>CM029127.1:6568049-6733049 GCA_016859345.1 Istiophorus platypterus
CCTTCCTAAAACAAGCTGGAGCAAAAGAGTCGAAGGGGCAAAGAGAAAAATGGAGAGAAGATGGAGCTAAAGGAGAAGACAGGAGGTAGGTAGGAGGGGAGTGGGAGAGCAGCACAAGTAGCAAGTGGCCGTGAACTCACATGTGCAGATAACCATTTTCTTTATGCAGGCTTGGTAGAGGAGCATAAACAATAAGCCTTGGAATGAGTGAATGATTTTATTGTTCTGTTAGAGGGAAATAAGGAAATCTATTCACTGCAGGTAGAAGAGAAAAGCCCGAAGGAACTGTGAAATTCAAAGATTGAGAGAGAGCAAGACCTTGGAAAGATAATGAAGAAGAGAAGTGTAGATGTCAGTGCCAAGGTTTGTTAACAGAGTTTCTACTGGTTAATGAAAGCAGTCAGTAAAAGAATTGAATTGGCTTGCAATTGACAAGGATCAGTGTGAAAGATTTGCCAGAATGGTTCATGCTCCTATTTTGAGAGTAGAAAGAGACCAGGAGAAAGAGTGAACCAAACTGGGACAAGTCCTGAAAGACCATTGTACTCCTTTTTTTTTTCTTTTGGTCTCTGGTGCATTCAAAACTGCTATCTCACTGTTGCCCTCCCCATCTCGCTCACGTTCTCTTTCTGTCTGACTACTGTTCACTCCCCTTTTCTCTCCTGCTAAGGGCAAGTAACTGAGAGGAACTGATCCACCACAAAAGTTCACAGTCAGTGGCCTTTTGTGCATTAAAGCAAAGGCTAAAGACCACTGAGGTCCTTGAGCAGGTCCCTTAGGTCCTCAGAAAAAATGAGGAACTCTTTAAAGCAGTGGTCTTTAGTCTTAAGTCTTGACCTTTTTTGGCTTTAGTATCTAATAGGGACAGTTTTGCACCTGGGTAAAACATGGTAGAAAAATGTCAGTCTCCAGCATCAGGACTGAAGAGCACCGGTTTAATGAATAAACTGTTCTACATTTCGTGTACTCTGTCTGCTCCTGTCTCCTTTCAATTTAGTTTTGATGATAACTTTATAGTAGATTTATGTATCCTAGACATAGTTTTGATGCAGCCAGCTGTTGGTAAAAGTACTTGTATGCAGAGGTAGTCATGTATTCAGTGTTCAACTTTGTATGGAATGAAGAAGAACTGGCTAGGTAATTTATCTCGTCAGAGTTAATAATACAAGCACAATACAAGACCGTCACACCAAACAAGAAGCTGGAGCAAAAAATAAAATTAGCAATTGTAAATTAAAGGTTTTAACCTCAAGGGGATTACGGTTTGGCAGTGGTCATGTTCAGGTGAATGATTGTTGGGATTAGATGATGGTAAACCACTGAATACATTTCTGACCAGCTTTAATTTAACTACTATAAGATCACACTGACAATACATTAAACACTTGTGTCACCATGCTTAGTTCCATTTTCATTTTTGAAACGGGAAATTCTAAATGAAGATATTTTGGTGCTGGTCAGCCATGATAAAGGCTGTATCTGCCTCCTAGAATATATATATATACTTTTAAATCTTACTGATGCTGCTTCCTGTAGCTCAGATGAGGATATAAGGCTTATCTGATACCTGTGGTCTTTTCCAAAATGTAATATCTGGCAACTGCATCATGCATAATTAATGTTGATCATTTTTTTACGTAGAGTAAAATCGCTCTGGTGCAAAAAAAATAAATTAGGATGTGGGTCACATTGACTGGATTAATTGATCACATACACACTAATTTTAGGCTAAAGGGGAAATCCACAGATTTTAATCATCAGTCTGTTTAAACATCATGGCGAATAGTAATGTATATGTGAAAAAACTAGTAAAGTTGTTTATTTGTTTTTTAAATTTGGCTCCACAAGGAGCTGCCTGCAGTCTGATGAATTTCCTCAGGTGATGTCATGAGAGTCGGCTTTAGTTGGGTCTGAAGACTACAAGTTTGAAAGTGAAAAAAATCGGGAGGTTTGGCATTAGAAAGAAGATAGCTTCTCAGGCCTCTGTAGCTAATTCCACATTTCTGCTCAACGGTACTTTCATGCATATGGATATAGAGTAGTTGGCTGTATCTGGCCTCTCATGAATCTGTGGTTCTTTGGGTGTGTTGTGTTGAGCTTGATATTTAGATACTCTGTACTGGCTGGACAGTTATTTTCTGATGTAGCCACTACAGCCAGACACACCAACATTGTCAGTGCTTTGTTTCCACACATTTTCCTTTTTTGTGTCCTTGTCAGTTGTTAAAGACATGTTTTAGAGAATTCGGAATCAGGTGACCGTGAGAATCAGCTTTTCTTCTGTTTTGTTTAAAGTTCATTCTCAAAGGGGAGTGGAGATGTACACGCTTTGCTTCTGTTTCCACTGGAATCAAGATAATCATGATTGGCTTTTGCCTGGCTCTTGCAGTCAGTGTGTCACAGGATATTTGCTTAAAGTTGAGCCTTTCTTAACTTTTCCATGTGATGTAGCTGAGTGTTATTTTTGACTCTGTTTAGCTCAGTGGAGGCTGCAGAGCAAAGCAGGCCAGGTCTCATTCACAATGAACAGCAGCTGTCGCTGTCCCAGCTTTATGAAATTATATATGGAGGGGTGGCTTGTTAGGGTAAGTGGCTTAATGCTACATTAGCTGCTACTAGCGTAACACAACAGAATCTTGGACTATTGGCATTCAAGTTGCATGAAAACAAAGAAATAAACAAAGAAAAGAATGCCAGTAGCTGAAATTAAAGCTTCCAAAGAAATCCACAGAAAGCTGCATCACAATAACGATCACCTTATTAAACAGAGAGGTTTTCTCTCTCTCCGGGAAATGCAGTACTTGAATATAAGTGGAATGATTATTTGGCTCAAAAAAATCAAGTACGATAACAAAAACAGACAACTCTGTCTTAATCACTGTAACTTAAGTATTAGTTTCCTCTTCACTACTTTGATCGTGAGTTTTAGAAGTTGCCATCATGTATCCTACAAGTTTGACTCATTGTTATCTTACTACCTACAGCTCTGGCCAAGCAACACCAATCCACTGCGATAGGCGATCTCATACATAAGATATCATTAAATGTGTTCTCCATGGCCCCTGACATTTAAATGTTTCCTACATCTCTACAGAACTTCTATAGCTATACTCTCCAGGACAACTTTAACAGCAGGGTATTGCTCATTGTTTTTGTGCCTCGTGCCTCCTTTCAGTCAGTGTGAGCCAGGCAATAGGTATTTTTCAAATGAAAGGGGTCTTTCCTATTTGTGAGTCAAACGATGAGTGTGCCTGACAAGAAGGGGACGGCAGAGGCCCACAGAAAGGGTGGTCTTGTATTAATGCAGGCTCTGAGACAGAAAAAGGTGTGAGTTGTAACCAGAGAGAGCTGTCTGTGGAAGGGAGCTCAGTTTAGGATACAGTATCGGCAGTGTTCAAATGAACTGAGGCCTAGGTGAGTTCACTTTATCTGAATGTTTGCATGTTTGAGGTACAGGGGAGTTTGGATGTTTTATAGGATATGGTCTGTTGCTTTTTTTGCTTTGTCATTTCCTCAACGGCTGTTAGATTTGTGTGTGATCCATTTAACTTTATTCAAAAGGTTCAGCTAAAGTTTTAGCGGTGGGCTTATCCTACTATGGTCTGTAACAAAGTTGGCTTAGCGTGTATGCATGTCTGTGTGTGTGGTTGGATTAAACCACTGCTCTAACAGCCACATCTCAGAGGAAAAGCTTCTATTCATGACTGCATGCGTATCTGTGTCACTTTATGCACACATACATTGTGTTTTATTTCCTTTTTGTCCATGCATGTTTGATGTTGGCTCAGCTACATGTCTTATTGTTTAGATTGTAATAAGATGTGGGCAGTCACTACTGTATTACTACTGTATTACCTTGTTTCACACTGTGGCTTAAGTGGACATCTTTGGTATTGCAAATATGTGAAATATGTGGGTGTTTGGTCTCTCTTGCTTCCTTTTTTCTCTGCTTTCGCCTTCATCTCATTCATTCTCTGTGATGTTCTCAGAGGTCCATGGCTTTAGAGAAAATTCCCTTGAGATCATTCTGCTTCTCTTCACTGCCCAGCTCCCTCCCATGCCATGTTTGTGTGTGGCAGTTACTGCCGATAAGTTTACTCATGTGTAGTTTTATGTGTACTGTGCTGCTATACATTCATCAATGGAAATTGTCACCAGAAAAATGTTGCTAATTAACAGCTTTCGGTCTGTAAAGTTGTCCACTCTTCCAGCCACTAAAGAAAGAAAACCAGCTATCATGTAAAGAACTATTATATCATAATGACCAAATCAGCTGACAAATGCAAGGTGATTTAATATGAGACAGTCCCTCTACTTCTAGTGTACACACGCCCTACCTTTGCATTTACATCAAATTTTCAAGTTTCTCAATACAGCAGAATAAAGCGATGCTGCATGGTAAACAAGATTCTGATGTGGATGTTTTTGGCCCACTTTTGTAAGCAGCCGATGCAGCACCTTGCCCAATAATATTATGTTGGATGGCAAAAAAGTGGGACCAGATCCAACTTTCTCTCTACATGATGCAGTGTTGTTTTGGAGGAATGTCGTTTCGGAAGTGTATAAATGCAGTCGCCTCATTCAAATGAATGAGAAAGGTTGCTTAATAAAAATTCTACTCTTGTGGGTGTGACTCAAGCAATTACCTCATTTTAACTCTTTGCTGTTATTGCCAAAATTTCCAGATGCTTGAGTGCATATTGTTAGATACTTGATAGTACAGATCCTATATTCAGTACAACTACCAGCTTCTGTCTGCCTTAGTGCAGCACTCTGTAAGGTTAAACAGGAAGGAAGTAGCTGGAGTCAGAACAGAGGGAGCATGTGTCACCGAGTGAACCAGTTTAGCATCCAGCCTGTTTACATGTCGACAGCACATGACACTGACCGCATCTTACCCTCAGTCACAGAAATAGCTCCTTTCACATAAATGCTATAGGCTGGATCAATGGGCCAATTGTTGTTTTGGCTTAAAGATCAGTTGGCCTTGGTCATGAGTTATAGGGTGATGAGAAGATGATTCCTGCATGCACTGGTCAAGTGTAAGCAGACCATGCTGTTTAAGAACATGGAAAATTGTCAAATTGGTGTTACCTTGGTATAATATTTACAAATGAAGAAGTTGGCAACATGGTTGCTCAGATTTCTGAAAATTAAGACTGAATTTCATAAACCCAAATGTTTCCTGTGTCCAAGATGATTTTGCTACTCTAGTTTTTTGCTTTATTGAACAAGCGAATGTTGGATTATTCCATCAGCCTTTAACTTTAACCAGAGTTCTCATATGCCAACTTGATTTTTGTTTACACCCTCCTTTGCTAAATCGGCCACCACATGTATTGTCATCCATTCTGCTCTCGTCATGATTTCTGGGGACTGCAACTGGACAAGAGCCCCTCCTCCACTTCCAATCATTTTGTGGAGACAGGGCCCTGAAGGTGCTGTATGGAAATTAAAAAAAGAAATGTTAGAGAGGTCTTGCGATTCTACCTCACACATTAAATTTTGTAATTTTGCATTTGTTACATTTTTATTTTCATTTAGTGTATATTTTTATAATTTTCTATTTTTTAGTAGTTTTTACTTTTTTCTTATTTACATCTTCTTTCTTAATTGTGTGATGTGCAATGATAAAGTATATCCCATGGGGGAATCAATAAAGTTAATTAATTAATTCTGATTCTGAGTTTTCCATCAACCTCCTTCTAATTGCTTATTCTCCTTCTTTAAGGACTATAACGGTCTTAAAGGTTATAGACCCATTTGGAATTTGTCCATCATGATCAAGGTTTCAGATAGATCACCTTGCGTGCAGGCAGAAGGCATTACTTCTAGTTCCCAGTGTATATTCAAGGGCGTGCCCCTGGGATCAGTCCTGAGACCAATTCTACTCATCATATACTCAAAAAATATAGTCAAAATTTTCGAATTGCAGATTATCTTTTTTTTTGTGGCTGATACTTTCATATACTGCTCTGCATCTACACTTACCCCGATTCTTAGTCTTCTATATGTAGCTTTTAATACTGTATAACATACCTTGTGTGACTTAAAATTTGTTTCGAATGCCGACCAAACTCATATTGTTTTTAAATACAAAATCAAAGTCACTGAACATTCCAGCTATCACCAGTTTTCAGGGCTCTGAGATTTAGTCCAGCATTTTAGTATAAATATTTAGGTATTGTTAATGATGATTCTCTCTCTTTAATGCCTTACATTAAGGACTGGTGAAAAAACTGAAGTTGAAATTGGAATTACTATAGAATCAAGTCTTGCCTTTCATTTGATGCCAAAGTGAGACTTATTGCCACCTCCTCTTATGTCTGTGCTGGATTATGGTAATGTTTTATACATGGGTAATTTTTGCAATGCTTACATGTGCTTGATACTCTCTACAATGGAGTACTGAGGTTTATCACAGATTTTAAAGACCTTACTCATCAATGCTTGTTGTATCCCCAGGTTGGATGGTCTGCCTTGTCCTCACACAACCCCGTGCATATTTGTATTTATAAGCCTATTCTTGGCCTGCTACCTTATCCTATTCCTCATCTTATCTACTAGTCTACATCCCTCGGAAAAAAAAACGTTGGAAGTTTTTGTCTTCTCTCCCTGGACTTATTCCTAAAGTCTGTAATGAATTGAGAAAAAAGGTGTTTAAGTATGCAAAAACACCTGAATCTCAGAGTGCTGGTCTCACTAGTTTCATTTAAAGTAATCTTAAATTACTTAAAGGCAGGATTATCTAGCAGTAGATTTATTAGATTTATTATTGTTTATATAGCCCCTGTTTGATCCTTGATGTTGATAATTTGTGATGAATATTTAATTAATAGTTTCGGTATTTTAAGTTTCTGTAATTAATCTTTATCTTTATTGTAAATTGTTATATGTATTTATGAAACCCTGTTTTTTTTTTTTGCTGCTTCCTAATCTCTTTTCTCTGTTTTATTGTGTGTCTCTACAGATGGATCCGTCCCTAAAGAACCAAAAGGAGATGTATCAAGTCAGATAGCAGGTAAAACAAACATTCAAATATACATCATTAGAAGGGTACGTATTTACTAATAGTGGGAATAAGAGTCTCTCTCTCACACACACACGATTAATGTCTCAGTGTACCCAGTGACAAAGAAGGATCATTGTCACAACCTTTCCTCCTCACGGCCTCCCTTTCTGCCATCAGAAACCATGTTCCCAATGCCTGATTGGCTACCTATGCCTAGTTCCCTTCTCTGTAGTGGCAGCAGCCTTTCCATGATGAGCTGCAATGAACGATGTCTGACGCTTTCATTCCTCTTCCTTCTCTTTCCTTCAGCCCTGTCCATTATCATTTGATTCGAGATTTGATATTTCCTGGTACTTCTGCTCTTTCCTCCATTAGGATTTATTCACCCAGTTTGCCTTTCCGTCATCCTAAAATAATGTTTCTTTTGTTTCCTTTCCTCTCAGTCATACTTGTTATCCCATGTTTATTTTCAAAGTCTAAGAATATGTTATGATGATGGTTTGTCTCGTCATATAAGAGGGTTGATATTTGCCAGTCAGTGCTGTCTTCCTCTGATGTGACATTTTGGGGAGACATATAACCACTTTGATGTTTTAGATTTTTACCAGTGAGAAGTGAGAAGCTTCAGTGAGAAGTTTCAATTTTTCATGGATTAGGCTTTTGAGTCTGAAAAGGAGAGATACACACTTTTTTTGATTTTTAAATAGCTTTAGTCTAAAAGTATTAGCAGTATAGGCCTTGAAAAATCAAAACCTTCAAACCCTAGATATAAAGGAGGACAGTGAGTTGGCAGGTTGCTCCAAAGCCCCGGGGTCTTGATGGAGATAACTTCAGTGTCTGCAGAAAAAGGCAATGAAAAAACATGAATGCAATTATATCTAGACAATACTTGGCTTCATTGCCAGTATACGGCCTATCTGCATTAAGCTGTCAGGGCAGTGTTTTTCTTAAGCTTTTTTGGTGGTAGCCAGATATCACTTCCTGGTTTAGGTGGAGGGGATTAGGCCTGCCCATCTCTTTGCCTGGCCTCCTGAACCATTGGTCTGACTGGGTGGCTGAAGAGTGAGTTGCAAGGGGAGGTAGGGGCAGTGTTGTTATGTAATAATGTTAATGCCTTTGGACCTTGACAGAAGTGTTGAAGGATGCTTTGCAAGGAGAGAGTATTGTGGGCTTGTCCATTTCCATCACTGTCTCTCTTTTTAACTCTCTCTTTCTCCCTGGTAGTTGCTTTTGTGTAAATCTTCAGCAATCAGTTGCATTACGTGTGCTGAAATTTCACGTCCACATCACCTCCAGATGGCGTATTTGTGCAAACTAGAGTATTTGAAGCAGAAATGGGTTACAGGAGGCAGAGCTGCATTTGGCTGTTGACAGTGTACTGCAGCAGGAGTCAACAGCTGAAAATCAAGACAACAGTGTCAAACAGTTCACTGTGCATTACACTGAATCTCAGTCAGTGGCAGGAAGGAAGTAAAATTAGTCATGTGTTATGTGTGAAACATGGTGTTCATAACAGTGTTCTTTCTCTGCCTTGTCACGGTTTGTCGGAATGAGATCAGGTGGCATTAAAAGACCCGGACGAATGAACTCTTGGCACCAATAACAAACCTTCTTTTCTCTCTCTCCTGTCTCTCTGTGTTTTTTCTCCCTTCCTCCCCTGCTATGTTTGGGTCGCTGGGGTAACCCTGGCCTTCTTCTTGCTCTGTTAGCCTACCCTGCTATTAGAGGTCTGGACAGATGGAGAGAACAGAAAGAGGCGGAGATAAAGGAAAGATGGTGCTCTTTCTTGCTCTCTCTCCTGGACCAAATCTCAGATTTGGGGACAAAAAGAGAAAATAGAAGGACAGGGAGAGTCTGACCGGACTGGAAACAAACACCCAGCCTGAACCGTTCAATCTCTAATGCTGTCAGCATAATTTTAATAGATAATGATACCCCATTTTCATTGATGAGGCCTGATTTTTAATGCAGCATTAAATAAGTGCTACACAAATGTCTCTTAAAAATTGTATCTTTTAGTTCACGGTATCCCTCTTGGGTCAAACCAGACAGCTGGCCTGAGAACTTATTTCTGTGGTGTAGAGAAGGATTTTACTCAATAACCTCAGGAGTGTCAGGCTGTAAAAAATGCAGTGAAACCAGACTCTCCTCTGCCTTAAAAAGCTGCTAGTGGAGAGTTGTAGTGTCCCAGGTTGATATTGAATTGGCGCAAATGGCAGCTAAAAATATGGGCACATATTTCTTTATAACCAGATGAAAAAAATAGGCTGTAATTCTATGTTCTTTCTTGTTAACTAGTTACCAACTTGTCTGTTTTCTTACATTGGCAAAGCCAATAGCAGCTGAACCCACAGTTGGTGCATTGTTAGAGTAGCACAGCTGTGTCTGATCACAGCAGCCAATCAGATCAGCCCTTGCTTTTTCTGTGCTGTCCAGTAGGGAAACACCAAGCTGTCCAGCAGCCAATTAGAGTTGCTCTGCTAGGGTGAAAAGGCAGGCTGAAGCTCCCTATCGGAAGTAATGAAAGCTAAAGGCAGCTCAGACAGGAGGAGATGAATAAGACAGTGTTGCACAAAAATAGCAATTGTAATATAGACATAGGGGGAAGAATATGACAGAGGGTTCATGATTTGAAAGAAAGAGGATGGAAAAGGTCAAACAAAGAAGTCAAGTAGATGAGTTCATTTGCAAGAGAGCAAGATAAAGAGAAAGACACAAGAGACTGAAACTAATGAACACGGTAGTGTTACTCTCCTAGGATTGAGACTGTGTCCTAAGTATGTATCAAACACAGGAAAAGTGTCACCCACATCAATCATAGAGACAGTTACCTGCCATTTACTGGTAATGTATGTGTAGTGGGATTATAGCCTCTTAGAAACTTTCCCAAATGGGAGTTCACTTTATCTTTGAATCCATTAAGACACAATAAAGTTGTTAGTAATTGACTGTTCGCTAAACCCCATCCCAAAGAGTGATTGTACAATCTATGCTCTGCAACTGTAAATATGCATGGCAGGCCTGTCAAGCTTTGGATTTTTCCATATGTTAAAGCATTAACTGGCAAAAGCAAAAATGCAAGAGCAATAGAGGAGTGGATTAAACTGTGTGTTTGTCTGTTTTAACGTATGCCACAAATGTTAGCTAACTAGCTTACAATAATGACTGAGCATTAGTTCCAAGGCCTACGAGCATTTCATACAAGATTATTAATTGGAGTATAGTCTAACGCCAGTGGCTCTGTCTTGCAGCCCCAGCTAAACTCATTGTCTAAGATAGTGTTCTTTTAAGCAGACAAAGTGATCAGTCCTCATCCTAAAACATTTTACTTCTAGTGTTAAAAGTGAAAAAATACTGTTTTCAAAAGTCAAAAGAACGTATGAATCTTAACACAGTCTTTCTTATACCAAATTTGTAAACTCAGTAACTTAACAGGGCTATGTTAGAATGAAACCAGAGTGTGATCATGTATATTTCTTTAACATACTTATAATATTAGCTGTACACTACAGTACAAGAGCTATGTGGTTTCTTAATCACAAGCATATTTAAGATTCTTTTTGCACGTCAGATGGAAGCACTTAAGTCTGAGACTAATCAAGCTAATGTTTAAGGGGCCAGCTAGATATATCTGAAAAACTGCCAGCAACAGTCGCTACTTTAGATGGCCAAATCAACGACTTCCAGCAAAGAAATGATGACTGCTTTTATATACTATACCTCTGTCCGTTGTCAAGGATACTTTGTTTTGAAAATCTTTGTAAACTTCATATGTGCTGGGTGAGTAATGTAAGCGTGACAGGTTTTGCAACAGTACCTAAGGGGGGCAGGGCTTGGCAAATGGTAAATTTACTGCCATATTTTGGGCCAATTTAAATTTTAAGATGAATCTATCTGTCAGATCATGACCATGAATATCTTTTATTTTACTATTTGTATAGTCCTTTCACTATTAGAGTTTTTTTGAAAGGTTAAGATAAGGTCATAAAAACATTTGAAAAAATGTTCACGCATAAACTGTCCAGTATCTGATTCTATCTGACCAGGATTCTTAGAGCTTCAGTGATCAGGATGTAGGTCAGGGGTCCAGGTCACGAACACCCTATTCCTGTCCACTCCCTCAGCCTCAAGTAATTCCTGCCATGCCCACACATCCCTCAGCAAGGAACTTCTGGTATGATGTGAATGTGGGAAGTTCACAACCATGCAGGGATGCGCACACATGTGCATGGTTCTGGTTTCTCTGGGCCCGTAACAGCTGGTTCAGAAGCAATTTGCCCAAGTCAGCTGCAGGGGATATGATGATATTACACCCGTATGTTACTGCTCTTTAATCAGATAAGGAAAATTCTGAGTGTGTGTGCATCTTTTTGTGGTATGTTGACAAATTTTCCCCTCCCTCTGCTGACCACCCATACCACTACCAATCCCATCTGTCTGGATCCAGGCAGCTGTTACATTCTGTTTCTTTTTTTTTTTTTTTCAACACAGAAACGCACTCACTCCAGCCCTTCCCTGAGGTATTTGACACAGTCTCTCCAATGGAGACTTGTTGTGGTCTTGTTGAGTTCACTGCTTTGTTTTATCAGCCAGTCTGATGCCCACTTGACCTCTGAGAGGCCCCTACAAGTCTCAAGACTCTGAGGTTTGTGCAGAGTGTTGACATATTTACACACACACACACACACACACACACACACACACACACACACACACACACAGCAACAGCCCTGAAGTGGAATGATCACCGACCATGTTGTGATGGTTTCCATATTGCAAAGGATGATGACCATTTCTGGCATTTCCCTTTCATCCCTTGCCTCTTCTCACTGAGGGGTGTAACACTGTTGCTGTGTTTCACTGCTACCCACCTCATATAGGACAAGTGACCCAGGAAATATTGGGATTGACTTTTTGGTTTGGGAAAGATTGATCCAGTTAATGGTGCATTTTTGTCCTATGGGATAGACAAGCTTCCTGGAAAATACTGTTCACCTCAGCTTTTGGAGAGTAAATTATTCTTGGGAATTCAGGGCTTGGCAATGGACTTTGGTTCCTCTGAATTCCTGGAGGTAGACATCATCGACTAGGTAATAATAACCTCCTCAGCTGCTGCTAAGGCTTTAAAATGAAGAATGTAATGAAATTGCATATTTTGGTGTTAACCACAATTTGTAACTGCCTTTTAAACTTTATGCGTTACAGCACTCAGAATGACTCCAAAACTTAGTATTTTCAGGGGCCCTGATTCACATGGGTGTGCTACCCAATTATAGTATATGTGTGGGAAAATAACTGTATTATAGAGACACAAAATGGCTCTTTTGAAGACATTTTTATAATTTCATTATCACAACATAAGGAGTCTGACTCATGAGATAATCAGCGTGAAAACACACAGTGGCATCTTGTCCAGAAAGGGTAACTATAAGTTCTGTCTAGCAAAGGATTTACGATCCTATAATCTACTTCCATCAAGATTTCTTCTTTATCATATTAAGGAAATATACTTTGTCCACTCATCTGTACCTGGTGGAACAAATTTCCGCTCAAGATATTGTTGTTTTCTTATGTAGTAAAAAAGAAATGTTATCAGAAACAGGTGTCCATGTTACAAATTCTTATAATTCCATATAGCAAATTTAATGTTTGTGGGGATCATATGTGTGTTTTAGGCCAATTTCCCCAAACATAGTAATTTAGTTATTTAGTTTTCTGAAGACATCATGACGAAAATACACTTTATCATCTGTAATGTTTCATAAACTGTTGAGCGTAATCTTCTTTCTTTACAGTTTTATTTCATTAATCAAGATTTATTTGTATGCCATCTATAGTAGATATACTCGGTGTCATTTATTTCAATAGAAAGTAATCTGTGATTAACTGATTTCTCCTTCTGACATTACCAGTTCCATAATTTGAAATATAAATAGTTAACAAAGCAGCTTAAAATGTCCAGTCAAGTTTGGAAGCTGTTTTCTCGGGATAACGAACCTTAAAAACAGAAGTGAACACCATGAAACCATTATTTATCTCTTAGTAGTGGTACCATTAAGTCTTAATCATTCAAAGTTAATGTAGTTGTGACCTTGAGATAATGAACCTAGAAAGAAATTACAAGCAGCTCAAGGCTTACATTGTATTCACTCCTTAGCACTGAGACTGTAATCATAGTATGTAGTTACATGTTCATGCACAGTAACTTTTTTACCTTCATGGTGTGTTCTTGGTTAAATTTCTAAATACAGATACATTTAGACACAAACAGATGTGTAGGCAGCATAACCACAATGTTATACTGTTGGCCCCGGAGTGGCTCCACTGGAGCGATAGCAGGGAATGAAAGACTTTGATATGTGTTTGATTTTATATCTAAGCCTCTCCTGCATGGTAAGGGTTTTCCCCATCAGTCTCAATTGCCCTTCTAATGCTAAGCAGCTTCTCAGGGTGCATAAACGCAGTGCAGGCATGTTATAATCATTACCCCTCCTACACATTGAGGATTATCTCCAGGAACCTGCCTTTCTAAAAGACAGACAGATTAGCATCTCACCTAATGCCCACATGAAGTCCACACTGATGCTGTGCATCCACACCATGTGCTGAGAATTGAAATAGTCTGCATTGATAGCTCTGTTTCTGCTTGGAAATGTTTGCACCAGCTTTTCCATATGGACATGTAGACAGCACCAAAATGGGTGGTTTTGGTTGTCTGCTGGATTGGAATATCTTCCCTCAGGAATCCCAGGATTAGCCTCAGCTGCTGTGACCGTGCCCACAGTGGATTGGGATCCCTTCAGCACATCGGCCCATCGGTCTATCATTAGCTGATGGTAGCAGCGGACTACGTTTCTCCATCAGCAAATGAAGCCAAATCCACAGCAATTTATGGATTTTTTATTTTATTTTATTTTTTACAATTTGTGGAAGAATTATCAAGCATGACTTGCTGGGCAACCAATCACAAGTGGCAGTATGCCCAGACTGGCTCCGCCCTGATCCAGCTGACAGGTACAATACCTCACCTCAAGTGTGTGTGGGTGAGTGTGTGGCAGTTATAGATCTACCATGGGATCATTTCCCTTATTTCTGCTTTATACTCATCCTTCTCATCCTTCAGTCTCACCACCGGGAAGTGAATTTTAGTTTTTACATTTCTTCATTGTGCTAAAACGGGCAAAATGGAGAGAAAGGGGCAACGAAATGAGTATGTGTATGACAGGTTTGACGGGGACTGCTTTGTTTATACATCGTTAGCATCTATGTCTGTCCCTTAGTCTTTGTGTCTGTCCACCTAAAATCCCCCCCCCCCGCCTTCCTTTTGAGCACTCTTGCTCACTTTCCCCTCTCACTCTCTACTGTCCCTTCATTCCCATACATCTCATTATCTCACAACTTTTTTTGTAGTTTCTGTTTTCCTTGTCCACTTGTTAATTTTTTTTTCTAATTATTCATCCAGAAAACCCTCCTCCTCATGTGTGTGCGTGCGTGCGTGGTGGGTGTGATCTGGCCACTCTATATTTAGCTGCTGTGCCACTTTCTCCAGTCCCAGAGCACTGCAGAGCACAGGGAAGTGATGTGTCTATGTGGTTAAATTTACCATTTCTGTTTGGTAAAGAGAACATTTCAACACAATTGAGCACCTCATCTAGCTATTTATCATAGTATTCATAGTTTGGCTAAATATAGAAAATGTGTCATCATGTTCAGATATTTCCAGATAAAATGCCATTTAGATGCACATGAATCTCATCAGACTGTGGTTAATATGTTAAAGAGGAGATAAAGGAGGGTGTTAGGAAGGACGGAAAAGATTTGTGAGTTAAAAGTGTGTGTGTGTATGTTTTTTTTTTGGGGTGGGGGGTTACAAAACATCTTGTTTTGTCTGGGCAGACTGTAATCCAGTGGCCGTTAAATTTTAATATACAGTAGTGAATTCACACAGTGCAACAAAGCACTCACTGTGTGCTCTCTCTTGCTACACACACACACACACACACACACACACACACACACACACACACACACACACACACACACACACACACACACACACACACACACACACACACACACACACACACACAGAGTGGTTTTGTGCTTGTCATCTTGTCAACATTAGGTTTTTCATTGACCTTTGATTATCTGCCTGCTCCGTGGCAGCCAGCCAATCAGACAGCAAGGTTTCAGGCAACATTAAAGATAACCTGTTCTTCAGAAGATAAATCACTCCATGGTAAAAAGAGTTGGACTTATCCATTTTTGTACCTTTTCTTTAAATTCACTTTCAATATGTATACTCCTCTCTGTGCATTTTACTTGCTTCATACAGCAATGGCAATGAAAATTTAGTGCTGATAAAAGGTTATAATGTTACTACAGTATGAGGTAATGTTTAGTAAGCAGTTTTAGATTGTAATTTCAAATTCTTCTTTTTCAAGAGAATGTTCATATCAGTTTCCTGAAAATTGTGTTCAAGTGATGGACAGAGTGATGGAAAGAGTGTGGGACCATTTGAAATACACAGTTACTACAAAGATAGCACTGACCATAATTGTAGTTGCCACGATAGCGACAAATTTAAAACTCACTCCACTTTAATTTATTCCTATTGTACTGTTATGTAATACATGGTACACACAGGAATTGGATAATATTGTGTCTTTTATTTCATGCTTACCGTCTTCCTCAGAACATGTTGCATGAAAAGTTCCAAGACACACACTGCCTAGAGTGTTTTTGATATACATTGACCCTGTATACCTCAGAGAGAAGCTTATTTCAATCTAATTTCAGTTAATTTTGCTATGATTTTTTGCTTTTGCACCTAGGCTGAGGAAGACGGAAGGAAAAGAGACACTTGGGCAATATGACTTGTCTGGGTCATTAGTCACACAAACCAGACCACCTCTCTGTCTGAAGGACAAAATCTGGGCTCATTCTGCCCACCTACGTTGGTGTGTGTGTGTGTGTGTGTGTGTGTGTGTGTGTGTGTGTGTGTGTGTGTGTGTGTGTGTGTGTGTGTTGAAGCTGAGATTTGACTTTAATCCCGGTTGGGAATTGTGTGCATATATTTAGTTGTTTGAACAAGTCTTTGCTTATTGAATATCTCCTGACATCCATTCATTCACTTCTGACAGAATATTAACAGCCCAGCAGAAGGAACCTTTGGCACCATTACACCCTTTAAAACCAGCTAGACATTAATTTTCATGCTAAACATCCATCCTCCTCCATTTATTCCAGAGAATTCACTATATACAACACATCAGTATTTGTATTCTGTTCTAGAGTATTTTTTCCTAAAAAAGAGTTACAGTTATTAGAGAGACAGTGTTGAGGAAATGTTGAAGCTTTTATGAGGCAACTGAAGGCTCAGCTGCTATTGTGTGATTCATCAGTGAATATGTGCAGGTACAACAGACATTTATTTAGAGGAAAATATCACATAGTAGTCTAAGGGAAGGCAAACAGTGCTGAATTGGGTAACTATATTTATATCTATTTTTAAGCTTGTTGGCCCTCTCTCAAAGTGCCATTTAGAAAATCTTATGAATGCAGTTTATACAGAAGGTGGAGGGAAATTTTGAAAGCTTAGATGTCTCAATTTCTAAACTGAGAATATGTAGTCAGTTGACAAGGCCCATGATTTATAAAATTTATGTAATAGGGTAATTGGGTAATAACTTTTGGTAAATGGATGGCAAGGACTGCTTGCTAGATGGTCTGTGGATTGCTATTTTGTACAGACATTCGTGGTTCCCAGAAGATCAATCCTGATGACTTTGGTGCTCCCCTGACATTTGTGGTTTTTTGTAAAATGTTTTATCAGTCATTAGATGGATTACAGTGAAATTTGATTCAGCCATTCATGAACTTTGCAAGATGAATTGGAACCACTTTGGGGATCCCCCAAAATTTTGTCTAGTGCTATCATCATTTCAACTGTCCAGCACTGGTTTAGGACCAAATACCTTAAAAATAAATGACATTCCCAGTCAGTTCCAGCTGTACTTCGTGTTTGGTTCCAGTTAGCATGTGAACGTGCAAAACTAAGGTGGTGAGCATGGTAAAGATCAACCTCATAAACATCAACATGTTAGTATTTTCATTGTACGCTTGTTAGCCTGTTGATGTTAGCATTTAGCCCAAAGCAAGTACAGCCTCAAAGGGGTGCTAGCATGATTGTTAACTCTTAATCTTGTTAACATTCACTTTTAGCTAATCCTCGGAAATATAGCTTTTTCCTGCACTCTACACTTAATGGTTGAAATGAAAACCCACCAGCTCACCATGTAATATTGTATTAATATCTTCAGCATTTTACAGTGTTGGGCATTAACTCCAGGTAATTGGAACTCATATGGCCTATGGCCGATTTACCTCATTTAACTTCTGTTACAGCAAAAGCTACAACAGCTCTTTGTTTCCCCCGAACTTCCCCTGAATTTGGCCTCACTTTGTCTCACCATTACCATTTCTCTGACCACAGCCTCTGTACTTCTTCTTGTAGTGTGTGTGTGTGTGTGTGTGTGTGTGTGTGTGTGTGTGTGTGTGTGTGTGTTTGTGTGTGAGAGAGACAGTGAGAGAGAGACTTTTTCCTCAGGATGCAAGCAATCCAAAATGGGTCTCAATCCCCCTGTGTTTTAAAGCAGCAGAGGTCTTTATTACAAGTGGACAAAATCTTCCCTGTCCCAAATAACCTTGCCTCAAGAAAAAAAAAAGCCATGGCTGATCAACTAGAAAGGAACGACCGAAAAGGGACATGCTTTTTGTCATTCTTAATTTAAACCTCATTGTCTTGTTTTCTTCTTCCCTTGCTTTTCTCCCCATCCAGGTTTCAGGAGAAATGAGGAGATGAGAGCAATGGAGGTGCTTCCCATCCTCAAAGAAAAAGTTGCCTTTTTGTCAGGTAGGATTATGTGTATGAATAGGAGTGTGCATGTTTAGTCTCACAAGTCTGCCAACCTCGGCTGTCCAATTGCGGTAGATGAGGCTAATGAAAAATGAAGTAGAGCCCAAACTTTACATACTACCAGGTACTAAGGTGTACACATGCACAGCTTCATATGCAAGTTCCTTTCTTTCTGTCTGTCCCTCACACAAACACACAAAGATGGAGTGGACATAATAATAAGCTGAGGCCCAGACACTTAACCCAGGACCTTTCTTCACACTCATACATTCACACACAGACTACACACAGACTCCACATCATGATACACACAGACATCCATTGTTTAGTCAGTATCAGCAAGACTACAGAATAGAGAGCTACAGCTGTCTGTGTCTTTGCTCGCTCCAAGGGAAGCTCAACCGTGTCTCACACACACGCACACAAACACACACATACTGGCAATGGCACACACACACACACAGACAGACACAAGCTTGAGTCGTGCCAGGGAAAACTCACAGGAGGCTGAGCTGAAAATAGAGACTGCCAAGAACATCCAGCAGGAATATTTGTGTAACGCACGAAAACATTATTCAGCGTGCGTGCGTGCGTGCGTGCGTGCGTGTGTGTGAGTGATAGAGCTTGTGTATTGTCATCGCATGTATCTATGTGCATCCAGATGCAGCACCAAATGGAAAAAATGTATGTTAATTTAGGTGTGTGCATTTGTGTGCGCACCATGTGCACACTCTTCTTTGGTCCACTTGTATGCGCAGCAAAGGTCCCAGGCAGAAACACAATGATGATGAAGATGACTCAGACAAATGGGAAGAAATTGAGAGGAGAGACAGGGCAGCGTTGCTATGGAGATGACTTACTGTCAGCTACTGCATCCCATAGTAGTCGCTGGTGGAGTAATTGGCTTCGAAATGAAGGAGGGAGGGGGGTAGAAGAGGGACCACTGGTGAAAAAGAGGGTAAATGAGCTTAAGCCTATTATCCGAGCTCCGGCCCCTTAATAAAATGGCGATGTTCGCCCTTACTCTTGTTTGCCTGTTTGCCACGTGAGCATTTGATTTTCTCTTCTGAGCAGCCGCGTCAAGCCTATGGGCACACAGCAACCCGACTGAACTCACTAATTTGTGGGCTGTCCGCAGTCAGCCTGTGTTTACAAGTTCCCATGTGAGTGAAGCAGCTCTCTGCTTCTGCAACTGGTCAGGGACTATGAGCAGAATATTATTATTATTATAGTACCAGATATTCATAATTCCGTTCAATGACTATGTACTGTAAAAGAAAATGTTACCCAACTAATAATTAAAATGACAAAATAATATTTTAAAGGTTTGATTCAAGCTAAGAGGCTGTTAAAGGCACAAACACTGTAAACATGCAAAATATCAAATATTTTAAAAAATGCACATGGCACAGACCTAAGGCACACAGAAACCATTCATTTAGCTTTCATGTGTTTGGAAAAGGCAATTGATTTTATAATTTAATTATATTTGTCATTCTTAGGCATGCTACCATCATAGTTCTAGAGATGGAAATGTCAGTTTGTTGGTTGGTCTCTCAGTCCAAACTGAAATATCTCAACAACTGTTAAACAGATAGACATTAAATATGGTACAGACATTCATGATCCCTAGAGGATGAATCCCACTGACTTTGGTGATCCTCTGACCTTTTTATTTAGTGCCACACTAAAGCAAAAACTGGTAATAAGTTTTTACTTATTCAGTGAATTATCTCAACATACACTAGATGGACTGGCAAAAAATGTTGTAGATATTCATAGTTTCAGATGATGTGTCCGTCTGTATTTGGCAACCCCCTGACTTTTCCTCAAGTGAAATCATGAGGGTTATATTTGCAGTTTTAGTACTGTGATGAAATATCTTGTCAACTATCAGATGGATTGCCATGAAATTTGATGCCGGCATTCATGGTCCCTGCATGATAAAATAAAATGATAACTCCCTTGTCTTTGATCGTCTGACTTTTCCTCTATCACTTTATCTCTATCAGGTCAGAGTTTCTAATGACATTATTAACTAATATATAACTAACATAATTAATTCTATGTTATGATTTCTGAGCATCTGCCTTGTATTATTAGCCTGCTCCCCATTGATTTGGGGTTTCTAACAGAGCAAATAGTAAATTAAATCAATTGTACATTTCCTGCCAAGGGCATTTGATTTAGCAGTCTCAGCATCTTGTATTTGTCGAGCATTATCACTCATTTTTTGGATCAGCTAACTTGTTACTATGATACCTGTTACACTCAGATTCTTGGTAATTTAATGAAAAGATTATAAAAGTCAGGTTATGTCCGTTAGCTTTTTAAAAGCAATCCGCTGTTTAAAAGAACACAATAAATTCCTAAAACTTACTAAGAGTTTTGCCTATTACTACATTGCTACCAAAATAGATATAAATACACACTTATTTTTTTGTCATGTTCTTACTCTAATCAAATGCTCTGTGTGTTTGTGTTTATTTGTGTGTGTGTACAATGCCTAAGGTGGCAGAGACAGACGCGGTGGTCCAGTGTTAACGTTTCCATCACGCAGCAACCATGACAGAATACGAACAGACGATCTGAGGAGACTGATCGCCTACCTTGCTGGCATCCCCAGGTTACACATTCATTACAGTTGTTCAGTGGTGTGTGTGTGCGTGTTATCTTTTTTATCTCTTTTTTAAAGAGGTACAAGCAATGTCTTGAAACAAAGTGAACACACAGGACAAATGGATGAGGCTCTGTAAGCATACACGTGAGAGAGCTGAGATGAGCATGTGAGGGGCCAGAGAGGAATTGGGAGAGAAATAATTCAAGACCAGTTAGCCTGCTGCAGCTCCTTCGCTGCCAGAAATCAGATTTCAAGACATAGTGAGATGCTGAGACAGAGAGGGAAAGCCTGAGCTAAGAGAGGGATGTATGAGAGGAAACAAATGAGAGATGGAAGGAGGGATCAACAGAGAGAAAGCACTGGATTGAGAGGGTGAGGGTGGGAGGAGGGGGGATTTAAACTGACAGAGACAGAGAGCGCATGCGTGAGGAGGTGTGTGTGAGCGAGGGAGCAAGCAAGTGTGTGTGTGTGTGTGTGTGTGTGTGTGAAAGCAAAACAAAGTGTCGCAGTAGCTGAAGCAGTGCAGCAGCAGCAGCTCTTACTGTGGATGAGTAGCTCCTCACCTCACAGGTAAAACATCTCTACTCTCCATCTCTCTGTTTACTTTTCTTTAATCTTGCACTCGCCTCCTCCCACCCTCTATCTAAATTTATCCATCCTATCTCCATCTCCATTTAATACTGTCATCACATTATCTCTGTATGGTTTAAATTTTTTTTTTTTTACTTTTTTTTATGTTATGAAGGCTTTCATAAAATCAGTCATCATGTCATGTTTTGCACATTTCAATCTCTCTTAACTGTGTGCTTTTTGGTGACCAAAGGTGTTCTATTTTGGGAAAGGCAACATCTGCATACTGCTGCACACTAGCTATCTACTGACAGGCTGTTACAGAGAGAGGAAAATATTCAGAAAGGATTTAGATATTTAGGGATACAATGATAGAGGAATGTTAAATTAATGTTAATAATGATGGTCAGAAGAGATGGAGAAATATTTAATATTTTTCTGATTTGTAAAATTACTAGAAAGTGAAGAAGCAATCCAGGTTTGTAAATTAAATAAGTAGTTTTGGTAGGGAAAAACATGTAATGTAGATTTGACCAATGATGCCAAACTAACAGCAAAATCCTTTTACTACTCAAATTATGAAGACAAATAATAATTTTTTTGATTTTCTATAGATATGGCAGATTTTAGTTTCCAGTATGTGATTGTAGTTCATTCATGTGTGTTTTTGTGTATGTGTAATATTATGTGATAATGATGTTGGCCAGAGCAGAGCATCACAACACATAAGGTTCCTGATCCACAAATATGCTGATTTGTATTTTTATATTTTTGCATGCAAATTTGTAAGTCACTCATCACTGGTTTCTGTGTGGGTGTGTGGGTGTGTTTGCTGTGTAAGCTTCTCACAGTATAGAAAAATGCGTCATCTCACTGATGTGATTCTCTTTCCTTTTCTCCCTCTTTTTTCCCTTTTTCATCTCTCTTCTCTCCTGTCTTTTTTCTTTTTTCTCCATCATCCCTCTCTCATTTTTTCCCACGCCTGTCATCTGTCTCCTCTCTCTCGTTGGATTATACTCTCTCCATTCTCTCTCTGCCCCTCCCTCTCTCCCTCGCATCCCCCTCCCTCTCCTCTCTTCTCTTTAATTCCTCCCACTCTCGCTGACCTCGATGGCGATCCACTCTCAGTGAGGAGGTGTGTAAACATGGCTTCACGGTCATCGTTGATATGCGCGGCTCCAAGTGGGACAGCATCAAGCCTCTGCTGAAGATCCTGCAGGAGTCGTTTCCGTCCTGCATCCACGTCGCCCTTATAATCAAACCAGACAACTTCTGGCAGAAGCAAAGGACCAACTTCGGCAGCTCCAAGTTCGAATTCGAGGTGAGATGGGGAAAACCTTCCGGTTCTCTGCTGTGCAATGGTGTGTTTGTTACTTTTTAATGTCATCTACACTCTGGCTGCCTAGGTTATCAGCTGCCCTCACCTGGAAAACTGCAAACAATTTTTTGTAACATTTTACATTGATAGGAATAACACTTAACAGTAATATTAATTTAAATGCTAATGCCGATGCTTTATAGTCAGGGCTGCATACCTAATTCTGATTTTTGACTGTTAATGTGTAATCATTTGCTGCTGAAGGAGAGACTTAATACATTTATAGCATGCTCTAATAAATTTTAAAAGCACACAGATCTAGGGAATTTAAATGTCCTATTTTTAAATTGGCGTTTTGAAGTAATGTTTTGTAAAAGTAGAAAAAAAGTCAACCATTTTCCCTTCAATTTGCTGTCAGTTGAGCTGTGATAATGACTGCCCCCCCCGCACACACAGACACACACACACACACTCTGAGCTGCTGGTTGTCAGCACATTTCATTATTTTCCTCTCCCTGCTGCTTTGGGTGCATACATCACCAGCCAGCTGTCTACCAGAGCAGAAATTTCATCACGTTCAAACCAAAAACGGCACACAGCAAATCACAAGGACGAGTGTTTGTGGCGCCATCAGTCAAGCGTTACAACACATTTTCACAGCTAATTTAATGATATATTCAGGGGAACAGGCTAGTTTTTATGCTCTGACCGCTTCTTAGCTATAAAGTGGGACCAAATGTCCACTAATAGGCTCACTTAGAAAAAATAGGGTTAAACAGTACATGTGTTCTGCTTTTGAAGTAAAGAATCCATCACCAATGATTCGAAGCCTGTTTCATAAATGCCCTCTAATGAAGACTAGATAACAATGTCCCACTCTCCTGTTTGAGCAGTAATGATCAACTTTTTGTTCATAATGTTACTAAACATGGGTTGGTAGAAGCACACGTACTGTAATGTAGGTTTAGGCCCATTTCTCTCTACAGAATGGGTTTGGATTCCTGTACAGTAAGTTTCTGACACTGTGAGTGTAAATGTTTTCCCTATCGCCTCTGTCTATAGCTAGTTAGTGAACGTACTGGTGTGGAAATGCCCATACATAGGTCCACTGTAGTCTGATGACACTATATTGATTATTTGATAGGAAGAATAGCCAGATGCCACAGGGGTGGCTACAATTATTATAAACTGTCCTGCCATGCCACGTGGCAATTGATTAGATACAATGCATGTTCATTTGTATGCGTGTCTGCCTTCATGTATCACTACTTTGTATATTCATTAGGATACTGAAGGTTATATGAAGAGAAAGTTTTCCTTTTGCATTGTTTAGGTAAATCATATACACCACTGTTGCAAGGACTATAGCAGGGAATGTGTGTGTATGCTTTCAAAATTTTGCACTATTGAATAAACTGGTCTGTTACGTGAAGCATTCCCACTACTTATCAGCTCCCAGCAAGTACATTATTGAGTATTACCACTGCAATTGTGTGTGTTTGTCTCTGCAATGTGCATCAAGGATATTTCCTGGCTTTGAGGAAGGACATGTTTCATCTCTCTCTCCCCTTTCTGTCAAATTGAGAGAGTCCAAAAGGAAGCAGCCAGCCTAAAGCACAGAGAGCTGACTGCAAACTCATTTTTGATTGTTGAAAAATTGCATTGTCCCGTGGGAGAAAAATGCTACCCACAACGCCCTGACAAATTCACTATCTCTCACCATTCAACAGAGTACAAATCAATTAACTTGAACAACAATAGCAAACAATGAGGTATGAGTATTTTCCTCTGGCAGGAGCCATTTCACCCAAGGACAACAGTGTGTCTCTGCATTGTTTGGCCTACACAAAGCTATCTAGCTATCGTTCTGTCTCCATCCATCTCTGGCCATGTGTGTGGGGGTGTTGTGCGGAGGTGGCTCAGCAGAAACACAGAGGCACTGAAACCAAATGGGGAGACATTTCCTCACTATACTTCTGAAATTGATATTGTAATATGCAGTTGTTGCATGGAGAGATCTGGTTTTAATTTTCACTGTAAAGGACAACCAACATTTTCAATTGCACAAAGTGCAAAGAAAATGTTAAAAAGAAAAAAATTGGCAGGGGAGGAGAGATTACAAGAATTTTTCACTCTACTGACGTTTACCTTACTTTAATATTTTGCCTCCACCTATCTTCCTTTAGACCACCATGGTGTCCCTAGAGGGCCTGACAAAGGTTGTGGACCCCTCCCAGCTGACGGCAGACTTTGATGGCAGTCTGGACTACAACCATGAAGAGTGGATAGAGGTCAGATAGGCCACCCATGCTGTCATTCAAGGATGGGTTTACTCCTTCAGGCTACCTGCCTGAAGGAGTAAACCCATCAGAAATACCCAGTGATATTCAGATGCAGAAGATCCAGTCAATAAGCAGAGAACTCAGATTATTTTCTCTTTTTATCCAGGTGCGTGTGGCGTTTGAGGAGTTCTCTGGTCATGCAACCCAGATGCTGGCCCGATTAGAGGAGATGCAGGAAACTGTGTCAAGGAAAGATTTTCCCCAAGACCTGGAGGGAGCCAGGAGGATGATAGAAGAGCACGCCACACTGAAGAAGAAAGTCATAAAAGCCCCGATAGAGGAGCTGGACACCGAGGGACAGAGGTAAGCAGACAGTTTGAGCTTTTCTTTATGCTTAAATTATTACTGAGAAATTTGCTCTTAGAAAAAAACAAAACAGGACACAAACATGAGTTTGTAAATCCACCCCAAGGTTGCTACAGCGCATCCAAAGCAGTGAGGCCTTCTCCAACCGTAACGGCAGCAGTGGTGGCAGCGGTGGCAGCAGCAATAGCAGCAGTGGGGTCTGCAATGCCGACACCCAGGGCCTGGTGCCACGGATCACCCAGCTGCTGGACAAGCTTCACTCCACCCGCCAGCACCTTCACCAGGCCTGGCACGTCCGCAAGCTCCAACTGGATCAGTGCTTCCAGCTCCGCCTGTTCGAACAGGATGCAGAAAAGGTCTGTCAATGGGGGGAGTAGGGGGTGACGTTCAGCGTGAGCAGTGATGAAGTGGTAATCGATAACCACAGTTGGTGATCACTGTAGGGCAGAAAACTGCCAATCGGAACAAAAACTTAATTACACTCAGAGAGAAGTATTGATTTATGCTCTGTATGATTCCACGTCCTTTGGCTGTTAAAATGTGGCTTAAATTTAATTTCACAAATAAAACGGGAGATAAAAACCAAATGGCTTCACTCTCCACCGCATCCTGTAGGATAACATATGTCGGTAAGCAGCCACCTACTCTGCCTGCCACTCAGATAGTTTTAGGTGATGACAGCTGTGGCACAACGTAGAAGGAGAAAATGAGAGGAATTCAGATAACCATGGTCGAGTAGAATAAAATAGTAGGTTGCAGCAACAGAGAGAGCTGCAGTCTTGGATACACTGCAGTAGTAGGAGCTTGTTGCTAGGACACCACAGGCCACGAGTTGTTCTCTAGGAGAGCCTGAGAGGATACTCTTAATACAGGCTGTCCATTTCTCTTTATTCTGGCCTGGAAAGATGACAACTATGAGCATACTGCAGCAGTACACAAATTCACTTGGGTTTATCCACACGGCTTAGTGCCAGCTGCTTCTTTTTACTTGCTCTTGCAATGATCGGTGAAAGTTAATGGTGTACCAGTACCTTGTGTGTATGTGTCTTCATCTGGCTAGCTAACCTTTTTTTTTTTCCCCCATGTTTTTCTGTCTGCTCTGTCATCCCCATGCCTTAGATGTTTGACTGGATCATGCACAATAAGGGTTTGTTTCTAGCAGGCTACACAGAGATAGGCAACAACCACCCCCACGCCATAGAGCTGCAAACCCAGCACAACCACTTTGCTATGAACTGCATGGTAAGACACACACACACACACACACAAAAACACACACACACACACATATTGATTCACAGCAGGTGGTAGTGCAGGGCATGGACTTGATAGTCTACTTGGGCTGTTAAGTCAGTGCCCAGCACTGTATAATCCTATAGTGGTTGCACTTAATGTCAATCTCTGGTATTAGTACAGTGTTTGTCTGGAGCAGCCTCTGGTTTTGCACACATTTTCAGTGTGTTAGCAGCAGCACAACCTGGTATTAAGTAATCCTTTATCCACAGTCAGCCTTACGTAACCATTATGAAACTGTTGAGGAATCAATCTAGCCACTAGAGTTCATGTCTGCAGATGAGAAACGATGACGAGTTAGCCCCTTGCCTTACTCTCTTCCTTACTTGCTGCCCTCAGTTTCATCTTTTCCTGAAGATTATCAACGCATCAGATTTTTCTTTTTCTAAATCTCCTGTTTTTTAATTTATTACCATAGACTGGTGCTTAATTTACGCACAATCCTCCATTCAACTATCTCTACCTTCCTTCTGTGTCCTGCTGTACAGAACGTGTATGTGAATATCAACCGTATCATGTCAGTTGGTAACCGGCTGCTGGAGTCAGGTCACTACGCTTCCCAGCAGATCAAGCAGATCTCAGGCCAGCTGGAACAGGAGTGGAAGGCCTTCGCTGCGGCACTGGATGAACGCAGCACGCTTCTGGAGATGTCTGCTAGCTTCCACCAGAAATGTGACCAGGTGAGTTCAGCAGAAATGGGCTAACGCAGATGTAGGGCTGCAACTAGAGATAATCATAATTATCATGTAATGAATGAATCAAAAAGATATTCTGCAGATGAACAGTAAAATATCATAAAATAGTTACCAATGTCCATCCAAAGTCCCCAAAGCCCAAAGTGACAATTTGAATTGCTTGTAACTGTTCCAATTCAAACATCATTCAGTTTACTAACGTGTAGACAAAGAAATATAGGCTGGAATCAGCATTTTCCCTTTAAAATGTCTTAAGCAATGAATTTATAATCAAAACTGCTGCCAATGAATCATCTTAGTCGTTTTAGCTCTTCACAAATTTTTGGTTTCCAGTGATGTGTACAAATTTTGAAAAAGACCTTATTTTGTATACCGTAACTGTCAGGAACTAGTATACCTTGAGAAGACTGTAACTTACCCGAAATATGCAAGACTCATGCTCTCCCCTGTGGTCTATTTATCGCAAAACTATTGAAGAAAACTGTACAATTCTTTGTAACTGCACTGAAATATTGAACTTGTACTTTAGTCTTACTAGATCAACAAAACATGCTTAGCTCTTATATTGATTTGACATTGGGATTATTCAGTATTAGACGAGGAGACTAGTACCACTACGAAGGCTGACAGCGGTATCAGAAAGAGAGAAAGGAAAAAAGTGAATTTCCCAAGTCAGTCTCAGTGGAAACTGGATTCAGTTATTTACCTTTGGAACCAGCTGAGGTCTTGACCCTCGCTGTTCTGATAGATGCACATAGACACACAGGCACACCCTTTCTGAGTTGTAAAATACCCATTTGGCTTCATTAAATCTATAAAAACCTAACATATGCATTGCATTAACATATATTTACATAAACATATGCACATTGTAAGTAAAGGATTAGTTCTCTGCTGTTATTTCTATGTATGCTCATTAGTTGGACCACTATGGAATGATTCATGGCCTGAAAAAGCACACCAACAGAATCCCAACTAGGTAACATGGGTGGTATGACTTTCCCGACCCGGAATATTGCTGTCATCAGACTTTGATGTTTGAGTGCTCAAAGAGGAACAGCTTTTTTTCCCCATAGATTTCACCCTTGCGTCTCTCCTCCACACATACAGAGAAGCTTATCTTAAAGCTTTGTTCTACTCCTGTATCTTATTCCGTCCTGTGAGAGATGTTTAAAAAGCAATAATGAGATGGAAATCACTTCACCTTTTTGATATTTCTTTGAAAACAGACTCACTGATTATTTTTTTTTTCTTTCCCTCCCATAGGGGACTATAGTAAGTTCCGGGAAGTCACCACAGGCCAATGAATATTACATTTAGAGATAATTCTTCTAAAAAGTCTTAAGAGAGATAATAACCATATGCTAAGACATTCCTGCATAGTTAAACCCAGTAATAGTAAAGGAAATGCACCTCAGGCAATTAAATGTACTCTGTGGTAAGTTTGACTTACATGTGACTCCTGGGAAGAGCACAAGGATGTATACAGCACCACTGTCTAATGATGTGTCTCATGTGAAAGGCTTTACATCTGCATGGCACTTTGTGTAAATGTAAGTGCGCTTCTTCCCCTGCAGTACATGACTAACGTGGACTCGTGGTGTAAGGCGTGTGGCGAGGTGGATTTGCCCTCCGAGCTGCAAGACCTCGAAGACGCCATTCACCATCACCAAGGCCTGTATGAACACATCACTGCCGCTTACTCTGAGGTAACATCAACAGCTAAATGCTTACATAGATATAAAATGTGCAAAAGGATCAGGTCAACATGTGTCCATGTTGTATGACAAGCAGCAGTGCCTCAAAATTAATGTGACAACTTGAGTTACTGAAACAGGGAATATTTCTACAATATCCTTGTTTAGGTTTCAAAACACTTCTCAGAGCTACAGTTATATTTACTGTGTTATTAGAACATAATTCACACACAGTAACTACGGTACCTTCTTTTTTTTCTTTTTTTTTTTTGGCGGAACAACCATTTTTAAAATGAGGTTTACTTTTCTAGTCAAATTTTGCACAGTGACACCCGTACTCCAAATATTTTAAAATAAATCACTGTTTTCCACATCGACATTATTACTGGAAAGTGCAAGAGATAACTTCTCATTTTATTTCTCACTAATTCATCTATTGTGGCACTTTCATTCATCATTTTTCTAGATATAACATTTAAAGTATATGCTTTACCAGGCTTTCATCCATTCACTTTTCTGGCTCTTTATATTTGCTGGTCAAGTAAAATACCTATTTATACCTCTCACCTATGTGAATTTGCATAGTAGCTGTAAGGAAAGAATGCAATCAATTTTCTAACTTCAGGTGAGCCAAGATGGTAAAGCCCTGTTAGACAAACTGCAGCGACCTTTGACCCCAGGCAGTGCAGATTCACTGACGGCATCGGCGAACTACTCAAAAGCGGTGCACCACGTCCTGGACATCATCCATGAGGTGTTACACCACCAGAGACAGCTGGAAAACATCTGGCAGCACCGCAAAGTGCGGCTGCACCAACGTCTGCAGCTCTGTGTCTTTCAACAGGACGTCCAACAGGTACAAACACACACAAACGCAGACATACACATGCAGATACTGTATATATGTTTTTGTTTATGTGCATGCACATGTTTGTTGAAACACATGGTAATTCAAGGACCAAACTGTTGCCAGGTTTTTTCAGTATCACATAAGAGGGTTAGACAGTAATTTGAAAATAGCAGGGTAGTCAACTGGATAGAGGGATTTTACTCTTAATAGAGGGTTTTATCCCACTAGCAGCCATGTTTCCTATCAAATGTCCTTGAGCAAGTTGCTGGAACCTTACGTCTTCACTCATCATGCCTTTCTGTGGAAAGGAACATTGGACAAATGCCTAAAATGTAAATGTTCTCTGCAGAATAAAAGCTTGAAAACAAGTATAATGAGCATGCCATAATAAAATGGTCCAATATGATAATACAGTTGCATACTGTCCAAAAATCCTGGGCTATCCTCAGAGTGTTGGCATGGCAACTGTTGCTATGGCGATTGAATGGGGTCATATGTCCATGCAGATGCTGTTCATCTATTAACACTATGATGGACATAAAGGAGGGAGAGGAGAATGAGGAAAAAGGCTCAGTGCAACGCCTCCTATAATACTGATCATTATTTCGGTTATTCCTATCCTCTTATACATTCTTTTGATTATCATCAACACTTGTAACTTAACTATCTCCTTCGAGCGCCCCCTTGTGATCTCCTATTTTCAAGGCTCTGTCAAACTTTGTGGATGTGTTGTTTCACTGTACAGGTTCTGGACTGGATAGAAAACCATGGTGAGGCCTTCCTCAGTAAACACACAGGTGTGGGAAAGTCCCTGCACCGAGCCCGAGCTCTACAGAAACGACATGAAGACTTTGAGGAAGTGGCACAGGTAGCTTAGTTCCATTTCTCCTTTTGTCACTCTTAGTTAGGGTCGACAAATTATCGCTACTAAAATAGTAGATAGTTACCTTTTTTTTCTTTTATCAAAACTGAGAGAAAACAACTTTAAAATCTACAGTCACATCATTTTTTCCACATTTTCTGAATTCAGTTAATTGTTGAGTAATGTTTTTAGGCAGCTGAATTTTAAAGTGCAACTGTGCATTAAAATATGCATAATTCTACCCAACACGAGCCATTTTTGTATTGAGTGGTTTCAATGCAGGACTTTTATTTGTAAGCAGTATTTTTATATTGCAGTATTGCTTTTTAAGTTCTACTTATCATGTAAAGTCACAATAGTTCCCCGAGGACAATGAGCAACGGTGAAAATTGTATAGAATACCTGCTTAGAATGTCAGGTCAGATCAGCTTTAACTAGAAATATTAATATCAGTCTTCTAATAGTTCTCCTTAATATAACCATTTGTTTCTGTAGCATCTTTCTCATCCTCTTTATACCACTCTCTGTCTCTATTTCCTCTCAGTAGTTATCTCTGCGCAGCTCTGCTATCACTGTCTCTATCAGTGTATGCATATCCTGTTTTCATTTTCCACCTGATTCTGTTTTGTCTCTCTTTGCTCATCTTCAAAATATGCTATGCTTGCCTTACATAGTCTTCCTAGGTTAATCCATCTCTCTCTTTGTCCCCGGCCATGGTGTAGAACACGTACACCAATGCAGACAAGCTGCTGGAGGCGGCCGAGCAGCTGGCCCAGACGGGAGAGTGTGACCCAGAGGAGATCTACCAGGCCGCCCACCAGCTTGAAGACCGAATCCAAGACTTTGTTCGCCGCGTGGAGCAGCGCAAAGTCCTGCTGGACATGTCTGTCGCCTTCCACACACATGTCAAAGAGGTAGGCATAGAAGATGACATAATGCTGAAGTGGACGGTGGGCTGGGTGTTTGTGTGGATGAGAGCTTTCACAGTGTTCTCTGAATAAGAGGGAAATAAACTGGCATGTGTTTGTATTGTTGTGTTTCTTCCAATTAGTAAAGATGGACATTTCTATTAAAACAAACACAATATTCTCAAGTTCTCACCTTTTTAAAAGAGGACCACTTTTGATTAAACTTCAGGTTTAGGTTTAGGTGAAGGTCTTGGTTAAGGGTAGGCTTATATTTATATATATATATGTATATGTGGCCATAAAGTTTAGGAGAGGGATTCAGAATTGACGGAAGTAAGCTGAAAAAACACTTTGATAAATGCAGTTGTGATGAAAAATGTGTGTAACTGATTTCGTTTGTGTTATAGTGTAGTAACGGTGTGTGTATTTTTGACTATTCTGTGGTCAGAATGATAATTCTGAGAGAGATAGACTAGTGTTTTCTTCAGTGCAAGTCCATCAAATGACATGTACTGTTTGTTTGGTTTTCTTTTAAATTGAGAAAATGATATTTCACACAAGCCTACCAAAATAAATTATACATCACAATTACCAAGAATAGCATTGCGTAACAACAATGTCCTGTAACTCAATTAAATGAAGATGCAGAAAAAAAATCCTCTTTGGAAAAAACATACTGTACTAACTTCCTCCTGTAGCTCTGGACATGGCTGGAGGAGCTTCAGAAGGAGCTGCTGGATGATGTTTATGCAGAGTCTGTGGAGGCTGTCCAGGATCTGATCAAACGCTTCGGCCAGCAGCAGCAGACCACCCTGCAGGTCACCGTCAACGTCATCAAGGAGGGAGAGGACCTCATCCAGCAGCTCAGGTAGAGAGCAATATACCTCACTAACATTTAACCAGAGAAAGGCAGAAAAGATTAGGTCACTGTTCAGTTATATAGTAAATCTGTTTTTTCCTTCAAACAGTATTCTAAAACTTAAACTGCATCAAAATTAGTTAGTAAACAAAAGAATAAGTTGTAATGGAAAATGAAACAAAACTACAACTGGTAATCCCCTTCTGACAGTGATCTGAAACCAACCTCAATCTCAGTACAAGTACAACCTAGCAACAATGGAGTAAAGCCATGAAACTGACCCCAGCCCATCATTTACGTCACTTAACTACTAGTTAAAAGGGAAGCCAGCAGCAGTGAAAGAATACAAGATAATGGTGTACATGATATGCCCAGTAGAAAACATACTAACCACCTCTATTCATTGCCTTGATTTTCTTATAGTCTCTCTCACTGAAAATTCATATTGAATAGATCTTTTGCTTGGAATTTTAGACAGATTTAGAATTTGAATGTGTATAAATGTGTAAATAGTCAAAAGGGCTAAATGCTGTATAAGCAATGAAACAGTCTCAGTGTCATTTTTTTAAAAGACAGGAATGAGATGCATGAAAACCAAAAAAGAAAGCTGAGAGGAGGGGAGGAGGTGTTGGAGAGGTTGATATAGTTGACCCTCATTCTCCAAATCTGTTTTATACAGGGGGTGTTCCAGTTGCTCTTCTTCCTCACTCTTCATCCACCCCCTTTTTTCATTTTCTCTGTTTTCCTCTTTCTCTCCATCCCTCTCTCCCTGGTGTATTGGTTTCACATTGAATTGTTACATAAGCACATCTAATTATGTGGCAGTCTCTCCAGGAGGCAACTATACACTACACACACTCGTGTGTGTGTGTGTGTGTGTGTGTGTGTGTGTGTGTGTGTGTGTGTGTGTGAGAGAGAGAGAGAGAAACTGTTCTCTACTCTTTTTGTGCACACGTGTGTTCAGGAACGTGCATTGGAGTGTGGGAGTGTTTCTATCACGCTGACTGATCAACATGAAGCCAATCAGAATCCGTCTGACCCCAACTGTCTGTCCTTACCTGTATTTTGCCTCTTGTAAGCTCGCTGGTGTCTATGTGTGCATCTGCCAGGCTGATGAATCAGAAACTGTGCATCCTGTTTCACTTTCTGGCTAATTTTTAACCCTTGAGACTCTGCAGTGTATGTAACTTGCACATAAAACAGGGCTTAGAAAAATACTTTGCATAAAACAATTGGGAAAATAATGCAAAATAAAATGGGGAACAAGCAACGACATGTAATATCTGGAATAATAATGAATATAGTTTGAAAAATGAAATTCATTCAGTGAAGATAATGCGTTTCTAAAAGAGGATTCATCCAGACACAATATACTTATAATATAAGAATAGATATCAATTAGAGGTAAATACTACTATATATTGTCACATGGCCTTGGTGCCATGTAACAAAATTTTTAGGTGTGTCAGAGTAAAATTTATATTGGGGCAAGTTATAGATAAATCTATAGCATCTGTTTGAACATATATTGATATTTGTTCACATTAGTAAAGTATGTGTATGGAGTAATCTATTAAAGAGTATACTCTAAACTCACGTAATTCACTTATTACCTTGTTTATACTTGGTATTATTTCCTTCTTTAACTTAGGTGTCTTTTAAAAACACCATTTAGGAGAGGAGAATGGTAAAGATTGTGTGGGACTTGAGTCAAAAAATTATCCAAAACACGGTTTTTAAATAATTTGAGGGAAATCATAACATAAAAGCCAGTCTACAAAATTTAAAGATGATATTGGGTTAGTTTTTTAAAAGGATAATTTTCCACTATTTATTTAATCAGCCACTCTTTTCTAATATGCTTGTTTGCTATATTAAAGCTAAATAAGCCACTGCAGGCTATGCTATGCAGCAGTTTTAAGAGCAGCTAAGTCCACTTGGCATCAGCCCAACAGTATCTTTAGAGCTGTTTTTTTTTAAAGTGCACTGCTCTGCCTCTCATGGCTTATTGCTTAATTATGTGTTTCTTTTCCAGGGACTCTGCCATCTCCAGCAACAAGACGCCCCACAACAGCTCCATCAACCATATTGAGAGCGTCCTGCAGCAGCTGGACGAGGCCCAGGCCCAGATGGAGGAACTCTTCCAGGAGAGGAAGATCAAACTGGAGCTCTTCCTGCAGCTCCGAATCTTTGAGAGGGATGCCATTGATGTGAGTCTGCTTAGGGGAATGTGTCTGTTTTACTGCACATACACTATGATTGTATGCCTGAGTGACTGGTTGCTAAGCTTAAGACATTTCGAGCAAACCATTGAAATGAAATTATATTTTCCCTTAGCTAGCTGGAGGCGAAAAATTAAATTTCTGCAAGATCAAAGAAACAAAATCTACAAGAAATGAAAAAATTCCTCCATTCATAATTGATGTCATGGTATCATATGATATCATTAATGTGATACCAAATGCATTACCACCATGCAAAATTGTGCCTTTCAATGCTACATTCTAAGTGTGACAACAAGACACACTCCCTAAGAAAGCTTATTGACTTTTCAGTGACTGTAGCTATTATTTGAAAAAAAGAAATACGATTCTCTTTCTTTGTGATGTCAAGAAATATTTAAGGTGTTTGAGTGGTTCTGAAATTGCAACGTTTTCGTCCTCTCCTCAGATTATCTCTGACCTGGAGTCATGGAACGAAGAGCTGACAGGTCAGATGAATGATTTTGACACTGAGGACCTGACGCTGGCCGAGCAGAGGCTGCAGCACCACGCTGACAAGGCTCTGACCATGAACAACCTCACTTTTGACGTCATCCACCAGGGACAGGAGCTGCTGCAGTATGTCAATGAGGTCCAGGCCTCTGGTGAGTCCACTCTCCAGTCACTCTGCAGCACCATGCCATCCAGGGTAGCTATTTACCAAGCAGAAACAATTCAGTTTTATGAGCTGCTGTGCATCTTCCCTCTTGTGATACTGCTGTCAGAATCCATTATATATCACTGCTGTAAAGTAGTGTGAGGCATGAAGTGGTGAAGTGAAAGGATGTTTGACTGTCATCTGCTTGCCACATCAGACATCAGTCATCATCCACCTGAGGGTTAAAACAGGATACAGCTCGTGTTCACTGTTGCTGCACAGATTTCTGTGTTGGCTACATTAGTTTAATATTGATACTGTGTAGGTGTTCAGGGCTAGATTGGGTCAAAATTTGTGATAAGAGGCACCCACTCACTAACCATAATAATTCACCTGTGAGCTCACATGCTAATAGGAGCTCTCTAAAACTGCATAAGGAATGGTTACATCACGTTACATGTATTGGAGCATACTGATAATATTATTCATTGAGCAGATATCAGAGGAGATAAAAGTATTCTAAGTTAATTTACAAGTTATAGTTGGTAGGCAGAAGTTAGACAGAACAGGTCAACTATATGTATTCATCTCGGACTAATTTGATTGTGTGTCCTCCCGCTAGGTGTGGAGCTGCTGTGTGACAGGGATGTCGACATGGCCACGAGAGTTCAGGATTTGCTGGAGTTCCTCCATGAGAAGCAACAGGAGCTGGACTTAGCGGCTGAGCAGCACCGCAGGCACCTGGAGCAGTGTGTCCAGTTGAGACACCTGCAGGCTGAAGTCAAACAGGTAGGACAACAAGGCGCCATCTGCAGGACAAGACTTTGCAACTACAATTCACAAAGATATCTGCAAGTTGTTAAAAAAAAAAAAAAGCAATTAAAGAGAAACGTGAGGTTGAAGACATGATTACAGCTTTTGACTTTTTTTCCAGGTTCTGGGTTGGATTCGTAATGGTGAGTCAATGCTGAATGCTGGTATAATCACAGCCAGCTCCCTACAGGAAGCTGAACAGCTGCAGAGAGAACATGAGCAGTTTCAACACGCCATTGAGGTGAGACTATGATTTTATTTATTCATTTTTTTTTTTATTCCCTCGTCGGTTGCTCCCTCAGTTTTTTTTTAAATAAGATGGATTTTATGTTGTTATTTGCGCATTATATTGGTAATTCTAAACTCCTCCTTTCTCGACATCTTAATTTCTCAGAAAACCCACCAGAGTGCTCTGCAGGTTCAGCAGAAGGCAGAAGCTCTGCTCCAGGCCAACCACTATGACATGGACCTGATTAGGGACTGCGCAGAGAGCGTTGCCTCCCACTGGCAGCAGCTCATGCTGAAGATGGAGGACAGACTCAAGCTGGTCAACGCCTCTGTGGCCTTCTACAAGACGTCTGAACAGGTACGAGACTGCATTCAATTTGACTGTTTCTGTGCCCCAAAAGTTCCATAAAAACACAGTTCATTATGTTCCTTTGACGACTGACTGAGTGTGTTTCCTACAAAGGTGTGCAGTGTGTTGGAAAGCCTAGAGCAGGAGTATAAGAGAGAGGAGGATTGGTGCGGAGGAGCTGACAAGCTGGGACCCAACTGTGAAACAGACCACGTCACCCCCATGATCAGTAAACACCTGGAGCAGAAGGAGGCCTTTCTTAAGGTAACATACAGACATACATATTCAGGATAAAACCGAAGCAAAGTTACAGGTGATGTCAGTGTGTATGATAATCTTTCAACCAGGCATGCACTCTGGCAAGAAGAAATGCAGACGTCTTCCTCAAGTACATGCACAGGAACAGCGTCAACATGCCTGGGATGCTGAGCCACGTCAAAGCACCAGAACAGCAGGTTAAAAGTGGGTATCAGAAAATACATTGGACATTACCTAGGCTGTGACATCTGAACTGTGTTTCAGTTGAGTGTGTGAAAAATAGTTAGCAAGCGATCAAAGAGTGACTTAATCAGTTAAGTCTACATCAGACGTTAGATACGGATAAATGGTGTCAGGGAAAAAACAACTATAAAGCTCAAGACATTTTCATGTTTAAATTTGCTACACAAATTATGTCAGCAAATACCCTAGTCGTGTTTTTTATTTAATTTTCATGTGTCTTTAAAAAGGTTGTTGCTAACAAGAGGCTAAATTACACAGAAGTTGTGAGTGACATTAAACATCATCAGGTGAAACACAAAAATCTATCTACTCACCGGTCCGCATTTAGAGCCTTGTTGTGTTTATAGTTATGCTCTTGGACACTATAACTAACTTTCTAAGAGGAAAGGCTTATGTAGAATCAAATTACAAGTTGGAAGCTTAGTGATACTGACACTAAAGTCATGCTTATGTTTGTTTATAGCCTAACATTAGCTTTATACTTCTGGCAATTGAATTTAGGCTTCAAAAAGCATAAAAGTAATGTCCATTTGTGAAGATTATCTTGCTGAACATGGAGGTGTCATAAATATTTGGTTGTCTGAGGGCCTATTTTCTGCAATAATCCAAAAGCCACAGGAGAAATCTCCTTTGGCTACGTGTTGAGTGAACCAGGTAGATGTCAACCCAAAAGCAGTCTATGGATAGATAGCTTAAATGGCTGTGGGTGAAACATCCAGCCTCTGCATTTGTCCCACTACTACCTGAAGTGGCAGAGTCGATCAAACCAGCCAAACACGTACAGTTCGCTTGTATGAAATGTATCCATTTTTCCAACTAATTCAGTAAGTAAAATTACATCCAATTTAACATCTACAAAAAGCACATTTAGAGCTTGATGGCTCATGTTGAAGATGGAGGACTTAAATAGATTTACCAGGGCTGTTGGAGTACATCTGACAGAAAAGTTTGGAAGTAGAGTTATACTGAATGATGGATATTGGTCATACAAAACAATGCATGTAAATGAAAGAAAAAAAGAGTTTAGGCAAGGATCTTTTTGCCTATTCATTACAAAACAACCAAATAAAAGACAGAAGATTAATTCTTAATGAATTAATTTATTATATTATTAATTAATTAATATTAATTATTTTATAACAGCCATGGGCAGCCGTGGCTCGGCTCCAGAAGGCTGGTGGTTTGATCCTGGCAAATGGTTGAATTTGGCAATCGTGTAAGTCTCTTTTAGGGGTTGATAAGAAAATTGTTATATAAGAGCAGCCCCACTCAACCAGTGTACAAATTAAAATGCTGAATGTTTGAGTGTTTTCTGTGTTTCTCTTGTCTTTAGACATCCTCAATGAGCTGCTGCAGAGAGAGAATCGTGTTCTCCACTTCTGGACCATGAGGAAACGACGGCTGGACCAGTGTCAGCAGTATGTGGTGTTTGAGCGCAGTGCCAAACAGGTAAAAAAAAAAAACAAACACGCACATACACACACTCATGAACAAAAAGTTCAGTTTAGGTTGAAACAGATCTATTTTACTGACAAGACAGGGAAAAATGTATCTAGTGCTTTCTGTTATCATGTAATTTGTGTTTAGGCTCTGGAGTGGATTCATGACACTGGGGAGTTTTACCTGTCCACACACACCTCCACTGGCTCGAGTATCCACCACACACAGGAGCTGCTGAAGGAGCACGAGGACTTTCACATCACTGCCAAGGTTAGGCTTACACACGTACACACATAAAACTATGATGTTAGTGTGTGTATACATGTAACACTCTCTCCCTCGGTTCCTTTTCTTAAGCAAACCAAGGAACGTGTGAAGCTGCTGATCCAGCTGGCTGACGGCTTCTGTGAGAAAGGCCACAGTCACGCTGGGGAGATCAAAAAATGGGTGACAGCCGTGGACAAACGCTACCGAGACTTCTCCCTGCGCATGGACAAGTACCGCTGCAATCTGGAGAAAGCCCTGGGCATCTCCTCAGACTCTAACAAGGCAGTAAGTGGTGATGTTTTTTCGCAGGAGTAGAAGATTGGTGAATTCTCACCGTCTCTTCAATTCACTTATTTTTTTACTTCTTCTCTTTCTGTGTCAGAGTAAGGATCTCCAGTTGGACATCATCCCAGCCACAGCTCCGGGGTCAGAGGTCAAGCTGAGGGATGCCGCCCATGAGCTAAATGAGGAGAAACGGAAGTCGGCGCGCAGAAAGGAGTACGTCCCCACTTCTTGTCACTTCTTGATTAGAAAATGCTCTAGGTTGTACTTAATAAAACTATATAGCGTTTAGCCTCTATAGCAAAAAGCTGCACCTCTGAACAGTACATGCTGTAGCTACAAATTAAACAAATAGCTGCCAACCAGCATTTCCTCAACATTTTCCTCCCATTGAATATATGTTTTATTGCCCAAGTAACAAAAAATTAAATTATTGGTTCTGTGCCCTAAATACATAGTGGTGCACTTGAGTGGTTTACACAAAGTCCTAAGGGTCATTTATTGTGCTCTTCGGTGCCCTTGTCAACAGCACTGAACCCTTATATCCTCAGTAGTTGTAAGTGATTCTGAGTAAGAGACTGAGTTTGTTCAGTGTAAATGTACACACATAATGAACTCGTGTGATTTAAACTTCCTCCACGCAACTTCTCTTCTGCTGTGTCAGCACAAGAACTACAGACACAACAGTCCAGCTCTACCAGTGAACAAATGAATGAATTCACATTGAGGCATAAAGGAAAAGGAGACTTTTCATTTTATCATTTTATATGAGCAGCACAAATCATTAGCATGATTTCATTCATTCTTGACTGGTTTATGACCAAGTTTTATGGCCTGTAACTCTTCCATTATTCATTAGCGTAAATGGATGAGGGAGACAGGCTGAAAGGGAGCTAAAGGCGTGGTGATTTATCATTGTGTGGATGACGACGGAATGAAAATGGCTAATTTTGTGTGTGTATGTCAAGGTTCATCATGGCAGAGCTGATTCAGACAGAAAAGGCCTATGTACGAGACCTGCGGGAGTGCATGGATGTGAGTTCAACCTACCACTGTTAACCTGTTTCATGCTAGAGTCGTGTAACCACTTTTCACACAAAATCTGAAAATATGTCAGAATCCAGTGGGGAATTTTGTTTTGTTTTTGTTTTGTTCTGTTCTGTTTTTTCTGATCTTGTCTTCTTGTCTCCATGAAGACCTACCTATGGGAGATGACTAGTGGAGTTGAGGAGATTCCTCCAGGAATCATCAACAAGGAGCACATCATCTTTGGAAACATGCAGGACCTCTATGAATTCCACCATAAGTAAGAAACATATTTTTGGAGCTTAGTCATTTTGGATTCATGTAAAATGAAATTTTAAACCAGACACACAAGCAAGTAGAGGAGGGTTCAAGAACACTGATGCAAATCAGACCTGGAAAGAAAGTTTAGTGTCTTAAGCAGCTTTTTTTACTACATTTTAGTAGTTAAGGGTTTTGTAGAGTTTGTTTAATTTTTCATTTTGCAACATGTTTCATTTAAGGATGCTTGTGCTTTTACTGTTTATTACATTTCAGTCTCTCATTCCTTGTTTTGTCAGCATCTTTCTTAAAGAGCTGGAGAAATATGAGCAACTACCAGAGGATGTTGGACATTGCTTTGTCACATGGGTATGTATCATTTGTTCATTCGCACTCGCTGTGTATGTTCAAACCTGCCACTCAGTAAAATGTCTTGTATCTTACACTTTGTTAATGGACATTTTAGATACGTTAATTCTTAATATTATACATGTTAAGGTCAAAGGTTATAGGCTTTTACTATGATTGAATTCCTGTATGTTCATAAAGCATGCTCCATCTCACAATCGATGTCAACTTTCATCATTTTTCAAGTAACAGTCACAAACATTGTAACCTGTTTCTCTCTTCTTCTAGGCTGATAAGTTCCAGATGTATGTGAACTACTGTAAGAACAAACCCGACTCCACCCAGCTCATCCTTGAACATGCTGGGAACTACTTTGACGTGAGTATTGCCTGCTGTCGTTGAAAATGAAAACTGGATGGTGAGTGTCAGTTGCGTCCGATCACATTACTTCTCTATGTGCATGTTAACAGGAAATTCAGCAGAGGCACCGACTGGCCAACTCCATCTCTTCTTACCTGATCAAGCCTGTGCAGAGAATCACCAAGTACCAGCTCCTGCTGAAGGTATCCCAACGTACCAAATCACACTGCTACGGTTGCCATCTCCATGTTTCTGTTGTCATGGTTTCTCTGCATGTGTCTGTGTAGGAGCTGCTCACGTGCTGTGAAGAAGGTAAAGGAGAGATCAAGGACGGCCTTGAGGTGATGCTCAGTGTTCCTAAGAAAGCAAACGATGCCATGCACCTCTCTATGCTGGAAGGTGATTAATACACACTACTTGTTATTTATGTTGCAGTGATCTGTTACTTTCAGAGATCATTAGAGCTGGTTTACCTTTAATCATAAAACACCATCAGGCAATGACATGTTTTTTTTGGTCTTTTGTTTCTTTGTTTATTAAAAGAATTTTCATGCTAATATCACCTCCTCCCTCCAGGTTTTGATGAAAACATTGAATCCCAGGGCGAGCTCATTCTCCAGGAGTCATTTCAGGTCTGGGATCCAAAGACTCTGATTCGTAAGGGTCGAGAACGCCACCTCTTCCTCTTTGAGATGTCTCTTGTCTTCAGCAAGGAGGTCAAGGACTCGAATGGCAGGAGCAAATACATCTATAAGAGCAAACTCTTTGTAAGTAGATGATGGTAAACTATAAATAATGAAGTGTTTGGCCAGAATACTTCTCTTTACTTAACTTGTATAACTGGATTAAGAGCGGTGTATTTAAAGGGCTTGGTCAGGCTTTTATGTGTATAAAGCATTTCTTTGAAACTTTGTTTGGTAAATGACATACATTGTTTTTTTAATGTTCCTCTGTGCCACATATATTTTTAACTGTAGTATTCATAATTAAAAAAATTCCAAGTAAACCTAATTGGCACTACTTGAATCAACACGTGAGATGGTGTCAAGTTTCCTTTATATCAAGAAATCACACTTTATATGAAGCAAGAGTATTTCAGATGGCTGTTGTACGCCACCTTTAAGAAGACTACCTGGCACACTTGTAACATTTTGTTTACATTTTCTTCATATTCTTCTCCTGTCTTTCCAGACCTCAGAGTTGGGGGTGACGGAGCATGTTGAAGGAGACCCCTGTAAGTTTGCTCTATGGGTGGGACGCACCCCAACTTCTGACAACAAGATTGTGCTCAAGGTAAAACATGTTTCCACTCTTTGATTCCTTCTCAGATATCCTTTAGGGTTCGACCGATATCGGTTTTCAAAGGAAGAACCTTGAAATCCTTGGGGACCTGAAGCCCACACTGAAAATTCAAATATTTTGGATCACAGGTTTATAGAATAAATATATAATCAAACAAGCTTCCATATTAGTGTTTTGGATGTCACTGATAGATCAACATCTCATGAGGAAGAAAAGGCCAGTGCTGGGCAGATGTGTTGGAAAATCTTTATATCGGTCTAACCCACTTTTTTCCTTTCCTTTCTTCTTATTCAGCCCTCTTCTACCTGTCTTATATTCTCAGCTTTCCTTGTACTCTCTGACATCTTGTTTGATTGCATGAGCAGCTTCAAGGTGGCCAAGAAGCTTTCTTTACTCAGAAACTCCTACTCTCGATTTCTTTCTTCTTTCTCTCTGTCTTCTGTCAGTGCTTCTCTGCCAGCCTCTGTATTCTGGCTGGATTCTGCTTTGTTCCATCTCTTAACAAACACAGGCACATCTGTATATCTGGGGCTGTGTTTTCTGTGGATGTTTGTATTCTCTCTGTGGGCTGACATGCCTCTACCAATGCTGCTGACACCAATTCAACTCTTGAACACCCACAATCAGCCATCTTGGCTCTATGCCACTTTATCAAAATGATGAGTAGCCATCTTCCTCTACAAGAAAACAAAACATTTGTGTTGAATTGCTGGAGTGATAAATTCTATTTTTTAAGTTCTCTGAGTAAAAATTTCAATCCCCTATTTTGAAACATATGCTATATGTTTTCCTGTTGACTAGTGTTACAGATGGATTAAAATTTGTGTCAGCCATTGAAACAGCATGAAGCCAGAATCCTAACATATTCAATTCTGAGCATAACAACTCCATAATACATGTTGACTACCAAACTAACCGCTGAAAAGCAGGCATGTGGTATGTGCATTGTAAATTAAGTGTGTCTCATTACTAACTATACATGTTCACACCCACTCACACACAAAGACATCATCCATTACAATCTATTACACATTTAATTGGCCTTCAGAAAACTGTCAAGGCAAATTATCACTGTTGTACGTTTTTATCATGTCAAACAGTTTTGTCAGCATAAAAATGTCATGTACATTTTCTAAAACCAAACCAGTGAAATTCTCTATTTTATATTTTAAATTCAAAGCTAAGTCAGGGATCCAAACATGGAGCAATGGTGAGTACAAACTATCCCACAACGCAGCCCTCAGCCATTTCTCACAAGTCTGAAACACAAACTCTTAGCATTTCTTATCCTTGCTCTCCTTGAACAGTAACTCTAGAGCACACTCTAGATGGGCATAAGCAGCATATGTGATCCAAAGCAGAAACTCACTTTAAATCATTAACCCCGTAGGTGAGTGGGGCTGAAAAATATTCTAGGGCATACTAACAGAAAACTTGTGAAAATACAAAGCTGAAAATACTGGATTAATGGTTGTGATATCCAGCTCCTGCCACACCAAGTGGTAACGTAGCACAAATGCAACCTTTACTGAATTGACCTAAATAGTCACAGTTCAGTTGTACAAAACCTTATTGTGACAGTATCGACTTTAATATAACTAATATATCCAGTTCAGATCAAATCAAGTCAAACGCTCAAAAGATTCTTGAGTTAATCTCAGGGCTGTGGGGGTACGGCTGACAAAAAAGGTTGGGAACCACTGTTCTAGGGGTCCACAGCGGGAGAGTGCTCATGTAAAATAAAGTTTATCTATAAAATGACTTCAATTGATAAGAGATGACAAGAGCTAAATTCAGACTTGTGTGAAACAGAGTGAAACAAGAATTCCAAAGGAGTTTGATTTCCTGACAACTCTTAACTTTTGACTTCTTGAAATCCCCCATCATTGACCAATAACAGGCATCAAGTATTGAGAACAAGCAAGACTGGATCAAGCACATCAGGGAGGTGATCCAGGAGCGCACCATTCACCTGAGAGGAGCACTAAAGGAGCCGATTCATATTCCAAAAGCAACTACAGCCAAGCACCACAAGGGACGAAGGTAAACGTGTCACCTGCGATTTAAGATTTTCTAAGTGAACAGAGAGTAGTGCACATGAGAAAAAGATCAGTTTTTTCAAATTAGTTACATATACTGAAGTTTATTTACCCTCACTTTCAGAAATGCTTCCACCCTTTACTGATTGTGTGTGTATGCTTCATTAGGGACGGAGAGGACCTGGACAGTCAAGGGGAAGGCAGCAGCCAACCAGACACCATCTCTCTGGCATCACGCACCTCTCAGAACACGCTGGATAGCGACAAGGTGAGAAAGCGGGGACACTGGTGAGCAGGACTGGTATCCCAGCTGAACATTTCCTGCCGTTCTAACGATACTGTAAGACTAGCATGTCTCACATTATTGTGCTTCGCTGCACATTATAGCTGCGACAAGTGTAACATGGAGACCAGGTGTTAGTGATTCTCCTTTCTCCCTCAGCTCTCTGGTGGCTGTGAGCTGACTGTGGTGATACTTGAATTTATGGCCAGCAACAGCAACGAGTTGACCGTGCGTTGCGGCCAAACTGTGGAGGTCCTAGAACGTTGTCACGACAAGCCAGACTGGTGCCTGGTCAGGACTACAGACCGCTCCCCAGCCCAGGAGGGCCTGGTGCCCTGTTCCATCCTCTGTATTGCCCATTCCAGGTCCTCAATGGAGATGGAGGGCATCTTCAATCACAAAGGTCAGCGCTGTATGCGGTGTCAATAGTTTTTTAGTGTGTCTCCGAGGGAGGAGGGCGTACGTGCTCTTTATTTAAGGACTTTTATGGACTTAATGGGGCTGAAAAAAAATGTGATACTTTGTTTATATGTGAATCATATAAAAAGAAAACTATTTTAAACAAAGTATTGTTTTCTGTATCACAGACACTCTGTCAGTGTGCAGTAATGACTCCATCATGCCAGGGTCCTCAGCCACTCTTCAGCCTGGTCACGGCATTGGCTCCCACACCTCGCCAGGGCCAAAACGTCCAGGTATGGTCCCTGTCACATTTTCACTGTTGTGTCTGCTAAAAAATCCCATAAGGTAAAGTCACAACCACAGCTAAATCAGATTTTGAAATAGCCTCCATTTTTATAGCAAGAACAAAGTTTACTGGTTTTTAAATTGATACTTTTGTACTTTTTCCTGAGTAGTTCCCCACACAAGTTACTCTGACTAGAGTAATATTGAAGATAAGTAACATGTCTTAAGCAGCTAAAGAAAATCCCATAAAGTACTGTATCATTTCGTAAATAAAATTTCTCATATTGTAGCAAATTTGGGGTGTTTGGTTTGGTTTTACTTCTATAGGTAATACCCTACGGAAGTGGCTCACCAGCCCGGTGCGTCGGCTAAGCAGCGGCAAGGCAGATGGTCATGTGAAGAAGCTGGCTCACAAGCACAAGAAGAGCCGTGAGATGAGGAAGAGCGGCGAGATGACAATTGGCTCTGCGAAGGACTCAGATGACAGTGCCGCTACACCTCAGGATGAGACTTTGGAGGAGGTGGGTGGATACATCTCGGTACTGTTAGCAGTTCCTGTGCAGTGTCCCGCACTATTGTTAATTAATCCTTAATTTAATTCATGCATGCTGCAGAGGGTTCGTAACGAAGGCCTGTCGAGTGGCACGTTGTCCAAGTCCAGTTCTTCAGGCATGCAAAGCTGTGGAGAGGAGGAGGGCGAGGAAGGTGCTGACTCAGTGCCACTGCCTCCACCTATGGCCATCCAGCAGCACAGCCTGCTGCAGCCAGACTCACAAGATGACAAGGTGAGGATAGAGGCAAGAATATTTGGGAGGGGGGCAGAAGAGAGGGGTCAGAGAAAAGGGACGGAGGCAGACGGATGGGCAAAGATGATGAGAAGGGAAGCGGGGGGGTCGGAGGAAAAATCATGACTTGGGATCAGGACACAAACCATTTTCACTTTGACTTTTAACATTTTCTTGTGCTACAAATTTAGTTCACTGTTTGTGGGATTAGGAAAATTGATATATAGCAGTGTAAAATGAGACGCCATCAGGGATTTCATTTCATCTGAAAGTGGCAGCATTGCATAAGCATTCTCTTTTAGAGGTTTTCAGTGGCTGCATTACAGTTAAGTGATAACAGTTTTCTGAACTTAGTTTTAATCTAAGTGATGTAAACATTCGCTGACTACCTGTCCGGCCTTCATATGCAATTTCCAAGCAGCAATTTTTATTTTTCAGACTGCTCTTGGAACTAACAACAGTTGGAACTTTTAAAAAGTCAATTCACTTTTTTAAGAAATCAGCAAGCCAAGAGCAGCAGTTTTTTTAGTAAGTATTCAAGTCAAATCAGCTACCAAACACTAAACCATATTCGGTCCAATATTAAGGACTGAAGTATTTAATTTCCATTAGACCATACATCATTTCTATTTTTTTAGATGTATGAGCAAGGTAACAACTGTTTTTCGTTTTTCCCCCTCTCATTTAACCACTTTCTATGATCATCTTTAAGATAAATTTGGCAGTTCTGCTGGTTCTCTCTCTTCTCATTGTTGTTATGATTTTCTTCTTGAAGGTTACATTTTCTGTCATTTCAGTCTTATTCTCCCACTTTTCCCAAAAAGGACATCTTTTGACACTAATTTAAGTGACTCCTTAGTTTCTGTTATGCACATTTTATCTTGGCATCTTGCATCATACTCTACCTTCTCTTTTGAAGCAGAAAGAAATGAAAAGTTTCAGGCAGTCCAAGTTTCCTCCACGACTAAAGCAGAGGCTCCTCTGACACTAATTTCTGTTTCTCTTTTTTTGTTTTGTTTCCTGGTTGTATCGTTTGCTGTTTGCCATACTGTAGCATTACCTTGATTTATGTCCTGTCTTTGCTTTGTCTCAGTTTCCATACCTCTCCATCTGAAATGCCCCACTCTTCCCCTTCTGTCTCTTCCCTCAGTCTATTCTTCAATTCTTTCTTTTTTTCCCCCCACTCTTCAGCTTTAAATGCCGATTAATAAAGCCTTTTTTCTTCGGTTCCTACAAAGGTTTCTAGATTAAAAGAAAATGCAGCCCTAGCAGCTTTTTTTAGACTTAACTTTCTTCTTTTTAAATACAACTCTCTCTGTTCTTTAAAAGTCTAAAACCCTAAGTCACTCTTCTTAACTTAAAAAGAAGAGAACTTAAAAACTGTATTTTTCAGAACTCTTAGACATTCCTGCATTTCTTTGGTGCAGATTTTTTCCTTCCATCTTTTTTAGTTTCATTTGTTTTGACTTGGAACTTCTGCCCGGTTTCTTCAACACACCATGGTAACAGAGAGTCGCCTGGCAGACAAACAAGGGCATGGAGGGAAAATGTAGATAAAGATAGAATACATGTAGCTCTATCTCCAAATGGAGGTCAATGTGGACATTTTTCTGTCAGTATCAGTACAGATGTGAAGGCTATAATGCTTAAGTTACACCATCTTATATAAATTACGAGGAAATTTAGAATTTCATAAACCTGGCTAGAAAAACACAGGACTGCAGCTCTATTTCTATATGTTTATCATTCATAGGATGGGATGAGGTTGGTAAGTGAGGTTTAAAAGAAACAAATAGTCAATATTTGTTGACAAAGTGGAGAGTCGGTAAAATTCCCTGTCAGCTGATTAGGCAGCTCCCCTGGATAATAATCAAAATATGACCACACAAACACTCAGGTGAAATTTCAAAAGTCCCCCGTTCCCATCATCCCCCAACCCCTGACTACCCCGTCCCTCATCTACTCTGCCCACTCGTCTTCATCTCCCTTTTACCCTCTGTGCGTTAACCTCATTACCCATGCGAGTAATTGGCATCTCTAAACGCTGGCGAGGCCAGAAGGGCACACAGCCTCACCCAGAAAACCTAATTGGGGAAAGTCTTGAAGCACAGCACAGCAAGGGTGAGAGTCTCCTGAAATATATCTACATACATACATACATACATACATACATACATACATACATACATACATACATAAATATACCTCTTCCATTCTCGCTCTGTTAGCATCCTTTCTTTATCCCAGAGGCTGTTCACCATCACCTGAGAAAGCAACAGAAACATCTTCCATTCAAATGTCATTTTTTTTCCTGACATTCTCCCCATCACTTATTTTCTGACATTTCACTTTTTCAATCTCATTTCATTCACCCCACTTTCAGCCTCATGTTTTTACCTTTTTACTGACAGTTTTTTAAATTTCATATACCTCTACTTTTTACTTTCTTCTAACCTTTAACTTTAAATTCATGCACTGGGGTTTTACAAATGGAAGCAACTTTTTGGATATCTCTTTAGATTACAGCATTTAACATTTAACAAGCATTTTCACTAAGTCATCATTTGTACAAATAATGAAATAAAAGTTATAATAAAACGAACAAAGAAACAAGCTACTAACAAAAGTAATAATCCTTAAATGGATCTTAACCTCTTACCACAAGATGATAATATGCTATTTCTTTGCTATTCATCTATGAACTATTCCAACTTAATACATATAGGTCCACATTCATTGGTTCAATGAGCCTTAAATTTTTCACATAAAACAGATCATGTATATTTTTCATCTGTTTTAGAGATGAAGAATTTGCTGTTTTATGTAGCAAATTTGACTCATAGATCTGGATAATTGATTTATGTCATATAAAGTAAGTAAAGCTAGTAAAAGTTCTTAACAATAGTTTGTTCACTTTAATCAAATCTGTTTACTCTGTAGTAAGAGTTGAATTGACACAAGCCAAGGAGCAGAAGTAGTAGAAAAGGTTCTTGTATTGCATCGATTATTAGGTTTCTTATGTAGGTTTTTTGTCCCTCCTCTCATTTCTCCTTTTTCTTCCTAGACCTCCTCTCGTCTGTCGGTCCGTCCATCCAGTTCGGAGACACCCAGTGCCGCTGAGTTGGTGAGCGCCATCGAGGAATTGGTCAAAAGCAAGATGGTATGATAACAGAGGAAAACAAGAACACATCCTATGCATCATATCCTAAATTTTAATATGTATCAACTTTGTGGCCTTCAGAGGGATTCAGTACAGTTAAACATTTGAAATGTTGTCTATATTTTTTAAAAATCCTTTGAATTTTAACCTTCTTTGTTGATTAGATAGAACGTTATTTTTTTCACTAAGCTTAAAATGAAGAATAAAATGAGAAAACTAGTTGCTTCATGTGGATAGAAACATGATGAATAAAATTAACATGATCCACATACGTAGCTTAACTACCAAAGCAAGCCATTTGATTTGTATTAATGCCACGCTTCTACTAAACAGAGAAACTTTTGACCATTCTTGCACCCAGTTTTACACACATTAGTTAACTTTTTCTCTTGATGCAGGCTCTGGAGGACAGACCCAGCTCTCTGTCAGTAGAACAGGGTGACAGCAGCTCCCCCTCCTTCAACCCTTCTGACAACTCCCTCCTCTCCTCCTCCTCCCCCATGGAAGAGATGGACGAACGCAGGACCAGCATCCTCAAGAAAAGACAGTATGTCTGTTTGCATGCATACTACACATACTACATGAGAGTATTCATATTTTTTTATAAATTTGCCATCTTTTTTTTCCTGTTTGCTCTCTTCGCTGTAGTTACATTCTGCTGGAGTTGGTGGAGACAGAGAGAGATTACGTCAGAGACCTCGGCCTGGTGGTGGAGGTGAGTTGGTGCTTTATGAGCAGTGGAGCTGCTTAATTAGTCGTATGTTATTAAATTGTCAGCCTGATCTGCAAATATAAAAATTTTTGGTATCCTAGTACTGTAGTAAGTCAACTGAGTCAACTGAACTTTTTATTCTATCTAGCATTTTAAAATGTCACAGACAGTTTTGTAATTAATTTGCTGACCATTTGCAGACTCCCTGCTGTTCATTAGTATTAACGTGTGTGTCTCCATCATAAGGGCTACATGAGCCGGATAAAGGAGGAGGGTGTCCCTGATGATATGAAAGGGAAAGACAAGATCATGTTTGGCAACATCCACCAGATCTATGACTGGCACAAAGAGTATGTGGCGCACATATACAGATGATACAGAGCCTTCTCCAAACACATTCACTTGCACAGGTGCTTACTACCTTCTCTTTCCACTTCCTGTCTTGTTTAGTTTCTTCCTCAGTGAGTTGGAGAAATGTTTGGAAGACCCTGACAGACTAGGACCACTCTTTCTCAAACAGGTTTGTCCACAGTGAATTTTTAGCCCCTGCTTTACTTTTATGCATTTGATCACGTTGTAATTGTGTGTGCTCTTTATACCCAGGAACGGAGACTAAACATGTACGTAGTGTACTGTCAAAACAAGCCCAAATCAGAGCACATCGTCTCAGAGTATATTGACACCTACTTCGAGGTATGAGCCCATTATTTTGAAGATTTTAGTCTCCGAGACTTATCAGATACTACAAACCTTCATCTGTCAGTCTCTCAAGTAAACTCTGATTTTGTAGGACCTGAAGCAACGGCTGGGACACAGACTGCCGATCACAGATCTGCTCATCAAGCCAGTCCAGAGGATCATGAAGTACCAGCTGCTGCTCAAGGTTGGTGTGTTACAATACAGCAGGAGGTGCCAGATCTCCTGCTTCTGTTTATTTCTCTTGTAATCCATTCTATTATGGTTTGTCATGATCTGCTGTCTATAGATATACATCTCTGCCATCCAAAATCTACACTGTTGCTATAAAGAGTAAATTTTTGAGTTGTTTTGTTTTTTGTTTTGTTTTTTTCTAACATAACTTTTTTCTGTGTCAGGACTTTTTGAAGCACTCTAAAAAGGCTGGGCTGGAGTCAATGGATTTGGAGGTAAGATAAAAGACTGTAAAGCTCTTCTTAAATGTTTAAGATCCAGCAAAACATATTCAAGAAACCAATCAACTTTCTGGTCATTTTTGACTCTTTTAGAAAGCAGTGGAGGTCATGTGCATTGTGCCAAAAAGATGTAATGACATGATGAACGTTGGCCGGCTGCAGGGATTTGACGTAAGAAATAACTACATTATGATCGAAAATTATGCTATACACTATCAAAGCATCTCTTCATAACATGTATTAACCCAGACTCAACTGCTCAGTTAAACATTCCCATTCTGTCTCTTATTTCTCCTACAACTAATCTTCCCATTTCTGCCTCTCCAGGGGAAGATTGTGGCTCAGGGCCGCCTTTTGCTGCAGGATACATTCATGGTGTCTGACCCAGAGGGCGGTGTGCTCGGCCGGATGAAGGAGAGGAGAGTCTTCCTCTTTGAGCAGCTGGTCATCTTCAGCGAGCCCCTGGACAAGAAGAAAGGCTTCTCCTTGCCTGGCTTTCTCTACAAGAATAGCATTAAGGTAAAGGATATATTACTGCATTATTAATTCTTTTTTACTAGCCCCAGTGAAGTTTGGGATATACTGGATGAATAGGCCACCACGCGCAGATAAAGTGCTTGCTGCTCCCTCTTGTGGGTGAAACTTCAGCCTGTGAAAAGTTAATACGTTTTTTGGTCTTTATGCAACTTATAAGCTTTATGGCTAAAAGTACTGTCACAAAAAAGTAAAAGAATAATGCATGTAAATGTATATCTGCAATTTTTTAAAAAATTGTTTGGTTGGGTAATGTCAAAGTCAAACAAATTTTTCTTTTGAGGAAAACACTGTCATGTTTTGCAACATCAATAGAATCTCCATTGATGCATATGGGTGGGAGCTTTTATTTTGAAGACTTAGTCGACATATACTTTTCTTCTAGACCTTTTCTTCTAGGCCTTCTGTCTGTATATAATGGAAGCTTAAGGTATTTGAGGAAAGTGAATTAATGAGATAAGGAGATGAATAATTGATAAAATGAAAAAAATACCATACTGATTTACTCACTTATCACAATTAAATCACTGTACTAACCTGTTACCTCTCTCCTGTTTCTTATTTTCACTCTCTAGGTAAGCTGTTTGGGCCTGGAGGAGAATGTGGAAGGTGATCCCTGCAAGTTCATTCTCACGTCTCGGTCGACCAACGGCACCGTGGAGTCCTTCGTGCTTCATTCTTCCCATCCTGGGGTGCGTGAGGTTTGGACCCTTCAGATCAGCCAGATACTCGAGAGCCAACGCAACTTCCTCAACGGTACGTAGGCACAGACAAACGCACACACACAGGACATGTTTTAGAGAAGGAACTGTTTGCTACATGTTTGCCCTCGTCACTGTTATACCTCATCACAGCTCTGACCTCACCAATAGAGTATCAGAGGAACCATGTAGGGGCGAGTGGTGGGTCATGTGTGCCCAGCATGGGAGCTCCGGGTGGAGGCAGCAGTGGGTCCAGTGTGCCCCCTGGAGTTGGAGGTGGAAGTTCCCAGGGTAGTGCCACCCCCTCAGGACCCCAGGGTGGCTCTCGTCGGCCCTCCCGAATTCCCCAGCCTTCCCGCCTGCCCCAGCCCCTACGCCACCACCCCGGGGCTGACCCCGATGGCCCCAACAAGATGTCAGGTACGGAGCATCTGTCTGTATTTGTGAAATTTTCTTTTGTACGGCAAAATGAAATATGTGACTGAGGTGTGAGTTTTGCCCACTTATGGTCCAGGTTCATCCCATCGTCCAGTCCCTCCTCCCTTACTCCCTCCAGGGGGTAGCCCGCAGGGCAAGCGCCCCAGCCACGTCTCAGAGGACCAAACACAGACCCCCACCCCTGCTAACGTCGTAGCCCCTATTCCCCATGCCACAGTTGGGCCCCTGCCCTCTACACCCACTTCCAAACCACGGCCTGGAGCTGTGCCCCCCATGGCCTCCCCTCTGGCCACCCCCAGCTTTGGGAAGGACATCCTCCCTCCTCCCCCTCCCAGCCCTGGTCAGAAATCCAGTTCTGGATTCTGGAGCTCTATGCCAGGCTCTCCAGCCAGCCGGCCTGGCTCATTCACCTTCCCCGGGGAGGCAGGAGAGAGTCCAGTCCGCCAGAACTCAAACCAGATCCAGACTGGATCTGGGAGCCAAACCCACAGGCACTCCACACACAGCAAGGAGGCGGACCGCATGAGTACGTGCTCATCAGCCAGCGAGCAGTCCATCCAATCCACCCAGAGTAACGGGGTAAGACCTCTACCTGCTGCCCAGTGCTACTCCAACTAACACCGAGGCAGAGGGAGGCCTGGTCCATCCTGTCTGCCAGCTGTCTCCTGTCCTGCTGCAGCCAACAGTCCTGCTACTAATCTGTCCCCTACTACGCATCTCTGACAATCTTCACTGCTCTTCAACATCATCCTCTCTAGCAAAAAGTTTGTCAACATGTATTCAGGTTCAAAACCTCTCTAGCGGACCTCGTTCAGCTCTTCAGTGATTCTCTTTTCAAGACTGTTTCTAGATTTCGTACTTCTAACAAAGCTTATACTAACACCTGACTTCCTCTTGGCCGTCCTTTACCTTCTGCTGTCTTCATGGTGTGTTACTCAAATCTACCTTTCCTGCAACTAACATCCAACGTTTGTGGTTCGCTTACAAACGTCCTCGACCAAGAACCCTCTCATTCAGCCTAACGTTCCTCCTCTCGTCTTTGCCTGGAGCTGCCGAGCAAAGACGAGTGAAAAGGAAATCTTCATCTTATTCCTGCCTTTCTTCATCCAGTTTACACACTTAAAGAAGAAAATATACAATCACAGCTTTTTGTCTTTCTTGCGCTTTAATCTAATCTTTTATGAAGACTGTTCTCAGTGGACAGTATGCTATTTTCTTTGTTTTTCTCCTTTTTTACCTTACTGCTACTTTTCTCACTTTCTCAACAAAACTAGTGCACTCTTGTTTGTCTTGAGATTTCATCTCAGAGTTTAGATTTCAAAACATCTGGTGTTATCATACATAAAGCCTCCAGATCTTGAGAAGATTTTACATTTTCCTGCAATGAACTATATGAATTTGTACTCACCAGTTGCCACATGTCTGTGCTTCCCTCCTGTGGTGCAGAGTGAAAGTAGCAGCAGCAGTAGCGTATCCACCATGTTGGTGACCCAGGACTACATGGCTGTGAAGGAGGATGAGATCAGTGTCATTCAGGGCGAGGTGGTCCAGATTTTGGCCAGCAACCAGCAAAACATGTTCTTGGTGTTCAGGGCGGCTACTGCGCAGGGCCCCGCTGCTGAGGGCTGGATCCCCGGATTTGTGCTGGGACACACCTCGGCCATTGTCCCCGATTGTCCCGAGGGGTCCATCAAGTAAGAGATCTAAAAATTGTAGCAGTATAAATCATTTTTACTATTCCGTTTAGACATTAATTATTAGGTAAAACTTATTCTTGCAGTCTTATTTATCTAAGCTTTAACTTTATTAGTGGTTGGGAGTTGTCCTGGACCGATTTTTAAAATAAGGTCATTGATATGATGTCTTAATAATTTTGACATGGAATTACAGTGATTCAGACATTCTAGCAGTGTAATAAAGTGTTAAAATCCAAGCTCTAACCTACTTTTTTAAACAAGCCTAATAATTTGACTTGAGTCCTTTTGTTGACCTAGCAGGAAGTCTTCATCCTGGCACACATCCCTGCGCATCCGTAAAAAGTCTGAGAAGAAGGAGAAGGAGGCAAAGAAAGAGACCAAGCTGGAAAATGGTTACAGGAAGTCCAGAGATGGCCTGGCCAATAAAGTTTCTGTAAAGGTGAGTCTATCAGTACATCTACTTTTAAGTCAGGCCTCTGCTCCAAAGTGTATTTTCTGCTCATGGTTTGTTTTTTTTTTCTTTTTCAGCTTCTAAATCCAAACTACATCTATGATGGTAAGTGTGAACTTTGTGAAATTGTGTTCATCTGAAGATTTAGAAAACTAATTAAAAACACTATCAAAAGCACTTTTCAGCTGCTTTAAACATTTGGTGCTGATTGTTAAAGATCATCTCAGATTTGACAGGATTTTATTTCTAACTTCTCTCTCTCTCTCTCCCAGTCCCCCCAGAGTTCCTTGTACCTCTGAGTGATGTTACATGTGACAGTGGAGAGAGCGTCACTCTTAGGTGTAAGGTCTGTGGTCGACCCAGGGCCACTGTTACCTGGAAGGGACCCAACCAGAGCAACCTCACCAACAACGGACACTTCAGCATCGCCTACAGGCAAGAAAACACAGCCTGAATATCACTGCGTGAATCTCGTTTTTGATTTAGGCAAAAAATGCTGCTAAAGCTGCATCAGACTGCCGTTTCGATTATCTCCTAGGTTAACTGCATGAACTGATGATCAATTGTGAAGAAGTTGATTGTGATGTAAATTAACATGCACGTTCGTTTCAGTGATACGGGTGAAGCGACGCTGCGGATCATTGGCGCAGCCTCTGAGGATGACGGTGTTTACACTTGCATTGCCACGAATGAGTTGGGCAGCGTAACGTCATCCGCTAGCCTCAGAGTGTTAGGTAAGAGCACAGGCACAGGATAAAATATACGGGACCAATTCTGCCACAAAGGTCAGACGATGCTGGAGCTAAGTTTAGACATTTATTGATCGATTGTCTCATTTGTCTCAGCCGTGTCCACTGATGGGATCAGAGTGAGCTGGAAGGACAACTTTGAGTCTCACTACACTGAGGTGGTTGAACTGGGAAGGTAGTGTTATCTTACCTACATATATACATACAGATTTGGCCAACACACTAGCTCAAATTAGCTTTGTGTTACCAACGGAATGTGAAACTTTCAGCTTCTTCTATGGTAATAACACAACAACCATAACAGCCCCTTTGTGGAATTACACTAACTGACCGTCCTGTGTTTCTCCTCACCAGGGGCCGTTTCTCTGTTGTCAAGCGGTGCGACCACCAGGGCACCAAGCGTACGGTGGCGGTCAAACACGTGAACAAGAAACTGATGAGGAGGGACCGGGTGACTCAGGAACTCAATCTGCTCCAGAGGCTCCAACACCCTCACATAGTCAGTCTCATAGACACGTATGAAACCCCCGGCAGCTACGTCCTTGTCCTGGAGATGTGAGTGCAGAAAGACAAAAACCCGAGACAATAACATGAAGAGTTGTAGAATTAAACTCTACATGTGTAGCTCATTAATGTGATAAATATGGTGGCCCTTACACACAAGAATGAAAGCACACAAACACACTACTGATACCAAAACACATACCAATAGTGAAACACGTGCAACAAGAACTGTTACACTGGAAGCGCCCTGGGACACTAAGGAGAGTGGTGGGCTGGATTCGGATGAGCAGCGGTGTCCATCGGGCTTAATGTACCTAACCTTAATGTTTAGTTTCGATATTTCTTCAGGCTAGAAAGTAAATAAATGTGGTTGACGGTCTTTGGTAATTTACTGCTGGCTCTGTTGTCTATAGCAGTTTGATAGTTTCAGGCAGTGAGCGCAGAAAAGATACCTGTTCTCTGATTATCTGTGGGTTTGGACACAATTAATGTTGAAAATGTAGGTATTTAATTATGTATTAAATACATAATGTATTTATTATGTATTCAGCTTTACCTTCGGACAAACTGGCAAAAAAACCAACAACAAAAAAAAACATTGCAGCAAATTTCCAAAAAGACAGATTTCTCATATGTGGTCACTTTATCCAAATAATAAGTGGTTACTTTCTTGCTTGGAGAAATATCAAAACTTAATAAACATTAAGGTTAGGTACATAGGGCCTGACGGAGCCTGTTTCCCAGTATGTTTGTGCTTTCACTCTTGTGTGTGTTTCATCTTAATGAGCCACCACGGATAAGCCTTAACAAGTCTTGCATTTCTTCCATTTGATGTTCGGTTGTGTCTGTCTCAGGGCTGACCAAGGTCGGCTGCTGGACTACATAGTGAGCTGGGGGAATCTGACGGAGGAGAAAGTGGCTTGCTACCTACGGGACGTTTTAGAAGCTTTACACTACCTGCACAACTGCAGGATTGCACATTTGGACGTAAAAGTAAGTACTCTCACCATGACGTGCTCCTGCTGCAGGACTACATTACAGGAACTGTTGGAAGTTATGTGAAATACACTTATTAACCTTCTTGCTGAGAATATGATGAGAAGTTCGATGGCTCACTCATATCTGTGCGAGAAGTTTGAAACTGCAGCAAGTAACCGGTTATGTCTGGCGCATAATTCCCATTAAACTACAGCTCTTCACAGTTTTCTGTACTGATTAAACATACAAGATATGACATGTTAATCAGCTTTAGAGGAGCTAGTAGGTTAAGTTTGTCGCCTTTGGACAGGCTAGCTGTTTTCCGGTTTTTGGTCTTTATGCTAAGCTAAGCTAACCATCTCCTAGCTATTTATTTGCATTCATTAAGACAAACATTAAGATTTACCTGGACTCCAGCCCTATAAATGCCTGAAAGAATTGTGTGTGTATGACTGGTCTGAGGCTAATGTGATTTACCTGACTTAGCACCTACCTTATCTCCAGTCAGTCACCACGGCACTTAAAGGTCAGATAGTGAAGTTCCGCTCTTTAATGGATCAACTTGCAATTGGATCCTCTTTTTCCTCTCACTACTGAGCGTCCAACTTCAGACTTCATATTATTTTTTACCCACAGTAAATAATCTGACTTTTGGATTGAGGGAGTAAATAATAAGAGTCAAGTAAACCAGACTAATGGAGATACTTGACATTTTCTTTGCTCTTTTTCCAGCCTGAGAACCTGCTGGTGACCCACAGCTCCAGCGGCCAGCCAGCGGTCAAACTTACAGACTTTGGTGATGCTATCCAGCTCAACAGTGCTCACTATGTTCACCCTCTGCTGGGCAGCCCTGAGTTTGCCTCCCCAGAGTTGGTCCTTGGAGAGCCCGTGTCGCTGACCTCTGACCTGTGGAGCCTGGGCGTGGTGACCTACGTGCTGCTGAGCGGCGCCTCCCCCTTCCTCGATGAGAGTTCTGAGGAGACCTGCCTGAACATCTGCCGGCTGGACTTCAGCTTCCCCAGGGATTACTTCCAGGGCGTCAGCCAGGCAGCCCGGGACTTCGTCTGCCTGCTTCTGAGGACCGACCCCAGCAGGAGGCCTCCAGCCGGGCTCTGCCTACAGGAGCCGTGGCTGCAGGTGGGTCTGGCTGACGGCCGGGCCAGAGCAGAGGGCTGCCTGGACACCTCCCGTCTCATCTCCTTCATAGACAGGAGGAAACATCAGACTGACGCACGGCCCATCGGCGGCGTCAGGAGCTTCATCCACAGTCGCCTCCAGCCCTGAGTTTTAGGCCTGAGAAAGGATACACCACCCTAAACCAACTCCCAGCCCAAAACAGTCTGAGCAGATCAGACCAGACCAGACCAATGCTGAGAACACAGGGGCTCCACATCCTTTGGAATTGAGCATCTTGATTGTGTAGGTGTAAAAGAAGGAGAAACAGTGAATGCTGATCTTATCCTCTTTCACGGAATGTTGATTTACTAAAGTCCTGTAGTCCTTTTATCAATTAAACTGAGACCTTTTAGGGTCTTAAGCCAATCAGAGCCCTAGAGAACAGAGTTCTCACTTACAACATAAAGTAATGGATGCCCTTGTCTACTGCTGCTTGCTGGATTCAACTCAAAACAGATTTTGTAGTTAAGTGAACAAAAATTGAAAAAAAAAAAAAAAAAACAACCAAAAAAAAACTTTACGAAGTAATTTATTTTCCTTTGCAAGAGTTAAAGCTGATCAGAAGAGCCAGTTGATCGAGCCTTGACACCACTGCACAGACGCAGAGCTTTCAGGAGAGAGTGATGCTAACAAAGCTAGTGATAGTGCTGAGAGCAAAGCGCCCTCCCTGCTGTTGCTAGAGAGGGACATGAACATTAAGCGTTTTTTGCTCTTTTACATAAAACTGTAACTCAAAGACGTTTGAGGAGCAGCCCTTTCTTATAGAAATAATGTTGAAAAAGGAAAAGTACTGTCACTGCGTTTCCAAGAAAAAAAAACAAAAAAACAACACAATTGTAGAAAATGCTCATCAGTTGAAAGTTGCTCTGCTACTTTGGACTCTGTAGACAGTGACGCAGCTCCTTGACTTTACTGAGACATTTATACCTGCGATCAGAGCTTTTTGATGGCTGCGCTTACATAATGTACCTAATCTACGATACCATAATGACCATGTTGCGAGTAACAATGCTGCACTGTCCAATCTGAGATGAGAAGGCTCCATCGTTTGCTTTTCCTAGAACAAACTTGTGTTGCGCAGATATGAGATGTTTAAGCCTTACCTTGTATATAGACTTCTGCCTTCTTTCCCCTCACATTCACAGCGGACTCCTGCTTTTGGACGAGCAGGACGAGAGACTGTCAGAGCCTCCGTGGCAGCAGTGGTTGCCAATCAGATAGGAGTGAATGTGGAGGCAGAGGAAGAGAAATTACTGTAAATGCACTCATTGTATGTTATGTTTGATTATCATGTGCAATGTTGCGGCTTTAACATTTTATGCAACTATTTATGAAGACATCTGTTGTATCTGTAATAAATCTAGAGAAAAGCATGTACTTGGTACTGCAAGCACTGCTGGTAGTTTGTGTTTATTTGATCTGAGTGTTAAGACTTCCAGGCCAGGCCACGTTAGAGGTCACGATCTACAATCAGTATAGTTGATCAAAAATAATTTAACACTTTTTGTACTGTATGCCTCTGTAGTATTGGTGCACCAAAGTTGCTCTAGCTTTATAGTACTTAATAAAAAGATGTTTTATTGCGATTACTTTCACTTGAGGTAGGTAATCAATGTCCACATGAAACTATGTTTACACTAGTTAAAAACACTACATTGGAGGAAAACTAATAGTTTACTTAGTCTCCTGTGCCCTTTAATAAAAAAGGCAGGGGGCTAAAGTAAGGCATTTATTCTTGTAATTGACAGAGAATAGGGGATTAAAGTGCATCATTTACTAAATGGTGTTCTAACTTTATGTAAAAATACTTGTTGCCAAAACATTTCTTCCACAAATTCCTTTTCATTATATATTGAAAAAAATATACATAAATGCACACACCCTAAAAAAAGCAGCTAATCAATGGTTTTTCTTGAGATTAGTTTGCCTTCCTGGGAATTAAAACACAAGCTGACCGTGGTACAACCACCAAACTATGCATGGAGCTGGTTTGGGGTTAGGATGTCTCAAGTTGGAACAGAAGTTACAGTCCTCTCTTACCTTTCTATTTATTTTCCAGGTGTGCACAGACCATTAGAAACAAGGTGAACTTGGACTGGATACCTCAGTTTAGGTTTTTTTTGTTTGTTTGTTATGTCATCGTTTGTCTTTTTTGTCATGTTTGTTTCCAGGTTCATAAATTACATGTTTGCTGTTTGTTTTTGTTTTTTTTTTTTATCTTTGCATGTATATTTCTTTGTACAGATCATCCATATTTTCTCATGTAAATATTCTCATTTTGCCATCAGTTATTTTAAAATTAAACACAATGAACACACATACCCTGTTTGACATTTTGTTTCCTTAAGTATTTTTCATTATTTAGGTTTACAGGTTTTTCTTCCTCATTTGAGCAGCTTCATTTTACATAGATTTAATTAGAGCTGAAATGGAAAATTACCAAGGAAATTCAGTTGAACTTGTTTGAGAGTAAGTAAAAGCCATTTCCACCTACCCATCTTAGCACTGGTTGGCTGAGAAATCTGCCCATTTTTGACTCTTTTCAGTCAATCAGCCGTTCAATGATCAGATCAGTCAGGTGGGGTCACACCTACCAATTACTGATACTGGATTTTTACAAGCTGATATCAAAATTTGGTTATAACAGTGAAATAAAAAAACTGATACGTTGGAAAGAACTTAAATGTGCACTATACAGCTGCTCTAATGATCCTTAAACTCAGGTTTTGCATCAGAGTAATCACCTAAAGATTGAAGCTTATCACATTTCTTTGTGTACTGATGCATATGCCAGCAGATCAGAAAGGAAACTGCAACACAGAAACGACACGGTCATGTCTGAGGTCATTCTGAAACTGTTGCGCTGAGGTATTTTGTCCTCGTGAGCGCACTGACCGATCTGTTTTCAGCTGTGAAATGTCCCTATTAGCAACCGACAGATAGCGTTGCAGTCAGGTGCTGTTCTAACTCGCATGTCCGGAGCAGCTTCAGTGCTCCTTGGCCCACGATGCATGAACACCAGTCCTCCAGAGGTGGTTCCCTCGTTTGGTGTTTTGATGATGGTGTTGGAGAGAACTTTCTAACACATCAGCCTTTAAAAAGTGCTCTATCATCTCATGTTTAGGCTCTAGCTAAAAATGTGGGCTACACTGCCCCAAGTGGCTCTTTGCCCAAAATCAGAGAGGATGGAGGATTTTATGACATGTATTATAAGGATCTTTATATATATGTTATTTTGTAGCTGTTAGCCTGATTTTATCTAATGTCCATCAGGCGGCCTGATCATTGTCTGTCTTGTCTATCGTAACACTTCTGGCCATTTCTTTTTCATCCGCACAACTTATTAAAGCTTCCTTGTGCATAACACTGACATAAAGAGTGAAGTGCTGACCTTGGAAATGTGTCAACTATACCTGTTAGATACCTGCTCTGTCTAAGGGCTGTGTCAGAAAATATGCCGTAAAGCGGAGGGAGGCAAACAGTGGTCTCTCCTTGAATTTGGCTTCTTTTGACTGAGTGGGACCGGGTTTGTTTCTTTGTTTCTTTGTTTTTTTCCTTTGTTTTCCATTGTGGCCATGTGAAGCGACTGCCTCACATCCGAGCACGGACAGACTTGTTTCTGAGTGTGGAGCAAATGGTTCAGCAGCAGAGTGTCTGGCCCAGACAGTGACAGCAGTTTCGGTCTGACACGGAGACATTTCATCTCTGACACAGTTTTTCGAAACTCCACATGGTTCCTTCTCTCAAAATGGATTTCACTCCGTCGTCCACACTTCAGCTACACACTCTTAAGATGATATCTTTATCATTTTACCCTGTTTGTTCTGATGCTTTGTTGGTCATCTAGATACATATAACTCAAATGAGATTTTAAATGCTTCCAGCACGATGACATTGACACCTCACTTCTGCATTTATGAGCAATAATCTAACAGGATCCGGAGGCTTAAAAACCGCAGCATGATGCAACAAGTTCAACATGTAAACTGCACACTGAAGAAGAGCATGGAGAACGAAAGGAACGGCACATGATCCAAAGCCACCGCATCGTCAGACATGGTGGAGACAGAGTTATGACATTGGCATTTATGGCTGCTAATGGATCTGGGTCACTGGTGTTTATTGATGATGTGACTGCTGATAGAAGCAGCAGGATCATTTCTGAAGTGTGTTGTAATCTACTATCTGCTCAGATTCGGCCTAATGCTGCAGAACTGATAGGACAGTGCTTTACCGTACAGATGGATAAAGCATTAACACAACTTCGCCCTCAAGTGAGTGTTTGCGTCCCACAGCTAATGTAAAGAACAGCCATGAAAGGTCATGTTATGTGGGAGCAGGTGACTGAGCCAATGTTTGACCTTGAACACACCACCCGGCTGTAGAGGGGACAGGGGTCGATTGGATGTGTGTCACAGCAAGTACAAATGTTGTATGAGTTTACACATACAAACTGAAGGAAGGAAGGGAGGGAGGAAGGGAGGGAGGGAGGAAGGAAGGAAGGAAGGAAGGAAGGAAGGAAGGAAGGAAGGAAGGAAGAAAAAAGAGCCACCCACTCTACGATGCTCATAAAGATTTCCAGTTGTATAACATTTATATCTCTGGATATATAAACTTTAAACATTAATAGACTGCAAAAATAAATGTACTACATTTTTTTTCAAATTTTTTTAATTTACTTTAATCACTTTTTAAATGCAGCTTCTTGCAGCTTTTTGGATTTTCCTCAATGTTTGCTTTCTCACTAAACAGATATCCTTTAACTTTTGGGGAAGGGGCCCTGAAGGTTGCATTTGTTGACTTATTTTTGTGAAGCCTTTAGGGAAATTTTGGGTTTTGCTCTGTGAAGGTTCTTAAGGTTATTTTATGAAATCTTTAGAGAGACTTCAGGAACTATTCTCTAAAGATTATTCCTTTTTCGCAACATTTAAATAACATTCCAGCAACCACCTATTACCATAGGGGAACACTGATATTAGAGGGGTCCAGTGAAAGTTCCCCCGTAGCAAAAATTGTTTCCTGGTTTGCTGCTTCAACACGACGCCCAGGACCAGACCTGCTTGCTCTGACTGAGTGACATCACACCACGTGAAAAGGAAGAGAACTCCGTTTCGGGTTTTCGGGAGGGGGACAATTACACACCACCAATCCAGCCATTTTTGGTTTATAGCAATGTTGTCTTTTATTCTAATTTCCAATAAACACAGAATATATCAGTCCCTTATTTGTACAAAAATACCTGAACAGGATACAATGTAGATCCAGGAGCCGTACAGACAGAATGAAGAAAAACACAGTGGGGTGGGGGTGGGGGGGTCTGAAAAATTAAAAAAAAAATATTATGGTTCATTTGCTCATTTTTTTCTATCCCTGAAATGTTTATTTGCCGTCAGCTTTTGATGACTTCAGTCAGAAATAAAACACACCAACGCTGTGTCAGTTTTACTTGCACCTATACTGCGAGTCACCATTGTCAATGGGACCTTGTATGCAATGTTGACCTGACGTTAGGATTTAGTTCCAGTAGGATTGTATTTCACAGTCACAGCTAACTGTAATTGAACACAGTGAGTGGACGGACAGCAACTAAGGATTTGTTACTGTTCAGAAACAAGAGGCACCTGCTACAAGAATAGGCTTAGTTAAGAAAAAGAATTAAAAAAAAAAACAAAAAAAAAACAAAACTTTGTTATGCACCTTAAAATCAGAGTAAATGGACATATTGAACTGCACAGTCCTCTTGAGCTACAGCGTATAATTGCACTACTTGTGATAAAAAGTGTACAAAAGATGCTAAGAATATCCCCTAGAGCTAAGTGTTGGTGTGTGTGTGTGTGCTCTCAATGAAAACCCACTGGTGAGCGTGTGAGTGTGTGTGACTCTGTGTGTGTGTGTGTGTGTGTGTGTGTGTGTGTGTGTGTTTAAGGTTTATGTCCATCCAAACATTTACTGGCGTGTTTTCTTGAAGGTAAATGAGTGGAGTGAGAAGTGACAGACAGACAGAGAGGGGATATTCAAAAGATGCAGTTTTAAAAAAAAATGGCATCATAATTGGATGCTGGCTGAGTTGAAGACTCTGTCAGCCTGTCAGCTTATATGCACAACTCATGTTAAGAAATTTGACACATGCCAAAAATCCAGTTTGATCTCTTAAAATAAAAAAAAACAAAAAACAGCTTAATTTAATACTGTATATACTGTGGTATATTCTTTTTTATATATATATATAAAAGGTCATTTTGTGGCAAACCAAAAAAAAAAAAACACAATAATGTCAAAATACACACAATCAAATAATGGAAAAAAAAGGACAAAATAAATCATTCTTCATTTTCATGGAGTTATGAGCAAAAGCATAACACCCCATACATAGTGATCTGTGACCTAGGTACAGTGTTAGATCTACGTCTCCATAGCTTCACATACTTAGAAAACAAATGATACTGTACACTGGTGATAGTCATTTACTTGGACTTGTGTATAGGATTGCATTGTAGCACAGTGATTAAAAAATGGACAGAGGAGGAGAGGACAGCAATTCGACCCCCGCTGACCCATAGCGATGTGGCCTCACATCCCTCTCTGACAGACAGGAAAGAATACGCAACAGAGGACTGGGAATGCTGGGATACGTCCAGCCAGACTCCCGTCTCCTCAAAATCCAAGACTTAACTTGACTCTACCCAACCGACAAGAACCTTCCTCTTACTGTCTCCAAAAGGCAAGAATGATAACCAAGAGAGTGAGCAATCCTGAATAGTGAACTCTGGCCGTCCGCACACGCGCCCACACACGCACACACACACACACACACACACACACACACACATATTCACCACAGGGTCATAGCTTACAGGCTGGACACAGGTGGGACAAGGGAGCAGGGGGGTTCAAGCATTATCCAATCCCTGGAGAGAGTCTGCCCTGGCTGACTAGAAAAGGCCTGATTGGTGGAGGGCAGAGCCGGTGAGTCAGTCAAGTCGTGCGATTGGTGGACCGGTTGGCGGCAGTGGCTTGCGTGTCAATGACAGTACTTAGGGAGTTTCATTTTGCCTGGCAGGGAGTCTGACGGCCTCATGCTAACCCTGTTCGCTGTGAATCTGGCACAGCATGGAGGGGAGGTGCAGGTGAGGGTGGAAGGGTTGGAGGACGAGGCTAAGCAGGTGTTATGTCACACGCCTGCAGCTTTTTATTTGCTGGCCACACGACAGCAGGAGAGGGCAGAAAAAGACTAGAGGACCTCAAAAATGTCTTCTATGGGCTCTTCTCTTGGTCTGTATTCCTACAAATATGGTCCTCACTTTTCCTTTGGATGGAGACAGCACAGTCAGAGACAAATTTAAAGAAAACAAATCTAATCAAATGATCTGTCAAAGCCTCTATGCATGGAATTTTAATGGGAATGTAGCATGTGAACGTAGTTATCGTGTCGACCTAATGTTGTGTTTGTAGAAAAATTAGCCCATTCTGCTGAAATTCATGATGCCATTCAGTCTCAGTCATTCTGCTACAGTGTCTTTTTTGGTGCTACCACTTGGGGGCACCAAAATCAAACATTTTTATATCCTCTAAAGACTTGTTTTAAGATGGACGATTTCATTTAATGATAGAGTGTCACCGTGAACTTTCATGCTGGACCAACATTTCTAATCTGCCTTATGTTCTTTTCACTTCATCTCCCAGCATGCTTTTCAACAACCACCAGAAAGAGGCACAACCATGTTGTTTTTGATCAAATATTGGCCTGTACGCAAATAAATAGAGTCACCTAGACAAATTACATAAGGCTGCAAAATAAGGCATAATTTGACTGTTGATTTTATTGATAAATCAATGAGATGTTTGGGGTACGAAATGTTGATAAAAATGTTAAAAACATGTCTATCACAATTACCTAGAGCCAAATGTGGTGTCTTGCATTTTTTTTGTCTGCATGACACTCCAGATCTCACCAATATTTATTTACTATAATGTAAGACAAGGAAAAGCAACAAATCCTCAGATTTAAGAGGATGGAATTTTCACCTTTTTTAAGCACCAGCTTAAAAAAAGCTTAAAAATACTGATTACTTATTATCTAAATAGTTGCCACTTCATTCCCTGTTGACAAAAATCTCTACAATAATTCAGGGACAATGGTGTAGCCTCTTCCTGACAAGGAGACATGTCTGATGGCTGTGATGCATTCTGGTCTACTCAGGCTACCGCTGCTGTAGAAACTTTCTCACCGCTACCGCAACTCCTCTCTCTCTGCATGACTGTTGCAAAATAGCTGTTCAAGAGAGAAGCCCTTACTGTCCTACTCTAGGGATTGACTCCACAACCAGATGTTAACCACTGGTGCTACCAAACTCCCATGCAGCTGTTGGAAATACCTGGACATGCAAATTATCCGCAGAAATAATACAGCACCAAACAGGTAAATAGGGCCCAGAGATGCAAAGATGTACAACAGTACCTGTTGTCTGAATCATGTTCAAGTGGATTTTTAATTTATATGAATAGTTTGACATCTTTTTCACTTTCTTGATGCGAATTAGACGATAAGTTCGGCGCTACTCTGCGCGCTAAATATGAAGCTACAGTCAGCAGCTGGTTAGCTTAGCCTAGGAAGTTACTGTGCTCAGCCAATAAACTTTCTTAACATAACCTCTAGTAAAATCACAGATTGTTGCTTTTACATCTAGGGTCCTGTATTAATTAATCCCACTAGTTCTAAGATGTAAGTCAGGGAGCTGTAGGGTGCTGGAAGGTGGGTTTCGTTACCTTTGGACAGAGTCACGTTAGCTGGTTTCCCCACGTTTCCAGTGTTGTGCTGCTGGCAGTAGCTTTACATTTAGCCATCAGACATGAGAGCAGTATCCATCTTCTCATCTAACTCTTGGAAAGAAAGTGATTAATAGTATTTCCACAGATGTTGAACTGCTCCTTTAATATAATCTTTCGCACTCTCAGTGTTGTTCCATCCTTAAATCTGAAATGTGTTACCATAATATGCATTTTAATACAGCTTCGATTTCATAGACAAGGCTCACAATTTTCACTTAAGGCGAGTGAAGCTCATTGGACTATGTGTTGACACAGTTAGCTGAGTTCACATTTCAAGTCATTTGTTCAATTCCATATTTAAACACAGAAAAAGCCATGAGAGTGCTTTTGTTGATTTGTCTTTTCTGGAGTGAGGGAACAGTGGTCAGAATCCGAACATGACAGCCCCAACCCATCAATATCAAATCAGGATCCTTTAAATGTGCAAGCAGTGAGCTCAAAACAAACTTAGGAAAAGAAAGATGACATTTAAAGACAAATTCAACAACAGATTTAACCCTCTAATTTAAAAAAAAAAAAAAAAATTACTGAAATGGTAGAAGCTTAGGCGTGGACAAAGTTTTCAGGAGTCTATTTAACAGTCCTCCTCCTCTTCCTCACTGTCTTGAGACGATGCAACCGCTTCAAGAGCACATTCGTTTTATACCATGGTGTGGTCATGTTGGTACGAGCCACACGTACGTCCAAGATGTTCCCAAACCTTTCTGAAAGGCACTGCATAATCAGCCGTGACTCTCTTTGCTCCGACTCCACTGTAATCCAATCAGAGCTGGTGGAAATTCACATGCACACTATTCGGGGGGGTGGGGGTTGTTGAAGGAGGAAGTGGAGGACATCTAACAGAGAGCAGGCAGCTTCATTTAGCTAGGAAAAAAAAAAAACAGCTGTCTGTCTGCCTGGGAGTGCAAAACTAGTTCTGCATTGAATCAACAGTAATCAAACAGCACTAAAATGACATCAAGTAATCAACTCTACAAGAGAGGCTTGTTACAGCCTTCCTGATAAACATTCCTCTGTCCTTTCCGCAAACCCTTGCCACTGCTCTGCTTATCTTGCCTTTAGCTACTTCTCTTTTCTCTTCCGATTTACCTCTGAGCTTGTGTGGAGATGGGATACGGGGCTGCACCGTGGGATTGTGGGATAGGACACAGCAGAGACGCTACGTCAAGTCTGCTCGGGTGTTGTGGGGGGTTGGGGGAGGGGGGTGTCAGCTTATCCAGACTGGACTGAACAGGTTGAGAAAACTCCTGGATCGAGTTTGAAAAGACCCAGAGAGGGTTCTCGTCCATCCCTGATGATCGATGAGGAAGTCAGAGGGTGGCGCTCCCTGCCCGCCTCACTAGTGAGGGGGCAAGGGTGGGGCAGGCACCACAGCTTATCAGGCCTGGAGGATGGGGGAGGTTGAGGGGTGGAAAGGTGAGGGACTTTAAGGGAGGGATCCGTCTGAGAGACCCGCAGCACTCCTGCTGAACAGATCTTAGCTGTCTTGCATTTTCACAATGAATGGCCTCTCTCAAGGGTTAAAACGGCAATGAGAAAACAACCGATGCTCTGTGTCAACATCGCAGGAGTTGGGCAACTGCCGTGTCCACGATCTGCAACGGTTGGACTGTCCAAACCGTTCCCATTCAAACATCCAAAAAGCGGTAAGGCAGAGAAAAGCACGGCACACTGGGGTCATCCAACCTGCAATGCCAGCTCCTGCTGCGTTGTTCACATCCCCAAAACTTGACTTAACTTTTTCTCTATCTCCTCGACCTCCTTCGACCTCATTGTGTTGGTGAGTGAGGGGCAGATAGGGGGGGGCAGGGTCTCAGGGTGAAAGGTGTGCAATAAAAGGGTGGTGGTGTGTGTGTGGGGATGGGTGGAGTGTCACAAGGCCACAGCGGTGCAGGGGTGTTTTAGCTTGCAGGGCAGCACTCCTCTGTTGAGCTGGTAGAACTCCACCAGATGGATCAGGTCGGTGAACTTGGTGGCGCCGTCGTCAAGGCTGAAGAAAACCTGACCATCCTCCTCGCACTTCAGAAAACGGCGAGAGGGAAGAGAGAGGACAGTTAGCCATCACACGACGATAAGAAATGTAAACTTTTATCAATATGAGCTACTGAATTAACATGTGACACCATCAGACAGAAGGCAGCAGAGTAAAGGATAGATGAAAAATCCACATTAACAGCCTATTCTCATGTAATAAACTTTCAAAAACGGCGTCTTTAGCCCTGCTAGCGGCATGGCTCTATGTATGTTGATGGCTATCTCCTTGTTGATCCACCACTTTGGTCCAGACTGAAATATTTTGGGTTTTTTGACCGAATTCCTGCAAAGCGAATGACATTCCCATCAGCCTCAGCTGCAGTTTATGCTACCTAGCAAATGTTAGCATGTTAAGAAGCAAAACAAAGATGGTGAACATGGTAAACATCATATCTGATAAACATCTGCATTTTTGTACTGTCATTGTGAGCTTTTTAGCATGTTAGTGTTTGTATTTACTTCACAGCTGCGCCATTAAATACGGTCTCAGAGAGCTGCTAGCATTACTGTAGACTCTAAGTCTTATTAAAAAGTCTATTCCATTATTGCTGCAACTCATATTAACTGTTTTCCACTATTTTTACAGTTGAGGTACCTATACAGTATATCCTCATAGTAACGGAAATCTATCAATTTGATAACTCAAAGCCCTAGTTAATAAAACCAAAATTTCCTCTGTGACTACAGCCTCTACCTGTATGAGGTGTGTTTGTGTGTTTATTGTAATTTGGGTAAACTGGCCCCTTAAGACATTTCAAGTTGATCTCTGTACGGCTGTATCGCTGCCTGGGTGGAAGGAAAAACCGATTTCAAAACCTTTAAAAAAAGAAGCACGGTCCACTTTGGAAAATAGTTGTGTGAAACTCTTTGGGATTCAGTTGGCTTTCGAGGCAATAACTGTAGTTTAGTAACTGGGATATGACAGGAAATCTAACAACAGCTCATTCTAACGTCCTATTTAAAATGTAGTTGTTAACACAACTTTTGACTCGTATAAGTTTCTAAATTGCAGTGATCTTGCTCTCTGGACCTTATTTCAGGGGACTTTACCGGTGAGTGTGACACATTTCCTGCCGTAATGTGATTGTGCTGTGTCATGTGACTGACCGGTAGGATCTGGAAGTGCTTGATCTTCTGGTGGTGGCACAAGGTGAGCACGAATGCCTTTGGATTACTTTGACTGTCCCGCAACAGGAATAACCTGACACACAGACCATGAGTGAGAAATGTTTCAACTGTTAAATGAAAAAGTGTGAAACATATAACACTACTGAACTCCATTACACTGACTATGGAATTTCAAATGCTTGATGTAATGCTGCTGCATGAGTGTGACTCTTGGAGAACCTTATCTTAATCTGCTGGGTAAAGGCCAAATGTGTGGCTGACAAGCCAAAAAGCCATTTTCAGACTCTGACATTTTAGAGATCCAAGCTTTTTTCTTGGCAGCAGCATTTTTTCACATTTTTTATTCATAAACTTCCACTTGACAAAATAATCCTCACTTGCCAGCTTCTCCGAAAGCTTTCAGCTGCATTTCACACGAGCATTTAAGCTGAGATAACATCATGTCAAACAAAAAAATCATCACATCAACCCCTCAACTTTTTCTCACTCAACATATTGTTGCTCTTACCCATCTACTTGGCCTTGTTGTGTGATCATTTTGTGGGCTTCCTCTCTCATGATGCGACCATGAAACCATACCTGTGTCCTGTGAATCACTGAAACACAGAAAAAACACCCATAGTTTAAGCTTTCTCTCAACATATATTCATAACCACTTTACAACAGTGCATCAACCAGCCCAGGAAAGTTTCATGGTCTTTCTCTTTATGCTGGATTTGCAAAATCAGTGTGTTGTTTGTCTAGGTGAGAGTACCTGTGCTCAGGGAGGAAGGGTGCAGGGGACTGGGGCTGCCCAAGACATTCATACGCTGGCTCCGCTTCTATGGAGAAGAATTGACCAACATTTGCCATGAAATTACATCATATCAAAACAGAATCCCTGGCAACAGCCTGGACCTCCACTTAGACTAATGCTCCCCTTTGAACCAAGACACATTAACTTAAATTTTCTGCATCACTGGGTTGATGTATTTTATTACAGCAAGATAAACCCACAAACATAATATAAAATGAGCAGCTGTGGCTTCTGTTCCAGCTCTATGAGCTGAGATTTCAACAGCTGATAACTGGAGCTGCTGCACAGTTAAATATACTAGGAAAAGTGCTGGAGGGGAAAAAATGGAAGAAGGCCAACGCACACCCCTTCTATGAAGAACGTTACATTTATACAAAAAAGCGCAAAAGCTATTGATCAAAGATGTTTTCAATTTCTTGTGTAGTGAGGACCCTCCATTTTGTTGGCTCTTTTAGGTTCAGGACAAAACACCGGGTAAAATTAGGGTCACCAAAACCAAATTACATGAAAGCCAATAAAAAAAAAACGTTCATCATGACCCATTTGGAGCATAAATCCACCTGTGTTTGCAATCTGAAATCATCTAAATTTTAAGATCTATCTATCCATTGGCCGAGCTTCAACCACCTCCTCCTTACCCTCCAAGTCTGTCCCTCCTCCAGGGCGGCACTCTGGGCCTCGACGGGGTTGTCGATGACGCGACCGGTCCGTCCAGAGAAGTCCATGGCGACCAAGGAGTTCTCAGATACACTCCGCTGTTAGGAAACGTGGCAGGGTGGGAGGGTAGGGTAAGGGTGGTGGTGGGTTGGGATTGGGGGGAGGGGGTACGGGAGTAGTTGGGTGAAGGGGAGGGGGATAGACAAGGGTCAGAGGTCAAACAAGCCAGACACACTCACTGGGGCATGACAAATCCTGTCTGCACACAGACCCACTTCAGTCAATCCACAAAATGCAACTCTGAGCAAAAGCACAAGCCTCTCCTAGCTTTCCGGCTCTCCTGCTGAAATTATTCCAGGTTCCTTTCTCATTACTCATACTCAGACGTCTCCCTCAGCTGAAAATAAATTCAACCAAATGGCTCTTGTGCATATGGAAAAGCACAAGTGTTGACACAGTAACCTGGCCAAAAATTCAGAGTTTTTCAATATCGTGAAAAACCAGGTAACTTAGATCTGGCCTATTTCAGGTATGATATTGGCATTGATATTTGTCAAATTACTACATATTTTTTTATTCGCCAAACTGCCCAGTCCAAAATCATTCAAATATTGCTACACTGTTACATGGAAGCTAATACCCTTAGTTTATTTTTTAAAAAAGGCATTTTTTAACCCATAATTTATTTTTTCAAAAACCTAGTTTCTCTTAAATCTATTATTATCTAAACAGAATCTAGGTCCATGTGAATGCTGCAGTCATAGATCTCATATTTTTTAAGATAATTGATTGATTCAATTATTATAAACATTCTCTGGTTCCAGCTTCTTCAACATGAAGATTTATAAAACCTAGAAATATAAATCTGTTGGTTTTGGACTGTGGGTTGGACAAAACAAGACATTCGAAGACCAGGCCTGTTTTTATAGGATATTTGAACCATTTTTCTAATATTAAAGGCTAAAGAACAGACCGTAAAGAAGGTCAGATTAATTAATAGTAAAAATAATCAGTCCTTATTATAATCAGCAGCCCTTATTAAATTATTCTGGTGTGTATTCAGTAGGTTACACTTAAATGATCATGAGTCCTTAAACAAAACTCACTCCACAAATCTATATTCAAAAAAGTACAAACCTTATAGATTCTAGAGATCTATTACTTACTTTGATTCACAATCTTTCCAAAGAAGCTTATGAGATTTTTACCAACACCTCATGGTGTGAGGTGATTAGTCTTAGTGTAACACAACATAAAACTATGCAGATTTCTTTTTGCTGCGTGTGCAATCTTTATACGCTGCATGTGTGTCTGAGCATTATGTAAATGTTCACCTTTGTAAATAACTCCGGGATAAGAGGTCATTTGTTGGATGTACTGTACTTTTGTTATAGACTACTGTTTGTTTAAATGAGCAGCCTGACCTGAATCTGGGCCATAAGCCTTTCACTACAGAACCTCTTTCAGCTCATTACCAAAAGGTCAACAGCATCAATGATCATTTGAACAGAAATTCATTTCAGTATTTAACAAATCCTTCTTGTGCAAAATGCAAAATGACCTCACCAGTGGTTGTGTCTTTCCTCTTAAGAAGAACAAGGCACAAGATGGTCACAGACTGAGGTGGTTTCCAATTCACCCTCAGCTAATTAATGGATCAATCTGGACTGGTCTTGGCTGGTTGGGGGCATTAGAGCAGGGCTGTAAGAGAAGTCATGTCAGAGAGCAGATCCTTACCACAGGTGCTGAGAAAGGTGAGAGGTTAGACTTCCTCTGCTGGGGGATGTTGTAGCTCTGATACAGTACTATCCCATACTGTGAAGGCAGGAGAGAAGAGACGGCATCAACTCATGTTTCCAAGTTCGGACAAATCAATCAATGTTGACGTTTCAAGTGTTTGTCAGTCTATGTGATCTATATAGTAGTAGTACGCCTCACAGCCTCGGATCTGACTACAGTAACATGGCAAAAATTAAAAAATATATAAAAGGAAGTACTTTGAGCAGTCTGAAGGCAGTCATCCAGCAGGTCCTGCTCTGTTCGTCCTCCGCACACAGCATCCTCAGTTCCTTACAGTCACTCCTGACTTTGCTGGGCTGTCAGAACACAGGCACAATGGGACATCACATTAAGGAGATACACATTGTGAACATGTAAGGACTTTTTTGTGGTTTTTGGCACTCAAAGCTGTGACAGGGCAGAGCAAGATTACTAAGCTGTTGTGTGAACCCTGTTTCATTCTGTAACACAGGTTTGCACTTCAGTGATTGCAAAGATTGGCAAAGTAATTTGTGTTGATTAGCGTCGGTACATTATATGAAGTCAAATGCATCTAATGTACTGCAGAATACAAAGGTTGACAGGCAGCAAAAACGCCCAATAAGTTGCATTTAATGATCAACGTTAAAGCAAGACTATGTTATGTCTAACAACAGGCACTGCGGCCACGAGTAACAATTATGGAAAAGTGGTAAATGATAAAACAGTAGCAAAACTAGAGAAGGGTAATTAAATTAGCAAACTTGCTCTGATGTAAGTTACACAGCAATATTGCCCCAAAGTTTGCTAACGTTAGCTAACAGTAGTCAACGTAATCTACTGGTCACACCAGAACAAGTAAGGCTGTAGCAGCGAAATCTCTGGGTATTAAATGAAACAAAGGTGTGTTTTATTACCTCCACAAAGGAGGTTATGTAATCAGCCATGTTTGTTGATTTGTTTTTTTGTTTATTTGTCAGCAGGATAATGGAAAAGTACTGAACCAATATGCACCGGAACCGTTGGAAGGACGGAGCATGGGCCAGTGAAGAACCCATTACATTTTGGGGCAGATCCGGATCATTTTCTATGAATTTGAAATTTTTTCTCCAAAGTCTAGTGTATATTGTTTGACACTGACTTTGGCGATTTTTTTCTAGTTGTTTGTGAATTAAAGTTTTCACTGGTAAAAGGCAGAGTTACTTCTTTAAAAAACAAATAGCCTCACTTTAAAGGGCAAATGGAAACTGACAATAACAGCTTTATTATTATTACACCATTCAATTCACTGATGCTCTGTTTTGTGACAATAAAGTTGTCTCACAGTTGGGAATGATACACAAAACTTTAAGTTTGTCAACTCTCTCAGGTAGTAGATGATACCTGTGAAATTTGAGATGTTAATGAACAACATTTAATTCACCCTTTAGCAATTATCGTAGTCAAAAAACAATATGTTACATACTTACTAGCAAAGACTATTCCAGCATCACAACGCAGACTTTCTCCCTTCTCCTCCATCAGTAACAAGGACATTAGACACACTGCTCTTTAAAAGCTACCTCTACCGATTAATTCATTCATGTCACCATAGCAACACTGCAGCCACCCCCAGCAGCAAAGTAAAATCCTGTACCCAATCCTGCATGGTCGTGTGTGTGTGTGTGTGTGTGTGTCTGTCTGTCTATGTGTGTTTGTGTCTGTGTGTGTCCGTGTGTGTGTGTATGTCAGTGTGTGTGTCTGTTAGTGTGTGTGTGTGTCAGTGTGGTGTGTCAGTGTGTGTGTGTGTGTGTGTGTGTGTGTGTGTCAGTGTGGTGTGTCAGTGTGGTGTGTCAGTGTGGTGTGTCAGTGTGTCAGTGTGTGTGTGTGTGTGTGTGTGTGTGTGTGTGTCTGTTTGTGTGTGTGTGTGTGTGTGTGTCTGTGTGTGTGTGTGTGTGTGTGTGTGTGTGTGTGTGTGTGTGTGTGTGTGTGTGTGTAACAGAGAGGTGAGGGGGTTAGATGTGCCAGATTCCCTGTACCATCCGAGCTTATCCCACTGGGTTTATCCCAGATCAGGAGATGACCCACCACAGATAGTGTGTTTGAGCCCTGTCCAGCCTTTTTAACCCTCGTGTTCTCTGATGCAATCTCTCTCTCTCTCTCTCTCTCTCTCTCTCTTACACACACACACACACACACACACACACACACACACACACACACACACACACACACACGAAGGAGGGGTAGATACCTGTTTAAAAGTGGGTTTACTAAACACAATTCAATAAGAAAATAACTGGGCAAAAGTTTTAAATGATCTCATCTAATCTGCCCCAATCTTCAGCACTTCAGTGGTATTTCCTTGAAAGTGTTACCTTGATGCAGAACTGGTAGTCTGTCGGGGCATTGTGAAGTTTCCTGCCTGTGATGATTGTGAAGATGTTACTTTCTTCCAAATCTGACAGCAGCTGCAGATGCCGGGGCTCCTGTTCAGTCCAAGGGAGGCAGAGATTGATGGGGAGGGGGAAGAGAGCATTGCCAGCAACAACATGAAGAAAATGATTACAGACTGCTATTTCACATCTGTTACTGTCTTCATCTGCTTTGAAAATTCAAAATTAAGATTTGTGTATTTCTCTCTTTTGTTTGGCTGGACCCCACCAACAGGGCCAGCCCTAGAAACATGAATATCTGAATCTGTCACCATGAATGTCTGACCGACCGACCGACAGTGATAAAGTTACACCACTTGTCAGCTGAGTGCCGTGTGACTGTAAGTGTTGGACTTTGCCCACTGATCATTACTCTTTTAAAATGACCTCACGCAAACAGTTTCTCTTGCTTTGTCACTAGATTTACAGTCTGTTCACACTCAATTAGTGGCAAATCAAGTGACTCTTTGGTAAAAACATTAGCTACTCTCCTCAGTTGAGAGTCACCACTATTGCCCCGTGAAATTAGCTGTAAATTAAGCCAATATCATAGGACAGCCGTTGTCTTTAACTTGTGTTTATGTTGATTCTGTCAGACAATGTTAAGGTTTTAAAATCAGAATTTTAGCCGAGCAGATCAGCAGCTTGGAAGTGACTGCCGTTTGACACGTAGTCTTAATGGGCTGCGTTTCAGTGTCTAATTCATACTATTTCTGTTGTCCAACAACAGACACACAAAAAAATGTAAATGAGAACAGCTTTACTGGGAATTTAGCTGTTCTAAATGACTGTGTATGTAAGACAATAGGAAAGTAGCAAATAGAAAAATGACTATCCAGCCCCATACTAGACATTGACCTAGTCTTATTTTAATTTTTTTACACTTAAAACATAAAAAAAGAAGTTGATTTATTCTTAGATGACACAACCACAAACCCTGTAAAACAGTAAAACTCGAGTGAACAAAATTCAAATTCAAATTTAGAAAAAAACACATATATTAATTTTTTTTTAGCTTAGCCGTTGAACTATTTAACACAAAAATTTCAACTCCTAATCGGTCAGGTTGGACTCCTTTATACCAGTTTAAGAATCAGTACAGCTGTAACTTATCACCTTGGACGTTCCTTTAGTAGAATAGTAGAGACCAGAACGCCGCAGGAACATGTACAGTTTCTTCCAGGACTTGCGTCCAGGCTCCTTCAAGTACAGATAGCCCTGGATCTCTGGACAGCTGCTAGAGTTCAGAAAGTTCTGGAAAAAACACACAACAGCACGGCTGCAGGTGAAATGAGTGCAACACAAATGTTTGTGCTGTTTGTGCCTTTAAAATCCTTAAAACAAACATACTCCTCAAGGCTGTAAAGTCCATTTTGAAAATGAGAATCTCCCGATATCTCAGTGGGATAATGAGACAGGTTCTTTTTTTCTATATTCCTAAAAATCTGGCAATAACAACTCTGGGTGAAAGCATTTAGCAGATTCCAGGAGCTCTGTGTGTGTGTGTGTGTGTGTGTGTGTGTGTGTGTGTGTGTGTGTGTGTCTGTGTCTGTGTGAGAGAGAGAAAGTGTATTTTTGGACCAGATGTCCTCACAAAGATAAAAAATCCTCCACAGTGAGAACATTTTCCTGCTTTCCCTCTTCATGGGGAAGCTACTTTAGAGTTGAGATTTAGGTGTGGGCTTAAATTAGGGCTGAGGTAACACTTAGAGGTTAGGTGATGAATCAAACCTTTTGCAAGTGTGCAATTAGAGATAAATGTTGTCCTTTCACTGAGTCATGGCCTCACCTGTAAGAGCTGCGACTGAGGGATCGAGCCATCGGACTCCTGACACCAAGCCACCATCTGCTCTGGAAAAAAGTTCTGGGAGGAAATACACAGGGAGAGACGGGCGATGAGCGAGAGAGCAAGAGGAGGGTGCACATCCAAGCCCAGAGAGGAGAACCGTCCCTCTGTGCAGGATTCGTCCCTCTGTGCAGGATTCATCCCTCTTTTTGTGTCTTTTTGTGTGAGTGCGTATTCGATGAGTTCAAGGACTCAGAGGCAGAGCGGTGGGGGAGAGAGAGAGAGGGCACTCCAGCCTGGGAGTAGATGCAGTATGATCTCACCCGCTGATGTAATCCCCTTTAGCCAGCAGCGCTACTCTTAGCGTGATTGACAGGCCGCGGCCAGCACTCTGGTGTTTTACTGTGCTCATTACTACTGAGCTGAGGTCACCTGCTGGCTCTGACACACACCTAAATCACGACGGCAATAATGTCACTGTACACCCGGCCAGCACATAACAGCAGAGCCCCATGCTGAGTCCACATCAGCAAAAGATGCCACGCGAGCTGGCTAACACCGAATCGCTGGCTGTCGGGGGCCGGTTTGTGTCCTTAAAATGATGAACAGCTCCGCATTTTATATCTTAACTCGAGTTCTCATCCAGAAAGACTCGGAACGAGCGTAAAAGTAGAATGAGCTTCAGCTTCTACATCGCCAGAAGGAAGACAGAAAATGGGTGAACATGGTGGGACCTCCGAAAGCCCAGACATACTGAGAGATGACACATAGAGAGCAGAGTGTAGAAAGTTACATTGATATGGGGCCACAGCTGTAATTCATGTTAAGCGCAAATTAGCAAATGTTAGAATGCTAACACATTAAACTAAGCTCATCATAGAGTTGGCTCATTCCAAATAATAATTTCTACCTTGCAATGAACAAGACTGTCCTTTACTTTCTTGAATTTTTCTTTCCTCCGGTTGTGTGGCTAAAAAACATTTAAATATATATAGATATTTTTATGATCTGTCCCTACAACAAAAAACAACATAAGGGCTATTTATTGTTTACTGTCGCAGCTTCGTAACTCGACAAATTTGTTTATGACCTGCAAAACTAAAAGCATTCCCATCAGTCTCAAACAGAACTTTTCTATTTAGTGCTTATTAACAGATGTTAGCATGCTAACATGCAAAACAAAGATGGTGAACAGGGTAAACATCATACCCGATAAACATCAGTATGTTTGCATTGTCATTTATCATTATCAATGAACATGTACCATGACGACATTACCATTCATGGCAGTAAGACTATTAGACGATTAATTATTGATGGAGACTTTGAGAAAATTGAAATAATTTCTCCACTGCAGAGGGTCTGTCACACCACCTAGAGAAAATAATATGTTGGAAACACTGTTTTTAGTAGAAAACTAAAAGGCAATAAATCAAATGTAAAGTTTTTCAATGTCAGCATGAAATTCTAGCTATCAGCAGCTCTAATCCAAAAATATCAAGGCTAGAAAATCTGCTGGAGCACAACTCCGTGTGTGTGTGTGTGTGTTTGTGTGTTTGTGTGTTTGTGTGTGTGTGTGTGTGTGTGTGTGTGTGTGTGTGTGTGTGTGTGTGTGTGTGTGTGTGTGTGTGTGTGTTTGTATGAGAGAGTGTGAGTGTGATGTGTGTGTGTGTGTGTGTCGGGCTTCATGCTAAACTGAAGTAGTCACAGAAAGGTCATTTCAGGGATGCGAGAGACTCACCAGGGGGTTCCTGAAGAATTCATATTTGGCATAGTTCTTCCTGAAGAGGAATTTACTGTCGCTGCTCATGGAGGCTTGAACCTGAACCACCAGCTCATGGTCCTCCAGGCACCTCTCTGTATAAGGACACACAGACAGTTAGTCATCTCAACTGTGCCATCTTTGAGTTGTCCTCAGGGATGGAGATAAACACAGTTAAACAAAGTTTAATGGGTCATCATTTTTATTTCAAAAAACAAATTTATTTCTAGTTCCAGTTTGGGTCCGGGAGGCAGACGCCCTCTCCACATTTAAGAGTCGGCTTAAATCCTTCCTCTTTGATATAGCTTATGGTTAGAACCGGCTCAGCAGTAGCTCGAACCTTCCCCTCGCTACTCTGCTATAGGCCTAGACGACCGGGGGACTTCCCATGATGCACGAGCTTCCCTTTTCCATTGTCCTCAGCAAAGGTAATCTGGTAATCAAGGTAATCAAACAGTTGCCTGACTCAACTTGGCCTGCGCTTATGGATCAGTCATTCCCAATCTCAGCATCGTAGCTATGCAACACTACCATATCCCCCACAAGTTTAAGGGAATAATCACCAGCTACTTTGGAGGATTCAAGTCCCAGTTAAAGACTGCTCATTTCAAAACCCATTGTTAGTCCTGAAAAAGGTAATCATAATTTACTGCTCTATCTCCCTCATCTTAAAAGCACCTGGGAAGTAATCCAGAGGGACAGGAATGGAGTCCAGCCCAAAAAAGAAGCTTTATGGATGACGTAACCATAGCAACTTCATCCCATGAATGAGCAAGGTGGATCCTGATGGTATTTGATGATGTGGCAACACGGGCAAGAATGAAGTTCCAGCTCTTGGGGAGGGGGTTGTACCATCAAGGTTAGCATGGTCTAACCTACCAACAATTTGTCAAGTGTCTATTACATCAGTGGAAAGACTCAAGAGGCAAGATGTTGAAGGTGGCGGAATTCCACCAAGCTTCATTTCAGTAATGATATACATAAGGTTTGGGCAGTTAGAGCTGCCCCTATCATAAGTGGTTGAAAAGTTCAAGTTGGTAAAGTGCAGAGTTGTGATTATGTACAGAGTCCAGCGATGAAAAGGTCAGATGTACAGGCTTCACCACAAGATCAGGATAAAAGTGGGTAGCTGACACATCAGTCACACAGGAGAAAAAGCAAGCATGCTAGAGTTGCAGGAAATCGTTGGGAGCCTGTGCATGAGGAGACAGGGACTTTTAACCACCTGCTTCCAGAAATGGCGTAAAGCAGACTCAAGGCAGAGGAGAGACATGATCCAAGCCAAGATCTGACACAAGGAGGAGGAAGGGCGAAGGTCAAGGGCCATGGAACTTGGATCACAAGGAGCTTCTGCAAAGTGGGACCTGCCAAAGCGAATGATCATGTGGCCTGAACTTTGGAGACTGGAGCTCTTCCACATCTCTTTCCTGCTCCGGTCGGTGTATGACACTTCCATCAAAACAAACCTGCACAGGTGGGAAATGTGGAACGACCCACTGCGCAACTTATGCAGTAAGAGGCGCTGTGGTGCAAATACTGGCAGAGTGCAAGACTGCACATAGCCAGGGGGGAGACAGATGATGACATGACAAGGTCCTCAGAACCCTGGCATACATCTTGGAGCAGGAGAGACAGAAGAAGCAAAAGACCAACATGAGACCATCCCCATCCATACAATTCATCAGGGAGGAGGGGACATCGCCCCCCTCCGAGAAGACCAAGACCCTCCTGCAGCTGGCACAGTCATAGGAAATGAGGGTCGACCTGGGTAGAACACTACACTTTCCCCACGTCGTCCAAACATCTCTGAGGCACTGATGTAGTCATCAGTAGTAGTCACATGGTCTGCGTGGGCGAGGAGGATCATCCTAACTGAACTGACGGCCTGTGGGAAGACGGATACACAGCAGGAGCAGAGAGGTAGGCCACCAAGTACCAGGACCTGGTCCAACAATGCCAGGAAAGGCTGGAAAAGTTGGCTATTTCTAGTCCGGGTTGGCTGCAGGGGTTTCCTGGCGCAGTCTGTGTGAGGAGGACAGCTGCTCGAAGGGTTGGGGGAGGAGGATGTGGGAGTAACTGAGCTAGAAGCCAGGAGAAGATGGGCACTGACTGGCCATCGATGCTGATGTCATCTTCTCCTGGCTGAAAGCTTCAGTCATGAGAAAGTGACTGAAGGTGTTACCATCTAGATGTATCTAATAGTTATGGAAATGGATATAAATTGGAAAAAAAAACTGTCTTTTACTCCTTCTGACAAGAAAAAAAAGTTAAACCTTTTTTAAGCCTCATAGCAAAGTCATAGTTAGCATTGCACACATATATAGCACATTGTTTGATCAATTTAACATTAACACATGCCTTAATATGTTTAACTAACTTGTGTTGAAATATAGATTATAATTGTGATGTTATTTATTCTAATGATAACTAACTTGTGGTCATAGTTGAACCACTTCTTTATTTGCCACCGCATCGCTTGTTATACTATAAAATGACATAGCAAGAAAAGTCGCCTGTTACTAAGAGACAAGCGAGGAAGACTGAGGTTAAATGAGGAGTGGGTGTGAAAAGAAGAAGCACTGTGATTCGGGGAGGGCGGAAGTGAAGATGGAGAGGAGAAGTGGTAGGAGATGAGGGGGGGGGCATTGCAGGAAGATGATGTCATGTATTTAGGCGGATTGCTGAGAGCAGCGAAGCCGTAAGCAAAGTACAAGCCACAGACAAACACACAACCACACATTAAGAGCTCACACAGATCTAACCTGCTCCCTGTGCACCACAGGAGCCCTACAACTGTGTCTGTCTGTGTGTGTGTGTGTGTGTGTATGTGTGTGTGTGTGCGTGTGTGTGTGTGTCTGTGTGTGAGAGAGAGAGTCTGTGTGTGTGTGTGTGTGTGTGTGTGTTCTACACTTTCTTGAAATTGAGGGCATATGATCTCTGAGTGAGGCCGATTAGAAATTGATTGTGACAGGATGTTCCAGTTCTGCATGGACAGACACACAAAAACACTAACACACACACACACACACACACACACACACACACACACACACACACACACTAAATGATAACCAGCAGGATTTACAACTAATTCTCCTTTCCAGATTAATTCACATAGTCTTGATTTATTAAGGAAAAACACACTCATACACGGACACACAATCACACATACATTTTAGTGAATCTTTTAGAAACTCTTTTTGCTTAAAAATATTCTCTCTGCATTTATTGGTGGAAATGTCTATGCTGTGTGTGTGTGAGTGTGTGGTTGTGTGTGTGTGTGTGTGTGTGTGTGTGTGTGTGTGTGTGTGTTGGCTGCAAGCAGGGGAATTTCCTGTGGAGGGTTAAGAAAAGATTGATTGGCTAGAAAGTCTAGGGGCTCGTCCAACGGAGACCCATGATTGGTTACTTGTAGCTCTGGTATGACGCTTTAGTCCAGACCTCTCCGCCCCCTCTCTCCTGCTCTTTTTCTCTCTCTTGCTCCCTCTTCCTCTTTCCCTCCCTTTCTTTCTCTCTTTCTCTTGCCCTTCATCTCTCTCCCTCTTTTTCCCCTCCCTCTCTTCACCTCACATTCCATCTCTCCACTACACTTTTTTCCAAAAACGCAGATCAAGCAGCTAAACACAAAGTGATCCTTTGACTCTAAAAAGTCGTGCCTCTGACAAAGAGAGAAATATAAAAGATAAAAAATGGAGTTTTAATAGGTGACATGGCAAATGCAAAGAAGAAAAGCAGTCTTGTGTTATTGTTTTTTTTTCTTCCTTTTTTCTTCCTGAGTGAACTATTCAGGAGGGAACAGGCATGTTAGAAGAACATGGAAAATACTAAATCCTATGACCACCACAGCTCCCTCTCTGAGCCATGTAGAAGGCATACAAGCACTTGTGCCATGCTCAAGTGAACATACACACTGAGGGTACACACAAGAGAGTATCCCCACCCATGCAGAGACGCACAAAAGGGTTAACGACACAGACACGCAGATACAAGACTTAGAACACACCTGCAGAAAAGACATTCCTAAAGATACTCCTAAAAACCCAGTACAGCAACACGTACTAGGATGGAGTGGTAGGTAATCCCACAAAGTCATTTTACCCATCTTTCATGTGCAGAATAGCTTTATACACTTTCTCAAGGCTGACATAAATCTTCATGACATAAATTTTACGGTATACATCACAGTTCATGGCATAAAAATCATGTATTCTACAGAAAGATATGACCTTTTAGAGAGTAAAAATGCGTTCTATTTTTGGAAAATATAGTATAAAATAGTGTCTAAACATTTTTTCATAAATTGCTAATAAACAGAGACACACAAAAAGTTGATCATTGTGAGAAAAAAAAAAAAAGCAAGATATGGACATCGTACCCAATCCACATTTTGATGCATGTACACACACCAACAGACACGCATCCCTTACCGAGGCCAAGGATGGGGTGGTGCTCTACCAGCGTCCAGGCGTTGTCATCCAGACAGTGGCTCTTGTAGACCAGAAGCTGACAGACGTCTCTAGCCGTCATGTCTGCTGGAATCTCCACCACTTTACCGGCCCCATCCTCACTCCACACCTTCACGATCTGAAAACACATGAGAATAATGATGGCAATACAAACATAAGAGCAGTTTTACTGACAGAAAACAAGCCTTATAACAGAGAGAGTGCGCAACATGTCTCAAATTGCTTCTCGGACTTCAAATCTGCGCAGTAAGCAAAGAATGGAGCAGATCTGCGGTTAAATTTACCTCCATAACCAGGTGCTTTGTCAAGTCCACCTTTAAAAAGTCCTGTTCACAATATTCTGTCACTCCAACATGAGAACCGCTTAAAAAAAAGGAAGGATGACGTCTAGGAAAGGTCGGCTGGCCCCTGCGCTCTCAGCTCAACCCTTTTGTCCACAGCTCAACCAAACTTACTCGCACACACATCCTCGACTATGCATGTAAACCTGCTTGCGCAGAACCCCACAATGACACGTTTTCTCCCACATGCATGAATATCCTTAGCTGGAAAAGTAGAAAAAACAAATATTCACACTATCACAGTGAAATAACGTGGTGGATTTACGCGTTGCATTTTATCGCTAAAAATGTCACGACTGGGAACCGAAGGCGGGTACAGTTCAAAGCTGGAGTTACTTCCATTGTTGCGCCATTTTGAACCATTTCAGTCAAATGCCCAAAGCAACATTACATCTGTAATTTTGCCTTCTCCAAGTATGTTGCTACACAGATGACCACAGACTAGCTGCTTCACACCACTGTATGAGCAGATTCACACACATGCCATTATGAGCTCACTCTCACATGCAGCATATTGCAAACACACGTAAATAGGAGAAAATGAACATCGGAAAGTGCCCGCAAACAACAAAGAAGACTCATATTATAAATAGAGTGACATCGTATGTGCATGTATGTTTGCGTGTTCTCATACACCCATGTAGTCAACATCTTTCTCCACAGCAGGGATTCTGCTGCCCTGTACTTCACACAAAACCACCGGGGAACAACTGTTGAAAATTACATGAAACGAGACACAAAGCTGGTGATGAGTGAGAGCCTGGAAGGGTGGGTATGGAAAATTAAGTCGAACAATGGCATCGAGAAGTGGAAACACACAAAACATCAAAAAACAACAGCAACAGTGGCCTAGAAATTATACAAAACACCAGAAGCACCAGAAGCACCAGCACGGCAACGCAAAGCAAGAGACTGTGAATGCAACCAGAAACAGCGTCACAGCGCTCTCTACCCCTGCAAAGCCAGAAGACTCCCTCTTCTCTTCCCACACGCCCCCATAAAAAAAAGTTAATTTATGACGCATGAGCTTTGTTTGAGAAAAGTTTTAGAAACATCGAGGGGGAAAAAATGCAAAGGTCCTCATTGCTTCAAACTGGTAGCCACACACAAATCTACAAATACACAGACCTCAAGACAGACATCCAGAAAAGAAAGGAACAAACACACAAGTCTCTTACCTCCACAGCCTGAAAGAGGCAACAGTCTGGAGAGCAGGATGGCATTTTCACACTGAGACGCTCTCCAGTGACACAGAGAGACAGAGAGGGAGAGGGAGGGAGGGAGGGGAGGTGGAGGAGGGGAGGAGAGGGAGGGAAGGAAGTCAGGAAGAGAGAGAGAGAGAGAGAGAGAGGGCAAGAAAGGGAGGGACGGATTGGCAAGGAGAATACAAGAGAGGTAAAGAGGGAAGAGGGGGGAGGAGGGAGGAAGTGACAGAGGAAGGATGAGAGTTAAGAAGGGGCAGGCTGTCTCTCTTTCACTCTGTCTCTCTTTCTCGTGCTGGGCAGCATAAAGGCTGAGCTGCGAGGAGTGGTATGAGCTGCTGCTCCCCTCCTCCCGCCTCCTCCTCACACTGGATTAACCCAGTGTGGGATTTTTAAACGGTGAGCTGCTACCTGTCATGTACTCTACATTCTTATCTTCAGGGCTGCGTTCAGATCCCCTCATCCTCGCCAAAAAATAAATAAAATAAATAGATAAATAAATAAAATAAAATAAAATAAAATCGCTTTCAGCTCCGTTGCCGATGCCGCCAAACCAGGAGTAACAGTCTTTCTCCCTAAACACACACCCCCCCCACGCACACACACACATAGAAAGTACAAGCTCAAACTACTTAGCCAATCACCACACAGACACACACACACACACACACACACACACACACAAGCATCCCTTATTCCTATACATCCACAGACATTTTCTTTGAGCTGCTTGACGGTTTCAGTTTCTACCCCCTCCCTCCCTCTTATACCCCTCCTCTTCCTCTTCCTCCTCCTCCTCCTCCTCAGCTGCATGTGAAATACTATGCAAGAGTGTTAGGACCAGAGCAACATGTGTAATGCAAACTGATGACTTCAAGTTTTGCAAAGAAAGCAGTTGATAGTGTTTAAGAAAATAAATGAAAAGAAAATGGTGGGGTGATTTGATCTGAAGTTGTACGGATCACGTGTCAGGCCTTTGGGCTTTGCTGAGGGGGTCAAGGGAGGGGTAGGGAGGGAGGAAAGAAGGAAGGGAGGGAGGGATAGGGGAAGTTGGTTGCTCAGCAAATCTGTCCAGCATCAGGAGAGGTAGAGAGCGAGAGAGAGAGAGCGAGAGAGAGATAAAGAAAAAGAAGAGAGGGGGGAGAAAAAGTGAAAAGAGGGAGAGCTATGGAGGAATGTCAGTAATGCAATACTGAGTCATAATCAGGCTCATGTGTAGAACGCAGGCCAACCCAGCCGACCCCTAATACAATGTGCATGAGAACTATGACACACACACACACACACACACACACACACACACACACACACACACACACACACACACACACACACACACACACACTCAAAAGAGGAAGACAAAATGTAAACTATGACAACTTGCTCCAGCAGTTTTTTGACTTTACTGCTTGACTTTTTCCTCCAGTCTCTCAAAGTAGTTTTGCAGCCGTCTAGGGAGCAGTATAACACTGCCTCTTACTGTATGTATGTACAGTGCGTGTATGTACAGTGTGTGTATGTACAGTGTGTGTTTGTATGTGTGCGTATAAAGACAATGCATGTTCATGTATATTTGATGAGCACATGTGAAAGAAAGGGTAGGTGTAGGTAGAGGTAACAAGCTCACATTGTGCATCATACCAGGGTCTTTTTCCTCTTAATGTCTGCTCTCTTTCTGATCTCTTCTAATTGTTCCTTTTGGTCATGTACTTGTTCTCTAACGTTCTAACAACTGTTTCTACCCTAAATAAAGTGAAATCCTAGTAATATATCCCATACGGAGTTTTATCCCTACATGATAAAATTTAACTCACCTTGGCTCATATCTCCCCCCGTTTTCCCCTCCTCTACTTTCCCTGATGGAAATGTACAGTACACACACACACACACACACACACACACACACACACACACACACACACACACACACACACACACACACACACACACACACACACACACACAAACACACACACACACACACACACACACACAAACACAAAAAGGCTTGAGGCTGCAGCATATTGGATTGAAGGATCATGGACAGACACCTGCATGTGTATAAACAAAGATACATACACACACAGGCACAGTTTGTATGGGTTCAGAGGTCAAACACAATAATCTGCACCAGGGTCAGGCCCACTTGACCAAGAGCTTTATTAGCCCTTAAACCTATCAGGCTATACGCAACACACACACACACACACATCACAAATGCACATACTCATTTGCACAGAAAGCTAACGCACACACACAAGTGATCCAGTTGATTTAAGACCAGAGCAGATCTCTTTCACAGTAACATGACCCATAGATTGTAAAAGCAATCTTCATTCATTCAGATTGATGGAGGGGGGAAGGAGAATGGTTCTACTATATGGTTCTATATTTGTAAATTACGAATGGATCAGCAACTGACAAATTCTAGGATGCATTTATTCGTTTTTGGCCATTGTGAAAAATGGAAATGTTTTTGAATTATAATATAGTGTCCAGGTTTACAAATACACTTTATTTGAATGCTGTTACAGAGGGAAATCAAACCTGGAAGAAAAATGAACATACATGAATGTGAAGACAAGGACAGTGTGGTTTTCTTTCTTTATAGATAATATGCTAATTTTGCTGGCAAAGTGGCTACATGATAGGGAATACATTTTTCTGACAAGAAAACTGAAAATTCTTTTAAAAATCTAAATATGTTAAGTAAGTGACAAAAGTTTATTCATGTAGGACTCCCAGTAATGGAGAGCCATCTTAAGCACATGTCAAATTACCACAAACACTCACAAACACTGACATCACCTTATAAAGTTGATATTGTGAACATGTTAGCAAACCGTTGCCAATTTACACATCTATCATAAATGGAGCAGTTAGAAATTATTTGTGGTTGTGTTTCTGGACTGGTTAAGTCTAAATTTCACTCTCATTTCAGCTCTGTTTAGCTCTCAACTAACCCCTAAGCAATATTTCTGACACTAACTGCTCAATGCACCACTCTATTCACCAGCTAGCTGTTTACTTTCTGTCTGCTGTTTAATGCAGTGTGTTTATCAGTGCTTTTTGCAGAAAACTGGGGGGTCAACACATTTAACTGAAAGTCATTTCTTACTTTATCATACAGTAACATATAATACAAGGTGCTACAAATCTCAAAATGATAGCCTGCTATCTGGCAGAGGCTGTCATAGTAGACTAACACACCCATATCTAATGTCAGCATTTGAATGCTGGTTGCTGGTGACTTCCCACCCTGGTCTATTACAGCATCAGCCGTCTTTCATGTCTGTGAGTGGTCGGGTTTCAAGCCAGACAGAGCTGATTAGCTCTGCAGACAGGCCAAACTCAATTTCACCTCTCTGAAGCGCCACCACAAAGCCTCACTGAGTGGCTTGCCTCCCCACCTTCCCACGACCCAACACTGACACGGCACTGTCTCAAACGCACAAACAAACACACGCACAGACACACACAGATAAATGTGTACACGGTCAGAGAAAATTCCTCTGACTGACTGATGGATGCCCACCAGTCAGTTCTAGGAATTTATTCACACTAGGAAATCATCTATAGGTTTTACTAAATAAAATCCTATGGGCGTTGACGAAATCGATCCAGTAAAAGAGAACATGAGTCAAATATTGACCTGCCAGATATTAAAGAAACTTAAGTTTAGCAGGGAAGTTTACACAGTAATTTACAGTATTTTACCATATAAAAAAATCACATCCACACATCTGATTTGTCTGGGCGGGAAACACCAAACTCTCAATCCCCCAGCTCCCTCTTCATGAATCAAAATTTCATTCTATGTCTATTTAAAGAGCCTATATTCAAAATGGTGGAACCAATGTTGTTATTAGATACTGACAATCAGAGTATCTGGTTCTCAAAGTGGAAGAAAATTACCTCAAACAAGATCTGGTCATCTGGATACTGATCACTAATTGAACTGAGATAATGACAGCTCAGCACTTAACTTTATCTGGTTGGATTTTTATAGTTTTTATAGAAAAACTAACTCTAGCATCAAGCTTTAGTTTGGCAGGGGCATGTGTTTGACATTCAGGTGTATGCTTGTGTCAAATAAGCGTAGGTTTCCTGAGAAATTACAAAGTTACAGCCTCACACTCTCAAGCGATATAAAACATTATTTTAACAGAAATTTAAAAGTCTGGTAAATTGCTACAACACACACACGCATACACTCCTACTATGAAATTTACACAAAGACATGCGTTTCTAAATTTGTTGAATTCTACCCAGGTACGTGATCACATTTCAAGTCACAGTAAAGCATCTTGTTTTGCAAAAGGAAGTACAACAACCTTGTATCTATCTAACAATGGAGTTTACCAATTTGTCTCATTACAAGCGTACTTTCATTGCCATCTTTATACACACACACAGACACACATACACACACGTACATGCACTTGATCTGATTGCAGTGGGTCAGCAGACCATTGCGTGCTGAAATACATCAGCTGACCACAGACAAAGGGGGGAGGTAGGAGTCCTAAACCAGGAGTGTGTGACTCAGAGCTTTAGTCTTAAATTAGTTTTTATGACACAGCCACAGTAGATGTAGCCATCATTTTGTATTTTGCCGTAGATATGAAGCACAAAAAAATAATATTTATATGTCACCTGAGGTGTACTGTCAACTTTTTTAGTGCATAATTATTTTTGAGCATTGTGTGAGACCATTAAAAAAAATGTAAACAGAAACCAGTATAATCAAGCAAATAAGCAGAGAGCTACTAAAAGACAGCTCTCATAATTACTTAAATGTATTTTAGTGTATTACGACAGCAGCATAGTATCAGAGCTAAATAACTAGAAGGAGCACACCCACAGAAAGTAAGAGAAAATTTTGTTTACCGTGAGGCTCAGTATGCTGAATAGAATTGTCCCATACTGGCTCAAAAAAAAACAAACAATCCTTAATTTTTTATTGATTTTTTTTAAGTAGTAGACCAACTGACCCCTGTTGTCCCTGGCACGGTTAAAAAAAAAATACCACACAGTTGATCAGACTAGTATGAATTCTCTTTTTTCCATCTGCTATAACTTTTGTAAAATTTCACAAGCCCAAATATTTCAAACCATGCACTGAATTTAAAAAAAAGCATGAAATTTTCACATCCCTTTTTTACTCTAGGACCTTCTTTTCTCTTGCCTCTTTTAAGAGTTAGGTCAGAAGTCAAGGTCAACTACGGAGCAACGCCAGCAATGGACGGGGTTCAGTGTCTTGTTCAAATCTACTTCAGCAGGATGAACGCTTGCCAGCACAAGGGGCTTGAACCCAAGTCCTTTGGTTGAGAGATGGTCTCTTTAACCACTGGGGCTCCCTGGCGTCCCTGATGTTCGTAATGCCACGTCTCTGGCCGCAAATAAAAGCAGGAGTTGCGTTACAGCCGCAGTCATGATGCCAAAGCAAATCCATTTGCCCAGTGATGACAGACAGGACCTGGCCAAATTCTTGTGAAAGCCGGGGTGACATGACTAAACTGTATGGTGTAAGACTGCCACAAATTGCGTGGGAAACGGCCTCTATCAGAGATTAGCATTAAGTACCGTTAGACTAATGAATTAGCTTTGGCTTCAGCACCTACCAGAAACCTTTCAAAAAATGAAATGAGGTTTACCATGAGATAGGTATTCCCCAAACCATCTCTGATGGAGATGCAGTATCACATTATCTATCCATAATACCCTGAGAACAACTGCATGTATGTTATCAAAGGCAACACAGGTCATAAACCCGTCATGTCACACACAGTTTTACTGGCTCATAATGTAAGCTTCGTATCCCTTTGAGAAAGACTGAAGCTTAGTGAAGAATGTTCAGATTCCAACTCTACAGCTGGAGGGAGAGAGATCCTATGATAAAACCATGCCAATGCAAATGCAATTCAAGTATGTCTGTAGACCAACGCACTGCACATCTGAGAGTCTTGTCTTCATTGTTGTGTAAGCCATCTTTACTGCTCCTCAGGCGACATAGCTAAACCAATCGGCACACATCTGCGCGTACATGTACTCAAACACCTTCACAACCTTCACTAGCCTTTCTGTTGACTTACATACGGCAGTAAACAACACAGCCCGCTAACAGAAGCACCAACTTCTGGAGCTAAATGCCACATTGAGACCAGTCTGCCACTGGTCTTGCTGAGCTTAAGTGATTTGATTGGTGAAGGTTTCATCCGATCAGCGAAAGAATAGCCACGGCTCATTTTAAGCATTATAGCAGATTAAAGTACATGATGGTTCCACACGCATCCATTGAACGATTCCAGTTCCAATACTGTGGCTGCTTTAGTTGGATATTTTACAGCCATAATATTTTTAAACAAGACCGAGAGTCTACAGTCATGTTAGCAGCTCTGTGACACTGTACTTAGGCACAGACATGCTTTGAGTTAAATACTAAAATCACATGCTAACATGCTCAAAATGATAATTCTAACATGCCAATGATTAGTAGGTAATGTATACTATGCTTACCATCTTAAATTAATGTGTCAGCATGCTAACATGTGCTAATTAGCACTAAACAAAAAGTACAGCTGAGGCTGATGGGAATGTCTTTATTTTCCAGGGAAACCAAAGTTCAGGACAAATTGAAATTTTGACCCAATGATGCGACTAGATGAAAAAATAAGATATCACCAAAGCCATCATCACTTCATTAGGATACATCGTCTGGGAATCATGAATGTCTACAGATTTCACAGGAATCCTTCCAACACTTGTTGACATATTCAAGTTGTGGCTGACACGGTTGTTCTGGGAACCATGTGGCTGAAATTACTCCATTTAGCATTTTAAGCATTAATGTATCAATGTCACAATAATTATTGATTGCCAATTATCCAAGTGGAGCTGTTTCTTCATATTGGTGGTTTTGTTTCGCATGACACAAACATTTATTAGTCATTTATCTCCTCTGCTTCCTCAGCAGAAAGGGTTTTTTCCCCTTTTGCTGATGATGATAAACATGATGGAATGTTGGAAGTGATTTTTCCATGTGCCTTTTACTCCTTCCAGCATGGGCTTTATCACTATTTGTACTGGAAGAATACTACTAGCTTCCTGTTTTTGTGCCATTAAGCAGTCTTAAAGAATTTCCTGCCTACTCCAGCCTGGTGACATGTCATAAAAATGGAGTAGAGATGGAGACAAATGCTGCCAAGTCCCTGAGCCATAAACTGTTTGAAAATTAAAACAGTAATGAGTCATCAATGGCACATTCAAAGTGTATGCAAAGCAGCTTTATGGAAATTGCACAAGGAAAATCCAAATTGCAATTAAAACTGTCAAAATACACAAATTGATACGTATTTCCTTAGTGTAACAAGTACTGAATGATTATTTACCTCTCTGTATACACAAGACAGCTGTTAAATGAACAAAACTGTTGGCAAAATTAAGATGCTCTGGGAAAGAGAAATGAGGCAACATCTAGTCGCCTCTCACAGACTCACTCACAAGGGTCCTTTGTACAGACTGCAAATTTGTTCTCTGACTCCAGACCTTGTGAGATGATGTCAACAAAATGCAAAAATACTGCTTTCCTTATCACATGTGTATGTGTTCGTGTGAACTGAATAATGCTACCTGTGTGTATCTGTGCATTATGGAGTGTGTCTGTGAGTGTAGTGTGTGTAGATGTTGAGAGAGCAAGCGGGTGAGTGAGCCTCTAAAATAACTTTTGTTGTTCAGGGTGGGCATCCTGAAAACATTTTTGAGAAGGATGGAACATTCCTGGGACCGGAGGCTCTATTGGAGTAGGAAGGGCAAGGCTGTGTAACACGCATGGGCACGCACATGCGCGCGCACACACACACACACACTCAAACACACACAAACACACACACACAAACAAAAACGCACGGACACGCACACACACGGTGACGCTAAGAGCCAGGGTTGAAGCGTGTGAACCGGAAATGGGCGCCTGTCTTGCCGGAGTCGGCAGATGGATTCAAAAGGTTCAGAGAGATCCGACCTGCAGACATTCCCAGCCATATTCCCAGTACATATACGGAAGTCTGCACTCGGTGAGCAGCATCCTGGAGACATTGCTCATCTCCTTCCACAGCAAAACATGTCTGTCACTCTGTGTGTGTGTGTGTGTGTGTGTGTGTATATATGTTATTAGGGAAGCATTATTATCAATCACATGTACATACACACACACACACACACACAAAATCAGATAACCAAGGCTGAGCTGTTGTGTAATGGAAGGAAAGGCTGTATGCAGCCAAAGTCAACACATGCTGCTCTGAACTGAACATAATAGGCCAGTCAGCTGGTTTCAAAACACACACACACACCCACTCCCTCACTTGCGATAGTGGTCAAGTAAAGGACAACCAATAAAATGAGAAGTCCGACGTCCATCTCAACCATCATGGTACTGACCAGTTACAACTTCAGAAACTAAAACATTTTTAAAACAATTCTATAGTGAGCCATGGATAATTATTTTCTCACCGTATGCTTTGACATGTGATGTCATTTACATGCATTTTTTTAATTTAACTAAGAGCAAAATGTGCTAGAAAGTCAGCAAAGTTATTTTCTTCCCTATTATACGACCGGAAGGGGGCCCCTCAGTCAGGGACTGTTCCAGCACACCTGCCTCCTCCGGTCAGTTGTATAATTTCAGTGCTGTGTGTATTAGTGCAGGTTAGGTGATGTAGGTACAGTACACTTACATGGTTGTCAGAGCTCTGTATGGGGCTGAGAACAGGGGAGCCTGCTGGGCTGCAGAGCTCAGGGAAAGGGTTGGGGATGGCCGGCAAGGAGGCTGGACGCAGCTGCTGCTCTTCTTGCAGGCACCTGCGGAGGGAGACACACACAGTTATGTCTCTGTATTCTGGCAGACCAGGCAAAGACTGACAAAAGTGTGTACACATGATGATTGGAATAATTTTGGTACGGAAAGATATAACCTACATCTTCTATTGGACCAAAAAGTTCATCTGAACTCAGACCTTTGATCTAGAAAGCATCACAAGAGTTTTGGCTTAAAAAGCCACATACTAATTGTAACATTGTTTAAATCACAGCTTAATTTTGCTGTAATTTATTCACATCAATTAGCATCAATTAAACTAAAATTGTTTTGTTACCAAATGATTGGAGATGATATTGAAAAGTAATATGGTGATTTAGGAAATTGATTATCTGTAACATCACAAGCCCTGAATAATCAACATTAAAACAGCATTAACATCAAAAAGCTCTATATGCTACAGTAAGTAATCATACATTTCTACTGAATCTGATCTTCAAAGAGCATCTCACATCTTTTACAGATTCCAACCTAATTTAGAACCAAGATCTATAGTTCAGTCCATCTGGATAATCATTATCTGAAATCTATGTCCCCATCTTTTAATGCATGTTGATGAGTATAAAACAAAAAAATGCAGTGGAAGGAAAAGGGATAAAGGCCTAGTAGAGAAACCGCATTAAGACAGTTGGAAGCAGATGGCTTTTATGATGAAAACAAACCAAGTAAAGAAAAAAAACAAAAAGAGAGCAAAAGACAAACAGAAGGGCTTGTCCTCAGGCAATGGTGTCTTGTCTTTAATAGATGTTTTCATTTCTGCAAGAACAGTGCTTCAAGCTGTCTTTATCTTAAACATGAGATAGTAGGATCAGCACAGAGGGACGGTTGTGTATGTGTACCTGACGGCCTGGATGTGCATGGGCTGAGAGTGCCGCAGCCTCTCCCTGGAGGGGGAAGAGGGGGGCAGGGGCGGGGTGTGACGACGGTGGGCCTGGCCATGTCCTGGGTAGGCAGCGTGCACATGGTGGTGGTGGTGGTGGTGATGGTGGTGGTGGTGTGGAGTGTGCATGTGGCCATTGTTCAAGAGTAGCGTCGTGTCTGCCTGTGTAGAATACACACTCTCCATGGACGAGTTCATCTCATTCACCAGCTGCTCCAGGTCCACATCGTCGTCTGCGGACGCAGGTGGAGGGAGAGTTGGAGAAGGGTGGAGGGAGGAGTGAATGACAGTGAAAGGACAGCAAACATCCACTAGGTGTCACCTCGGTGGTAACAGTTTGAGAGATAATTTCAAACTGTGAAATAATCAGTCTACATCCAAATAACAGTCACTGAAAATCAGCCTAGACTTTAGTGCTATCTCTCTACTATCAATTAAAATTAAAGTTCAGTGATTCAGCCTAATTTAACTACTGTAGCCACATTTAGAGAGAATAAAACAGAGATACACAAGAAACGAAATGATTATACAATTATTCATTTTTTCCATGGGTAGTTTTCACGTTTGATATAAACGGCTTATTAAAAGGTATAACAAGACAACCATGAAGTCACGCTATGGACATTTCCACATTCCAGACCATGTCTTTTCTTGTGTCTCTATTTCTGTATTTGAAGAGCGATGGAACAAATACTGTGAAAACCAATTTTCCAGAAATTATTGTTTAAGGAATCCTCTTCATGTAAAAAGTTAGCTTTAAGGTCAATAAAGAAGGACCAGGCAGCCTACTATGATCACACAGATCAGCATTTTGACCTTTTAGCCCATTCCTACTGTTCACATGTGACAATGCCCTAGCCTTCTCTCCAGTACCTTTAATTAGTTTTAATTTCACATGGTAAACTGTCAAAATATTGCCAAATGCACATCGTCGTCCTTGGCCATCAAACATACGGCCTTGCTTTGAAGTTACACTCTTCCTTGTGTTGGATTTCACTTTGGCTTGGATTTCATTCAATGACTGCGTAGTATACTAACACACTGGCTTGCCTTTGGTCATTATGTAAAACCTGTCATCCAAGGGGCTGAGATGTCTATCAATAACCTGAGGTTCAAACCAACAGTCACCCATGGACCAAAAACCCAACCAAACCAGACCAGGGTGAAAGGGTCTTGAGAACTGCTCTTGCAGGACAGTCAATAAGGTATTCGTCAGTCAGTGCTCGTCTTCAAAGCCGCCCTGTTATTATTCAGCTGAAAGCAGTCAAGGATTTGAAGGGCCTAGTTTGAACTGCCCTGAATGTTCTAATGGCCTGCTGTTAAATCGCTATTTTTTTTCCTTCAGTGTTGAATCAGTAGACTTTTTGTGGCACTTTATCTTCAAAAATCCAGATAAACTTGCAGACTGCACTATTTAGTTACCATGTCCAAGGCTTAAAGCAATTCATTTTCAAAACTAAACATCATAAAGCGAATGTGCACTGCCACCTAGTGAGAAAAGTGTACTAGTGGGATAGAAATACCTTTAATAAAGCCAGTTTTATGTTAAGAGCAGAATAAGTACACATAAGTAAGTCCCACCCAAACACCGCACACAGAATTCCTGACATTCCTGTAGCAAGAAATTACAGCACTCGGGGAACGTTCACCAGCCTGTTCATGGCACATTGTGACCAAATGATCAGGACAAAGTAGGGCACCAAAACACACACACAAAAACTTACACCCAGAGCAGAATAGGACACCAGGTACGCTATGCAGAGCTGATAAGCATGTGCATGTAGTTATACAGAAGAAATTTTTTAAAAAGCAGACATATACACACATATGCACACAGAAAGGGCAGTCTGGGACCAAAGGTCATTTGATGCTGGGGTTCCATAATGGGACATAGGTTGACATGCACACGGGGGGGCGCACAGTTGGAAAAGAACAAGAGAGCACATGAGGACAGTCACAGATGGTTATTATATAAAGCTGCAATATACTGTTAGCCTGTTTAACGGCAGACACTCCAACTTGTTAAACCTGCAGTTCGGAAATTCTGTCTCCCCCTTCTGGCGGCGGGAGTTGAATACAAAGAAATTTCCACAGTTCCAAGACAATAATCCCTTATTTAGGATAGGGTAAATGTAATAGCTACACAACCTACTCCAAATATTATACAAATGCCCATCAATCCAAGAGCACTGCCTGCCCTTCTGTTCTTTCAGTACTCACAAATGAGGAAAGTCACACCAGTGCAAGTTCACGTTTGTCCTCACTATCTTTTTTTAGACTGTAATCTTTCCTCCAAAAACAGTTTATTTTTTATCTGGAGCATCAGAAACTTTTCTTTGATGCTTCCTAGGTTTTTCCACAATAGGCTCCACCATATTTCTAGGTGCTGTAGCCTACATGTTCTCCTCCTTAAATGCATCGCTACTGGTGTGCAGCACAGGAATGTCCCCACGGTCACCAGATTTAAAAATGCCACATACCAACTCTCAGTATACTGAGAAATATATGGAGATTAACCTGGCACTCACAGGCTTAATCAGCATCGCATGAACTTGTTTTGACAAGAGGTGTAACAGACATTCCTTTATATGTAGAAGTCTAATGCTACAGCTTAATTATAGGTAAAGCACAGGTGTAATTGATAACATTGACAATGGCTCTGTTCTGTTCAAGTGTCCAAGTAAGTCCTGACAGTGGGACAGTGAGCCAACAAGTTCATATTCATGGCTTTGAGTAAAAGTCTCAACAACTAACAACTAACAAAGAGTTTGCCATAAAATTTGGTAAAGGTATTCATGTAACCCATAGAATGAATTGTAATAACTTCTTTGACCCCTCTCATGTATCTAGTGTTCATCATCCCTATTTCAGTTTGTTCAGTACATTGGCTTATGACCAAATATCTGCAAAACTAAACTCCAATCAGCCTCCACTCTACTTTGTATTTGGCTCCGATTAGAAAAGGTTAAAATGCTAACTCACTGAATTAAGACACTAACTAAAGTACAGATACCTAAACATCAGTATGTTAGTGTTGTTACAGTGAGCATGTTAGCATACTGACATTCGCACCTAAGGTGTTACCCCCTGTTTCTAGTTTATTGCTAAACTAAGCTAAGCTAACAGGCCACTGGCTGAAAATTCAAGAGAGCAAATAAGTATTTCCCATGATGTTGAACTATTACTTTAGGGAACTTTGACTAGAATTGAAAATAATGTTTTGCGGGTTAGAACAATGTTTGGCCATACAACATCAGTTTGTTAAGATAAGGTATATTTACTTGTTTAAAAAAATTAAAAAAAAAAAAAAATCACTCAAAGAGAAAGTTAGAAGCTATGTCAACTGAATGAGACCAGGGAGGGGTGTGCCTTCGGACCGAAAGCCCAACTTTGTGCTCGCAGGGGAAATCCTGGCAACTCTCTTCTATGGAAAGTAGCTAAGGTTTCTCCTACAGGCTTTGAAAAGTTGCTAAATCTAGCAACAAAGTTACTAAGTTGGCAACTCCACCTTTAAATGTCCCTGATGACCCAAGAGAAAGTCATTGTGCCATTTCGTGCCAATTTTGAAAGGAAAACAGCCAATGGGGTAACTCCAACATTGTGTTGGTCGACTAACAGTGTAACATCAGCACTCAGTCACGAGGCATTGGGCTGGCCCCGCTGGTGTGGTCCAGCCAGCAACTATAATCTGAGTTGGTTTAGGTATCATTGGTTAATTTAGCTTTTCTCTAGAAAAATTGCAACTTGTCACTGTCTTTGCATAGAAAATAAATAAATAAAATCAACATTTCATGTCAACAAATACAAAGATCCACCATCATTTTAATTACTGGAAGTTTGAAGGTTTTTCCTCTTGGAGCTCTTCTCTGTTGCAGCACCACTTTGTAATTTAGGCTGATAAGCTGACTCCCTCCTCAAATTGCTGGCTGGACCCAAACTGCACTGCTGGCTTCTGTTTGGGCAATTCGAGGACATACAGGATGAAAATGTCCTCTCCTCCCTCTCCTCTACTCACAGTGACATTGAAATATAGAGGAACTGTTGCAGCAGTCTGGCTTGCCTCTGACAACAAAACCTACCATACAACTGTAGGCAGCTCATTCCTGTCAGATCCCAGAATACACTGAATGATTGCTCTCTGTCCCTGGCCACGTCAACCTGCAATTATTGATCTCTGATGGCAGTCTAGAGGTCAGACAACAGAGCTGGACGTTCTGGATTTCAAGGGCAAAGTGCAACCAGGTTCTTTTACAGGGGGAAAAAGAAAATTTTATATATATATATATATATCTATATATATATATATATATATATATATATATATAGATATATATATATATATATATATATATATATATATATATATATATACACACACACACACACACACACACACACACACATATATATATATATACACACATACACACACTGTTTAGTATAAAAATTCCCTTCTGGTGCATTTTGCATAATGTACAGGTTTTGTTGTTGTTGTTTCTGTACTGGCATTGTGTTTTTGTTGTCAAAGTATTCACATTTTGTATTGTGGGAAGCACATGTTTTCCTTATGGACAATAATATGAAAGTGAAACTAGTGAGGTCTTGGACTTCAGTCTCTAAACATGAGGCATAGATGTGGCTGGATAAGGGGGAGAAGCAATATTTTCTCTCTTAACAGTCATTACTGTGATGCAAGTTACTTTAAAGCCTGCAGCTATCAGTAATAACCAGCAGAAGTCTGTGGTCATACTGAGCCACTCAATGAATTAAATCTATTGAAGTGAAGCACGGAAACGCTGGGGGAGAGAACACAAATCAAATAAGAAACTCCATAATAAAAATTATGAACAAAACATTAAATCTGATACAGTACACTCACTGGCTTGCATGCAGGAAACACATTTCAAGAAAAGTCATCAGATGATCAAAACAACAGGCCTAGCATAAATGAAGGGTAACCTGGACCTGGCATGGTCTAAAGGGTGGTTGATGTGGATCCTTCCCTGTTGTGCGAAGCGAGAACAAAAAAATAGCTGGTTGACTTTGACACTTGCTTTTTCCCAGAGGTCATCAATCAGGTTTTTTTTTCTTCAAAATAAACCATCAGGAAAACAAGTAGTTGTTGAGGATTGGTGGCTATACTAATAACTTATTATGTCATCCTGAAAACAATAAAGAAAAATTTTACAGAAAGGTTTTTTTACAGATTTCTGCTTATATAACTATATGATGGTCCCTTTTTTTTTTAAATCACTCTTAAAGTCCTGTAATCCTTCTTTCCATATCCACCTGACATTGCATGATGACTTATGTCAGGAGCATAGCTTAGCTAAATATATGGACAACTGTACACAAACCCACAGTAGATTGACAGTTAGACTTTAAAAGCTGTGTGTATGTCACATAACGATAATATCTTTAGCTACACTTATACTGTCAGTATCATCATTTGTAGTAATTCACTGCAGTCTATGAGTTATCGATGATTGATGTAATTTTCTTTTCTTTTTCCCCTCAACCTGACTAAATAACTTCTACTTCAGTTAGTGTTTTTCCATTTCCCACAGTTACGTTCACAACTACCACAAAGTGGATATGAAATTGCTGCGTTCACTTTATTTTTATGAGGAGGTGAAGAAAATCGTATCAGTGCAAGAGTTTTTCCACTTGAGAAAAACAAGTCACAGTTCTATAAAGAGTTTTTTCCCTCTTGATTTTGATGAACTTACAAATCAATCCTGATGACTGATTTAAGTATTGAGGTTTTACATCACCTAAAGCATCTTTTTTCGACAGCTGTAGCAGTTGAAATGGCTCAACTACCAAGCAAACTGGGTCTAGAAATTCTAGAAAGTGGAATTCAAATACACACCTTCTCCAATCATGCTTGGATTGCCTGTATTCATGTATGAACTTGCATACTTTCTGCTATCTCCAGCCCTGCCCCACAGACCTATGGCCTACTTACTATAAACTCCCCTCTCCCCAGCACTGGGTGACCTACAGGCCTATATAAACACCACATCCACTCACACCATTCATGTGAAGCCATATTTACAATACTCTCACACGAGCATGACCACCACACATTACCAGGGCAGACAATCCACTGGACGACCAACGAAAAGGAGAAAAAGAAAAAAGAGGCTGAAGAGGGAGAATTTACAGGTTGGCTGCTTTCCAAAAGGATTCCCAAGATTTTCCACGATGGCTGAAGGGATTTCTGGGAATATACTGGAAGCAAGCTATTGCATGTGTGTGTGTGTATTGGGAGGATGGGGGATGCAGAAAAGTGCTGAGCAGTGCTAAAAATGCAGGGAAAAACACTTTAGCACTTGTCTATAACCTCTCCATCTGGAGAGCAGAGCCTGCAATGATGGAGGGAGACAGTGTCCTAGATGGAGATGGAGATAGAGAGAGGGGGGAATTTCTAAGAAGACAGGAAGAGCATTTAGTGGGCCAGCAAACAGATTTTGGCTGTGGACAGATCCCATAAAAAGGGGGATGAAAAGGGGAAAAGTATGTGTCATCCATCTTTTACAACACAGAGAGTAGATGAAGAGATTGAGGATTAATGGTCATTAAACTTATTTTCATATTTAGGACAGGAGAGGAGAGTTACCATGGTGATGTGGCAAATTTTGATTGCCTGAGCGCTGAAAGCCTGGAACAATCAGCTCCTCGGGCCGATGAGAGGAAGTGCGGTCCATGGTTTCCTATCAAAGAAAAAAAAGAAAAAGGATAGACGTGTTATTTTCATAGAGTTCAAAGGGTCAGACAAAGGGTGGGCTCATGTCTCCACTCTTGGGGAACATCAGGCTTCAAGTTCAGAGACCAGTGACCTATTGACCCCGTGGCACTGTGACTTTGTGACCCCCTGACCTTTCTCCTTCTCCTCTTCTAACTCTCCTTCTTGCTATCTTTCTCAGACACACAAACTTTAAAACATATTTGTTTCAAACTCTGACATGTGAAAATAGTATCAGGTACTCATTTGTGCGTTCCAAAAATAATTAGAAAAAAAACTAAAACAAAAACCCCCAAAACATATCGATCATTTTTAGAGCAAAAACATACCAGCCCTGGCACACTTTTACAGTCTAACACTCCTGGAGATACACGCACAGGCTGCCAAGTTCCTGACACATTGTCTAATTTGAAGCTGCCTAGAGGCAAGAGAGCTGCAGAGGAGAAAGGGAGGGAAAAAAGCCAAACAAATTTTCAACCTTCCCTTTTCCAGGAAAAAGAAGAACGCGGAAGCATTGCTTCCAGGAACTGCTCGTGGCCAGAGGTCCTGTTGTGCATGTATGCACATACACACACACTCACAACTCCCCTCTGTGCTTCGAAAAAATCCATAAATGCCCAGAGTAAGATTTATAGCTCTGAGAAGCAGCAGCCAAAAGCTTTCTAATGAAGGCAATTTGGCTGCATGGCCTGAGGGCCGACTGAGAATGTCTGCAGGCTTCTGCGAGAGCTGGGTAGCTGAAAATACAACAACTTAACTACTAAACTCCCTCTCGCATACTGTATACCTTACTCATCATGTGACAGACATGCAAGATAACATGCAAACCAACAGTGAGCCTTACTCCAAATTCATAGTCAAAAGGGGACTCCAGCTCACACAGATGAGATAACCTAACATTAAACTACTAACGTCCAACAGGTCCATTGGTATTTTGATTTTTATAAACTGATGTTACATGATCAAGCACAGTTTAAACCCCAAAAAAGTATTTTAAATTCTAGTGAAGACTCCAAAGTTCCTCAAAGAAATAGTTCAACAGCTTTGACAGCACTTTTCAGCGAGCAACCAGTTGGCTTGGCTTGGCATAAAGACTGAAAACAGCTAGCCTGGCTAACAAAAAACTGGCTACCGGAGCCCATGAAACTCACTAATTAAGATACTATATCTAATTTAATTAATCAGTACAAAAACTGAAATGTAAAAGCGATTACTTATTTTACGGTTGGTTATGTGCCAGACTATTTCATAGCTAGGAGCAGCATGTTGCTGGAGTCCCTGTTGGTTGCCAGACAATTGCTCAGTGCCAAAAGGTAGCAGAGCCAGCACATAATTTTGTGGAACAGCAAATTGTGTGGGGTTTTTTTTTTTTAATAATTCCATTTTTGTGCAGATTAAACAAACAAGATCTAACATGTTAATAAGTAAGCTAAAGAGCTGCTGGTAGGTGGATTTTGTTTTGGACAGAGTCGAGTTAGGTTGGCTAAGCTAAAGTAGCCATGCTGCTGGAACCTCATATGACAGATATGAAGGTGGTACAGATTCATTTACCAAAGTGTCCAACTATTCCTTTAAGACACTAGTTACATCATGGAAACGTGAATGAAATTATGCAAAGAGATACTTATAATAAAGCATATTAATGTAATGCTGCAGCTATAAAGATACAATGTCCTAACAATTCACTTGCAAGAATCACAGAGATACAGAAGAGCTGGGACAAGCACACAGAATATGAATGTGCATGGGGTTTTTTTGTAAAATTTTTTTAAGATACTTAAGGTTAAAATAAAGAGTTTAAGAGACTCCATTATCCTTTCAGGAAATATTATGACCGTGAGACCTCTGTTAACATCTGTTAACCTCCATCTGATAACCTCCTTTCGGTACAATCAGCACAGCTTTGGGGTTGCCTTTGTTAATAAAAAGCTGCAAGTAAACCTAGCGATGACCCCCTCCCCTCCACAGCGCTCATACAGCTTCACCAGCTACATTCACCATAAAAAAACCTCATCATGAACTTCCCATCATTTACTTTCTCTGACCCTTATTAGTCTGAAGAGATGCATTGAGGGAACTGATGCTACCTCTGCATTCAACCAGGAGGTCGAGTGACAGGAAAACCAAATGTGAAAGACATGACTCCTATTCTTAAAAGTAGGCCCTGGTTTCAGAGTAAAAGAATTATCCAGATGTGGATTGTTTTGTATAATGTACAAACAGTAAAACAGTATTCTTGATATTAGTCTTATGGGTATAGATGGTACAGTACATGAAGAAAGCCTTTCTTCTTGTAGTTTTATGGCTGGTGAGTCAGTCCTCCAGTTTCACAAGAGCATCATTCAAATAAACAATTCTGTTTATATAATCTTTTGGGGAATTTCTCTGACATCTTCAAATTTATTGTTTTAATAAAGTTCACGGCAGTCACAAAAGCTTTTTAGTTATATTGACTGATTTTTTAAATGAAGGGTGGAAACTGTTTGCATGCAGGAGTGCGACCAGGGGTCAGAAATGGGAAACATTTGTAAGTACTCTCACATTCACCTAATTCAACATGTATATCTCCATGAGGTAATAACAGGAAAAAAATCGAATTCCTTTGTTGTTGTGGTAAAGATAAAGTTCTGAAAGCCTTGAAAGAAAATCTAATTCTAATTAGTGAGATTTTTATCAGAATCACAAATACCATATCAAGCATAAGGTCTTCAGATGATTCTTCAGTTGATCTAAATAGGGTAGGAGTGTCTAGACTTTGCTAATGTGGTATAATAATGCAGGCGCCTGCATGCTATCATGTTTATAAAGACAAAAGGTAACATGGCAAAGAGTAGTAGGCATAATCATTACCACGTTCACCATCTTAGTACTCATTAGCCTGTCAGCATGCTAACACACTAATTAGCACTAAACATAAGCAAGAATAATTGAGTATGATAGGAAAGTCATTAGTATTGCATTTAGTCATGAACCAAACTATAGGACAAACTGGAATTTTGACCTAATGTTCACCAAAGTTATTGCAACTTATTATGAAGGGGGCATAAATGTAACAAATTTTAAGTCAATCCATCCAGTTTTAAAGACATTCAAGATATTTATGTCATGACACTTGGAGCTGTGTATGATTTTAACATACAATTATATGTTAAGGACAAACTGTTTGGATTGATGGTTAACAAAAGTTCTGTTTCAACCACTGGTCCTCTCAGGGGACTGCTGTTGTGCTTTGTATCTTTGGCAAAATGTAGATCCATAGCCTTATTAAACATACTTTTAGGATGGAATATTCTGGATGGATTAACTACAGTGTGTGGTAAAACCATCTTTGAGGGTGCTGGCTTTGAACAATGTTGTCTCCTCCCGTTCTTTTCTTCTGGAGGACTGCTCACTTTGATTCTCTGCCCTGCAGCAGTGTCATGGTGATTTCTGCTCTAAAAACAAGTGTGAAAAATCAAAGAGTCATTTCTTTGATTTTAGTGAGTTACTTCACATCCTGGATTGAGTCTTAAAGATACATTTTTTTCAGACCAACGTCACAGCTCTTGGAGTCAGCAGAAGTTGCAGAGATCTCTAGAAATCTCTCGCCTGGTGTTTGGATCAGCTTGACATATTAGGGTTGCTCTTGTCCTTGGATAGGCATTCTGTAACTACTCCTGACACCTCTTTCATCCTGAACTTCTCCACTTCCACCCTATAGCCCACAGAATTAACATCTAGGCATTTCAGCATACTTTCTCTCAGAGCATCAAAGGCTATGCTATCCTCGAAAGCACAACCACGAGCCCACTGCCATGGCAACTGCTGCATAGAGCTGCTTCCCTCTGACCTGTGACCTGTGACCTCCAAGAACAGGAAGAAAGAACTGTAGATTATGTTCTCAAACAGAAAAGACATGTTCTGGACTGTTGGCACAGATACTGACATTTGGGGGAGAAGCTCTGTTTAACACTTCATTCTTTCCGCTCTTCTGACCGGTTAAGGTCGTTACTCAGCTGAGCTTTGAGTCTGTGGTTTCTTGGTTCTCTGCAGTGTATGCACATGCAAATTTACAAACGCACACTCATACATAGGGAGATAGAGGGGGACAGAGACAGGGTTGGCTGCTCCCTCTGAGACATCTCTGGCACACATCCAAAGTTCTCACTAGGATAGACATACACACACACACACACACACACACACACACACACACACTTCAGAGATAGGCCTGGACTGGTGCCCAGATTCTTAAACATGCCCAGTGTTATGTATAGCGTTATGTAAGAATGCAGAAAAGAGGGCTCATTTGCTCCTTATCTATATAAACTAAACCTACAGTTGCTGCCTGCAGAGAGACTCCATAGGGTATAGGTGTGTCTGTGTGTGTGTGTGTGTGTGCCATGCTGTGTCATGTCAACTGGCAAGCTTTGCATGACAAACACACATATAGACACACAGAGACAGACACACACATGCGCGCATGCACACACACACACACACACACAGCAATGTTGTAACCCACTTCTCTCCCTCTAACCATCAAACTCTGGTTTTTTCTCTACTAGATGCAGGGTGGAGGAATGTTGTTTTCTATGGGGATTCAATTCACTATTCACTGCAGTCTTACTGGTGCAAAACGCTTTCCTGGAAGCTAACATGAACCAATCCAACTTAATGTCACCTCAACAGGAGCTCAGCGGTCCCACAGTTTGGGTTAGCAGGGAGCCGCATTTTTGTACCTCCATTAAGAGGAATGAGGCAGCTGAGGCTACGTCACCTCCATGGTACCATCGGTCCCAGTACGACGTCATAACATCAATCCCATGCTTTCAGGCCTGTCAAGCAACAAAGCCAACAGCTTGTTATTGTTGTTTGTTCAGTGCTCTATTTATAGACCTCCACAATGCTCTTTAGCCAAATTCTTTAGGTTACCAGAGGGTTCGAGAAGAGAAAATCTGAACTGCGAAACAAAGGGCTCATTCTGCAGGAGTTGGACAGTGGAAGTGGGTCTGTTGTATTGCAGAGATGCGATATTTCACTTAACTAGGCTGGGAGTCATTCAATGTGCAGCAGGTTGACACAACTGTACACATGTTGAGATGACATGAGGAGAGAGAAAGGTTTGTATAACTAGACTTGTGAGCACCTTCCTCAAGCTACAGCCTTTCTCTAACCCATAACCCAAACCAAAACTCTTTTCTCACCTAAAGACAACTCAAAAACTTGAAGATGTACTCATCAATATTTGGTTATTAACAATCATCTAATATATGTCATCTAAATGGTGTCACTCATAGTGACAAAACACACAGAAATATAGTGGCAAGTCTGCAGTTCCCCTCAGCTCTGTGAAGTGTTTTAGGTGCCTTTAGCTCTCGGTTTGGTCTTCAAAAATAAAAATTCACTGTGTGGTTCACAGATCATGTCAATCATGCCTTAAGCTACAACATGAAGCTGCAAAGAAGTTCCAAATAATATCAAATCATTGTACAAAAATAATCCAACACCAAACATCTGACAGACAAAGTTGGCAGCTACCTTATAAACACAGAGAGGCATTTAACAGCGAAAGAACCACATATTTTCCCTATGAATAGGAGGGAGCCAAAACAGAGCTAAAAGTGAGTGAATATTCCCACATAGCAAAACTATTCTGGCGAAAACATAGGCCACATATTGATTCTCTTCTGGCTCAATAAACATCCAGTTCCTTGGCCCAAGTCCAGCCCACATACAGCACGGCTGTCACATGCTAAGTCCACAGTATGGACCAATTCTAGCACACACGCAGAAAATCTTCCTGGCAGTCACCCAAAACTGGAGGATAACAGCTGGAATCCGCCCAGATGTGGAATTAAATGAGCCATACCCAGGCCAAGGACCCAGGCATATGTTCGACCAGAAGTTTCAATTTGCCATTTGGGTTGGACTTACACTCCTCTGGTGGCATCTCACATAAATGGTAATTTAGCTGCTGTGTCTGCTGAATATATGAACAGACCGTTTGCTAACATGTTCACTAAAACCACATTATCAGGTTGTAGTATGTCAATGTTGTGTTTTCAGATTGTTCTGCTTATTTCTTATTTAACAATCCGGATCTCCTCAATGTAACAGGAAGTTAAGTTAGCTTCCTAACTAAACAGGACATTAGCTAATTTTGTTCCACAGCAGAGCCCCTAACTGTCATTTTGACTAAATAATGACCAGCAGTTTGTTCACAGACAATATGTTGTAGAATTTAAAAAAAAAAAAATTAAATAATGACCCAAGGTACCTCTTTGGATAATCCTGATCACCTTTAATTACTTAGCTAACACAATGCATGCTTTGGCACTAGCATGAAGAGAGGAGGGGAATATCTACTAAAAATCCAGGCAGATGTTTTTGTCACAGCTGGGCAAAATGAGTGGACAAAATTCTAAAATTTCACAATTTTTGTTTAACCCTAACCCTAAAGCCTTACACCTAAATTATTCCTCAGTGTTAGTCAAGTTCATTATGAAACATAGAGGCATTTTTTTTTATCAAATTAAGGATTATTGTCATCTAATTTTTGACTTGTCAAAAACAGATGCAACTAAGTTAAATATTAATGAAAGCAATGTTGCTGTGTTTGTTGGGTCACCACTGGCAGAGGTAAATGGAATAGAGCCATCGATAGAAGTGACAGGTTACACCTGTGCTTTTCCTGCTATGAAAAGTCAAAATATCAGGAATGAAAAATATCTATTAGGGCTGCATAAGCTTCTCTGTTTCATGAAAATTAAACTGTAGCATCATTTTCACATTTTGTCGACTAATACGCTACCATCTGCCACTGACAAGCACACATACAGAGGAGACACAAAACATTCACCTGGTAGTTTGAATGACGTAAGAAGTAGTCAGGGCATCCTGCTACTGCCATGGTGTTTCCTCACTGTTACCTCTGTATGGAAGGATACCCACTGGTCTCACCAGCACCCTGTACATGAGGGAGGGAAACAGCACAGAAAATGGACTGAATGAAAAAGAAGACAGAAAGCATATAACACTAAACTGATAAAGGGAAGAGAGGAAAACACACATATACAAAATGAACTAAACTATGTTGTAAAAAGTAATTAGGGAACTCAAAAAGTGAAGTGAATTCACAAAATAGACTTAACATTCCAGGTGAGTATTGTTATCTGTGCTAAACACAACTTTGTTAATTTGCTATCTGTTTGGCATGCCCAAAGAAAAAAGACAAAACCCCTAAACCCAAGACTCTTCTAAAGAGAAAACAAAGCCTCCATGTGTGAATGAATGTGCATGCATGGATGAACGTGTGCAAACCAAATCCAATGTAAACACAGCCATTGTGTACAACACACACACACACACACACACACACACACACACACACACACACACACACACACAAACACACACACACATAAGTCAGTTCCCAAACAAAGCCTGAGGCTTAAGACTAAATAAGAAACTCTCCCCATCTAGCAACACATGACCATTCTCCACCTGCAGACTGATGGGGAACGTGAAAAGAGAGAGAGGAGAGAGGGAGGGAGGGGGAGAGCCTTTCTGAAGGAACTTGAAATAGGAGTCGACTATTTCCGCTGCATTGTGTGGCATTATCTGCTGTGAGTAAGCAGGAGGAGCTGTGCATATGTATGTGTTTGGACAGAGGATGGACACACTGCAATAATGTTCAGCAGTGACTTTTATGTTGCTTGGGCTACAAAATTACTGGACACCTATGTAAATCAACCTATTTTCCGGAATGATTGAATAAGGGGGCATTTTCTTCATGCAAGTTAAATTCTGGGGAAAAAAAACAGTGTTAAAAAACAATTCTTTAACTTGCAGCTACACCCCAAAATTAATTCCAACCACCTAAAAAATTAAGATAGATGGTTCCCTTGGCCCTGCATAATGTCATTTTTGGAATTAGATCTTTAATTCTTCTTTACTTGTAACTCCTGCTTGGCTAGCATCCTCGCCTATTGCTGAAAATCCCAGATCACCATCAAAATCTAATCGACTGGTCCCTTTGAGAACTCCTATCTGCCCGCCCAATTTCATTGAAAGCTGTAACAACATTTTCAAGATGTCCAGCTTAGAAACCTGGACTTTTTGCTCAACTCAAGAAAAATAAAAATACTCCACTGAAGAAGAAATGACTTGTTATGATGGATCTTCTGCAGCCCTCATACAAATTTCAGGGAAGTGCTGCAACTGATACGGCCTCCAACAAAGGTTCAGCAAACTGAAGCTACTCACACACTGAACTCTGCATCTCTCTCAGCAAATAGCTCCTCTCCCTCTTTGACTCTGCTGGTTTCTCTTCACTTTCTCTCCCAGCATGTCTCCATTGTACAGGTCATTATATAACAGATATCAGATGGTTCAAACAATATCTCTTCCTCTTTCTTCTCCTCTTTCTCCTCCTTCTTCTTCTTCTTCTTCTCCTTCTTCTCCTCCTCCTCCTCCTCCCCTCTACTCTCCTCTACTCCCCTCTACTCTCCTCTCCCTCCCTTTTCACCCCACTAATTACTGTTTCCACTGGGGCTCTGCTATCTTTAGGTTGCTCTGCTGACTGAGAATGTGTGTCCAAATGTGTGTGTGCACATTTGCACACACACTGAAAAGACAGCCTCACTGCTGCTGATAATTGGACACTTTTTTTTCTACTGTGACCGGTTTTATGACTTACATGTACTTGCATAGGCCTATTTGTGTGTTAACACCAATCAAAAACGCTGGCCAAAAGGGCAAGCGGAGCAGATCATATGTGCGGCTAATAAGCCTGAAAGCAAAGCCAAATCTCCAAGTGCTTGACATTTGCTGACATTTGTGGTTCCTCCTGCAGAGAAAGGGAGTAATTCAGCTTTACTGGTCATACAGGGAGATCTAGAGAATTAAATGGGGCAGGGAGCAATTTAATAATGCCAAATGTGTGAGTATGTGTGTGACTGTGGATACAAGACGCCCACTCCTGCATCTTTCCAAGTGCGAATGGACACAGATGCTGACATCGAGAGCATTTTTTTTAAACTGATTTTTTAGAGAGTATGGCTGTATTTTCTCTTCAAGAGAGGAAAAAGTAGTGACAGCCTCTCATGTAATACTATCAACCGGCATGTGTACCTTAAACAGTAGTATACTGTAAGTCTGCCATTCACAGCCTCCCCTAGGCCTTAATGATACCTGATCCTAAACAGACCTGTCGTCTTCTTTATGCATCAGGAAGGAAGGAAGGAGGAAGTTAAGCAGTGTGCAGAGAGACCCACATTCGGTCTCAGCTAATGGAGTTTTATGACAAAACATCAACACACAAACACACGCACCTTTTGTACACATACACACTCAGCCAGCCTATCCTCCTTGATGCAGTAGCTTCTCTATGTGCTGTAGGTACAGAAGACTCCCTTGCAAAGTTGGAATCAGTGGGAAGAAAAAAAACAAAAAACCGTTAGAGTGAGGAGATGAAACAGTCACTGCAGAGGCTTTTTGACACTGATAGAGCATCTAGACTGGCTGGTGTGTTTAAGGAGTTATTGACTTCACAGACTGAATCTTCCCTCCACCATCACCAACACCAACACCAACACCAACACACAGTCTAAGTGTGACTGGGGTGACATAGAGTTAAAAATAACTTTGTGCTCCCGTTGGTGATCTTCACAATGTCAGCAATAACATCTTTTCTTCCAGAGATACACAGCTCTGTGTCCTTTAAAGGACAATGGCTTCATGAGAAAACGTTGCCTGCAGGAGTTTGACAGCCTTTCAAAGTTGTGTACGGTGAATTTATACCTCGTGTGACAGCTAAAACTGTCAGCGAGGTCTTATTTCTGCCAATGAAAACGTTACTGAAATGGGACCTAAAGCGGCTAGACACCCCTTTGCATCCCTGTGCGTGAGCTGCGAGTCTAATCATATGCGTTCCGACTGAGAGAGCGTAGTTTCCAAACAAAAGAAAAAACAAAAAAGCAAAAAAACAAACAAACCCAGATAAACAAAACAAAACAAAGTGCTTACGGTAATGAAAGGGCAGGACGCGGCTCAGGAACCGTGTTCGGGACGCACGACGGAGCAGCACCCGGCGCGCTTCGACCGTCCTCGTCTGGTCCTCCACGCAAACTGCTTCCCCCCAGAGAAGTCCGTCCTCCGTCCTCCGTCCGCTGTTCTGTTGTCTTCACCTTGCCCCCCCCCCTCCTCCCTCCCTCACCTCCCTCACCCCCCTCCCGAAGTGCTTCCCTTGCACACGTACACACACACGCACGCACACACATATAAAGACACACTCGCGGATTTGCACACGTCCAAACACACGCACACATGCATTGGTCTCTCCCTGCGCCTTCCGACCAGCTGACTTTCCTCGCTCTCTCTCTCTCTCTCTCTTTCTCTCTCTCTCTCTGAAGGAAACCTCCCCTCCCCGCCCGCCCCTGTTCACAGCGGCACACTGCAAGAAGTCAACATTTTATTTTACAGAGCTGTTGGTCAGTAAACAGATCTCATAATTACCCAAACAAAGAGTAAAATTAGAATTTTATCCCTGGGGGGGTTTTTCCACAAGGTCTTCGGGGTGCTCACTGTCATTTAACTCTAGTAGAGTTTTGGCCTTTTTTTAAGGCGCAAAATAACCGTGAAGCTTGACATTTTTCGCAGTGTGATTAAGACCTGATTTTAACCCTTCAAGTAGAAGGAGGCCTCCACTGTGAGCTAAAGTGATACAGTCATTAGTGTCAAACCGTCCATCTGGTGTCCCTGCTGCAGGCTTACAGTGTGTACCTGCTCTTTAGCCTGCAGCAGACTATGGCCTTCATGTCAAATCTAATCACACATTTACACCAGCAGACTAAACACCAAAAATGTTAAGTCCCTGAAGACATATTAACGCACTACCATAGGTGTTAAAAATAGCAAAACATGATAAGGCAATGAGCTCACTGCCATAAATACCATAAACACACAGTGCATTTGGAATTGCTGAATTCCAAATAATTTTATGTATAGAATAAATACACACACACACACACACACACACACAGACACACACACATATATATATACAGCCTTAAAAGAAATAATAGAAGGTATTTGTCTCAAAGTAATACTACAAGTCTGTAAAAAATACTTAAATCTGCCCATAAAATAAACCCCAGTTGATTGTGCATGGCCAACGGCATGGCTCTGCAAATCGCAACTACTGACTGTCCGATGCTACAAAATTGGATTCAGACATTCGTGGTCCCCAGTGGATGAATTCTACCGGCATTGGTGGTTCCCTGACTTTCCGTCTCGTGCAACCACGAGGTTGACGTTAAAGTTGTGTCGTGTTTAGTGATGATATCTAGTCTAACGTTTCCTACCATTTGTGTTAGCACTCTAAGCCATCCTAACAAATGGCTCCAGTCTTGTTAGTCTTGTTACCTGTAAGTGTTGCTGTGGTGGCTACAGACCTTCCTATAAACCCATATAAAACAAGATTCAAACATATTTTTCCTCATAGTGGCAGAATAACTTTAACCACACATTGAAGATTTATTTTATGTTGTTGCACATAGCATTGTAAATATTTTATATCTTGTCCAGTTTGAATTTCAATGTCATCAATATTTGACCTAAATAGCTGAACATTACACCATACCCCAAACCACTGAATGTGGAAAAAGTTATAGCAGTGGTAGCTACAATTTCACAGCTCCCACTAATACTATGTACACATGCTCTAATGCATTTTAACCTCTTTTACAGGCCATAGACTGTTTGTACTGTTAGATAATCTTTGACACATCCTCCCCTTTCACCCATCCATCAGAACGCAGCCATTCACAAACTCTGGTTTCACCCACTCACAGGTTAATTGAACCCTCCTGCTTATCTGCTTTCAGACCTGCAGTATGTGGGCACATGTCAGGGTTGACAGAAGATAAGGAGGAGTGTTAGGGAAGTGGATCCAGCAAGGGCAGAGGATAAGTTATTTGAAACTAACTATTCATACAACAGCACGAAATTCACTCTTTTCAGGGTTAGATGTTTACAGACTCCAGAGGCAGCACCTCCTCCTCCTGCCACACAGACAACCCAGGGAAAGCCCAGATGGAGTAGAATCCCGCTAACTGCTTTGCACTTGTTCCTGGCGGACATCCTCCTGCCTCTGACAGCCAGTATATACACATCTGTAAGTCTGCCAAAAATTGAACATGAGCCTGCGTACTCATGAGCCCAAGGCCACATGTATATGAGGCCTCGTCAGTTTGGTGGGTTGGTTTTTTTTTTTTTGTTTTGTTTTGTTTTTTCAGAAAAAAAAGTTTGCTCTGTAAATAGGTCAAAGGTACAGGCTATTTCCAGGATCAGCACTCAACATTGGGCTTTGTTTACAAAACCAACACCAGGAGGTACACTGGAAAAACATACCGAGTATCAAACCACCTCACCGTCACATGGGAGTGCTTTACTCAGTTACAGAGCTTGGCAGAACTTCTCTGACATCTGTAGGAATCCTGTAGCGTTTGAACTTATTGTATCATTGTATCGGACTGCAATTACATATCTGATTGAACTTTGAAAGCAGTGTGTGATGGTCTTTGTAGGGAGGTCTTTGTATTTGCAGTAGCCTGGTGTTTACAGCAGCTGGAGCAGAGAGTGACTTCAGTCAAAGGAGACAGCAAGATCAGCAACCTCAACCCAGTCCGGTGAAGAGGAAGAAATTGGCGATGGAAATGCCCTTAAGGTTAAAAATGGGGCTGTGAGATCTTAAAGACCTTTGTTCTTCAGTGCAGCATATTCCACCATATTTTAGCAAGACAACAATTGCCTGGAACATATTGAGCATTTGGAGGAACAGCAAAAAAGAGGATTATGATGCAGAATAAGTTGAGAAGTTTCGATGGACATTTTTGATGCGTTCGACCTCCGGGTCATGTATAATGATAAGCCTAGGGAGGTTCCTCGCCTGCTGGCTTGTTGGCTTTGTCTCTTACTTCAGCTAAGCTGTTGCTCCTCCCCAGCTTACCTCAAAATTGAATGGACTGCGTCCTTTCACTAGGAGGTTACAATAGTGAAAACTTTATCCTTTTATATACTATGTAAATCAAATTGAGTGTAGTTTTATATATATATATATATATATATATATATATATATACCTGTTTGGCCACTTGGTCAAGTGCCCTTGCCATCCATGTTTGTTGACAACAAGGAATCACTGGATGTTTTTCCCATCCAAAAAATGGGGAGGTCTATGACATACAGGGCCACTGGTAGGTACTGTATCATCATCATCCCCATGAATCAAAGACAGAAAGCATTTGTAATGGAATGTAAGTTATAGTTTTGTTTTTTTTTTTAATTTATGAACCAGAGTCTGATCATTATTGTATACATGCGTTTATACAGACATATATTTCTGGAGTTTTATTTTCAATGCAGCTTCAACTGTTTGAATAAAAGCCTAAAAAGTATCTTAAATGATATAAAAGAATGCATTATATAGCTAAAATATCCAAGATATGATTCCTTCATTCAAAATTTTTTAAACAAGCAATTTTGGTTTGGAAGAAATTGAAGTTATGTAACTTTTAAAATGAAAAACATTGACAACAAGGCTCTTAAAATAGATTTTACAAATATCTGAGGTCTGTATGAATGTGCATTTTGGTATATGGCTCATGGATTCCAAAGTCAAACCCTCTGTCCTGTTAAAAATTAGGGCACAAACTTTTAAAAGATGAGACCCTCCACTACTTCAAAGCAAACTGCCTTCTAGGAAAGCACACAGATTTTCAAGACTAAGGTCTGGCCTGATCTGATGACCGGTTTGTCCCACTGCTCTGTTTGCTTGGATTCATAAATGTGATAGAGTTATGCAATCAAAACAGACACAGCTTGATGCTTCCCACCGAAATGCATCATTCGCACAAACACATGAACATGCGCTGTGTTTTGAAAACACAGTAGAAGCGTGGCTGTTACATAAAAATTCCACTGACCCATGTTAGGAAATAGTTAGGTATCCCAGATGTGGTGGAAACCGAGTTTCCCAAGGTCTTGGGAGGTCAACTCAGACACAGTCACAACACACACCACTAGTCACATCACCACCGGGGGCTAAATTGTGTCCGGTTGTACATACAATGTACAGGATGCTTACATGCGATGCATAACAGGCTAAACAGAAACGTCAAAGCAGTATCCTGTCTGAGTGTGTCCTGTCTGTGTGTTTTGATGTGTGAGACAATTAAAATTCCATTAATGGTCAGGTCATAAATTCAGTGTGTTGTGACCATTTTGAATCCTCGGAGAGCTCGACGGGGTAAACAAAACTGAATCCAGCCACATGGAAGTGGGTCACTCTGACATCGTGTGTCTGTGTGTGTTTGTGTGATCTCTTCCAGGGTACAAAGTGCATGCTTGTGGCATGTTTAGTAGGTGATTCATCGTGTGGGTCTGTGTTTGTGGGTGTGTCTGTGTGGACAAAGTGTTTGTGGTTGGATGGTCTGATAGCTGCTGTTGACACCCTACAGAGAACAACATGAAATAAGGTAGTACGGATGATTAGTTCTTTTTTTAGTCCTCTAGGGATGATAGTAACGTCCCTTAGTCCAGAGTGAAATTTCTTAATAACTACTGGATGCATTGGCACAAATTTTGTAGACACTGATAATCCCTAAAGGATGAATCCTACTAACCCTAGTGATCCCCTGATTTTTCCTCTATTACCGCCATGAGGAGGAAATTTTTGGTGAAATATCTCCAAAACCATTGGACAGATTATCATGAAATTTTGTACAGATATTCATGTCTCTTTTAGCGTCAATCATAATGACAATGATGATTTTTTTTTATTATTATATTTTTTGGAGACTTTTTGATGCCTTCATTTTGCAGTGACAGCAGAGAGGTGATGAGATAAAAAAAAAAAAAGAAGATGGGGAATAAAATGCAATAAAGGATGCAAACTAGGCGGTTTACCATTCATGGTTTGCACATTGACCAAATACCTGCTAAAGAAATTATTTCCCTACCAGCCTCAGTTCTATGTGTGTTAAGTGCTTATTAGCAAATGTTAGCATGCTATCACATTAAATTAAGATGGTGAACACGCTACTGATTATACCTGCTGAACATCAGCACATTAGAAATGTCACTGTGAGTGTGTGGAGTACTGTGTATTAAGACAGAAAGCAAAGAATATCTCATCTGTCTGCGTGTGTTTTTTTTTAAATTTATGAACCAGAGTCTGATCATTATTGTATACATGCGTTTATACAGACATATATTTCTGGAGTTTTATTTTCAATGCAGCTTCAACTGTTTGAATAAAAGCCTAAAAAGTATCTTAAATGATATAAAAGAATGCATTATATAGCTAAAATATCCAAGATATGATTCCTTCATTCAAAATTTTTTAAACAAGCAATTTTGGTTTGGAAGAAATTGAAGTTATGTAACTTTTAAAATGAAAAACATTGACAACAAGGCTCTTAAAATAGATTTTACAAATATCTGAGGTCTGTATGAATGTGCATTTTGGTATATGGCTCATGGATTCCAAAGTCAAACCCTCTGTCCTGTTAAAAATTAGGGCACAAACTTTTAAAAGATGAGACCCTCCACTACTTCAAAGCAAACTGCCTTCTAGGAAAGCACACAGATTTTCAAGACTAAGGTCTGGCCTGATCTGATGACCGGTTTGTCCCACTGCTCTGTTTGCTTGGATTCATAAATGTGATAGAGTTATGCAATCAAAAACAGACACAGCTTGATGCTTCCCACCGAAATGCATCATTCGCACAAACACATGAACATGCGCTGTGTTTTGAAAACACAGTAGAAGCGTGGCTGTTACATAAAAATTCCACTGACCCATGTTAGGAAATAGTTAGGTATCCCAGATGTGGTGGAAACCGAGTTTCCCAAGGTCTTGGGAGGTCAACTCAGACACAGTCACAACACACACCACTAGTCACATCACCACCGGGGGCTAAATTGTGTCCGGTTGTACATACAATGTACAGGATGCTTACATGCGATGCATAACAGGCTAAACAGAAACGTCAAAGCAGTATCCTGTCTGAGTGTGTCCTGTCTGTGTGTTTTGATGTGTGAGACAATTAAAATTCCATTAATGGTCAGGTCATAAATTCAGTGTGTTGTGACCATTTTGAATCCTCGGAGAGCTCGACGGGGTAAACAAAACTGAATCCAGCCACATGGAAGTGGGTCACTCTGACATCGTGTGTCTGTGTTTGTGGGTGTGTCTGTGTGGACAAAGTGTTTGTGGTTGGATGGTCTGATAGCTGCTGTTGACACCCTACAGAGAACAACATGAAATAAGGTAGTACGGATGATTAGTTCTTTTTTTAGTCCTCTAGGGATGATAGTAACGTCCCTTAGTCCAGAGTGAAATTTCTTAATAACTACTGGATGCATTGGCACAAATTTTGTAGACACTGATAATCCCTAAAGGATGAATCCTACTAACCCTAGTGATCCCCTGATTTTTCCTCTATTACCGCCATGAGGAGGAAATTTTTGGTGAAATATCTCCAAAACCATTGGACAGATTATCATGAAATTTTGTACAGATATTCATGTCTCTTTTAGCGTCAATCATAATGACAATGATGATTTTTTTTTTTATTATTATATTTTTTGGAGACTTTTTGATGCCTTCATTTTGTAGTGACAGCAGAGAGGTGATGAGATAAAAAAAAAAGAAGATGGGGAATAAAATGCAATAAAGGATGCAAACTAGGCACTTTACCATTCATGGTTTGCACATTGACCAAATACCTGCTAAAGAAATTATTTCCCTACCAGCCTCAGTTCTATGTGTGTTAAGTGCTTATTAGCAAATGTTAGCATGCTATCACATTAAATTAAGATGGTGAACACGCTACTGATTATACCTGCTGAACATCAGCACATTAGAAATGTCACTGTGAGTGTGTGGAGTACTGTGTATTAAGACAGAAAGCAAAGAATATCTCATCTGTCTGCGTGTTTTTTTTTTTGGGGGGGGGGTTGTTTGTTTTTTTTGGTTGTTTGTTTGTTTTTGCGGGGTTTTTTTATTAAAAATTGTGCAATTAGGTGTCAGCTAGCTAGTGGGCTCAGCAGTAATTTGGGTTCTTTCTGTTATTTTCCTCCAGTAGTCCTGTCTCTCCTTTTCTATTTAATCTTTTAATGATATGAAGTACTTTCATGAAACCTGAATAATAACCACAAATTTTTTATTTAAAATATTTCCAACTCATATGGCGACCTGTCCGAATCAGCTGACGACACCCCAGGCGAATTTACATGTATTAGCAACTTTCCATGAAATTTACATACAATTGTGCCACTTATAAAATTTGCCTAATTTTTTTAGTGAGCACATTTTAAGTTTTGTTGCTGCATTAATTGTATGCCATCACAAATGCTATGCATAAGTACTTAACTCCATATTGGCAAGTAATTATATGTACGTTTCATATGTATAGCATTTCAACTCATGTATGCTATGCTAAAATACCTATGCATAAACGTCTTGAAAACACTTGATTATTCTTATCTACTTATGACGTTAACAGCTCCCTTTTCTAGGCTCTTTTTTTTTTTTTTGAAAAGATATATTGTATTCTGCAAAATTAGCCAAAAATATACAACTCTGATTGTGATTTTTTCATTGCTTCATTGCTTCTCCTGGGCATTACTGCAGTTTTAAAGCTATGGTTACACTAGCTGTTGTTGTACAGCATTGTTAATCCCCTAACACCTTGGTAATCATTAAATCTAAATTAGAAACAAAATATTTTTTCTGTCTTTTGCCTTGACACGGGATTGGGATATAATTAGGCATCTACATTACAAACTTAAATCTTATTAAGAGATTGGAACACTGTGTGTTGGGGTTCAGAGATTTTGGTCCTTTTGGTGGTGGTAAGACCTGAGGACCACACACACACAGACACACACACACACACGCACACACACACACACAATAAAAGTACATTTTAATAGTCTTTTATCTAATTCAGTGAGGAATTGTATTTGCTTTCAATATACTTTAATTTGTTTGAAGTAGTATAGAGAAAGAAGTGTCACTATTAGGAAACCTTAAAAGTTAATTTTTGCTGATTAACTAAATCAACCAAATACTGACTATTTTGACTTGTTATGAAAGTAACTAAAAACATTTCCAACCAGGATTATGTGACGCATCGTGGACATTATTTGCAGCATGTGCACTCTCTGTGTATGTGTCTGACATGTGGACTGGCCCCGGCTCCACTCCAAAGTCGCTTAGAGTGAGTCAGGAGATCAAAGTCGAAGCTGTAGATTAATCCACATAACAGGAGCTTTTCCACTAATAACAGAACATTCTTTTCATTCTGGCTGCCTGGTAAGTCAGTGCCACTGTGCCTCTATACTCACACCAACACATTTGAAAAACTAAAATTTAATCAAAGCTGCTATACACATCTACACAATGAGAATTGTCTGTTACCCTTGACAGAGTGGTAAATGTAAAAAGGGTCAAATGTGAGCACTAAAAGCTCAACACCACTTTTGGACAGCATTCATGTGCTTCGTCTCTTTGTAACATGCTTGCTTTGAGAAGTTTATTGTCAGGATATTTAATTTCCACAAGAATCATAAACTTTTCTCAGTATCACCAGACCACCTCTGCTTGGAACATTATCTTCATCCTACCCCCAAAGTAGGTTTCAAAGGACCAGGGACGGGGAAATTTGGGTGCAGTCTGGGAATCTGGGTGAGGCCAGGCTACATCTGCCATCTTGGGAAAGAAATATAATTGTTATCTAATTTTAAACTGTCAAACAGAGTAAAAGTTAGTATAAATTTACAGAAATAATTAGCACTTTTTAAAGCTTGCTTTTGTTACTTTTAAACAGCATAACACATAACCTTTTTTGGCCATTTGGTGTCAGCAGAAACAAGCTGCAAATGCAACATTCACATATTATCACCTTTTAAGATGATATGGCAAACAGTTGTGTGTTAACACATCCAGGATATACAGAGAAACATCCGCATTCGTTTGGAGATTTGTATCTGGCCGCATGATAAATAATATTCTCTCTCCTTTTAGCTCTGTGTTTTGTCTCCAGTAATTCTTGAGGGTAATATTTGGCACTTTCACTGCCAGTTGGTCCATCGTGTTTACCATCTAGCCACTTTGTCTTTATGGCATCAGATGCTGGGTAGGTACCATATACTATCAGTGTATTGGGGCTTGTTTGATGGATATAGTGGCCTGAAACAATGCTGCTGGGGTTGGTGAGAGTGGATTCTTTGCCTGTATTGTTTCAGCTCTCAGATATACGTCACTTTGAATAAAAGCATCTTCCAAATGAATTATAGAATTGCATAAATGAATCAAAACAGTAAAACTGTGGGCTGTAAATACCAACTAAAGAGCTAAAAGATGCTAAAATTCTCCACAGAACTGAGGGGAGCTGCAAAGTTGGATGATAATTCTCAGTGGGTTTGTCATTAGGAGTGAGTGCTTTCTCATACAGGAGTCATTTAGGCCATTGTTAATATAAAAATACTGATTACAGCAGCTTTAAAAGCTACATGATCCTTGGCCTTGTTATGTTATTCCTTTGAAACAGATATGGTCTTTGAAATTTCTTAGCCAAATGTTTTGCATGTTACCTTTAAATTCTTTATTGGACACGGCATAGTCTTTATATCCAACTATGATAATCTGAGGCTGCTTTTTTACCACTTGTAGAGGATATCAAATCATTTCAGGTCATGAGTCCAAAGTCTAAGTGAAATGTCACAGGTGTCAGAAACCAAAAGTGAAATTGCAAGTCTTTTTTGATTTCACCAAGTCTGAATACCCAAAATGAATTTATGAGTCTGCCTCAAGTCCAAGTCATATGACCTTAATACACACATCTGGCAAGTTATGATCCCAAGCTTCATAAGTCCCTTTACAAATTTGTGGGTGAGGCCATAGAAAGCTACTCCTTATCTTTCTACGGTCTATGAAGAGGGCTCAGTTAACTGGGGGAAGATTGATTGAGGACTGAGATAATGCTAGGTGAACTAGGTGGAGCCTGGGACAGGTAAAACATCCCATCCTACCTCATCCACAGTGAGACCAAACTATATTTCCAACCCAACAGCTCCCTGCCGGAAGCAGTGCACAGCAGCTATTCCCAATCAAACAGAATAATCATTTGTAATGGTGTCGCACAGAGCTGGCCTGTGTTTTGTCTCTGTAAGAAGGCCTCGGCTGTTGCCAGGCAGATGTTTGGGTTGGATCGCTATGCGGTGGAACGCCACCCTTCCATCTGGCTCAGGCTCCGTAGGCTACAGGAATAGAGCCCTGAGAAAGCAGGGAACATAACTCCCCTTTCAATAGCGATAGCATGATAGAAAAATGTTCTTCCTGCACCTGCAAGTCTTCTCTTTTATAAGCGCACAAGAAGAAAAAAAAGACTTGAGCAATAATCATTTGAGGAATTTAATTTTGCCCCAGCTAAATCACTTGGAATGTTTGCATTGCACCTCAGAAACTAAGTCTGGCCCAGCACCAGTGATTTTCATTATGAACAGGGCAAATGAATCCTGAGAATGAGGCTGGCATGAAAAATCAGTCTTGTTGAGTTAAAGAGAAATACAACAAGAAACACTCTGTTAGGAGGGTTAATGAGATTTTAGGAGCGATAAACAAAAGGTATTTTTCTATATTAATCTTTCAGTTTGTCATTAAGTGTTCACATTCACAGACAATTAACGTCCATTTGGGTTGCAACCTGCATTGTGCTCATATTTGAATTGTCTGGAGCATGGTCATAACTGCTAAACAATCATTGATAACAGATAAAAATCAACACCTTGCCAGAGTTTATTTAAGACTACACAGTCAACTGACATATTAAACATCCTCGCTGGAGCCATATGAGTGAAGACACTGCACCCCAGTCAGAGCTTATCAACTCCAACTGGGGCTAAAAACACTCCATACCACTGGCAATGCTGCTGTGTAATTGCAGATTCCTGATATATTAGGCTACTGACTGTGAAACAGATTAAAACAAAGTATTCTTTGGTTATGCAAAGATTTTCCCCTGTGCACCAGGCAGGCAGGCAGTTCCCTCCCATTATGCCCCGTCTCCCTCTTTAAGTATCAGCTATCTGCTGCCAAAAGACCGACTGGATATTAATAGCAACGCTGCCAGAATCTAAACCACATTTGTTTAGGTCAAGGCTGAGCTGAGCATCCATTAAACAATACAGAGAAACTCAAACGGCTCTGGCAACTTAAAGAACAGGAATGAGAGATAAACAGATAGGCGATGTTCTAACTGCTTCAGATGGAAAAGTTGATTGAAGAGGTTAATCATTTAAACTCGGTGAGGGTGAGGGTGAGTGCACTGTACAAGCGTCAGACAGCAACTTGGAGTCTCGCCGCTGAACACCAGCCAAGCTGGAGTGAGGGTGATTTGCAGGCACTGCAGCACAAAGATCAACTGTAAGACCAAGAAGCCAAAAAGCTTTTTGAGCCATTTAATCTCCAGTGAGAACTTTAGATCAGAGACTTTCATCACTCTATACTAGATTCAAGTCACAGCTCTTTAAGTCAGTTTCAAGTTTATAATTTGGCATTATCTAACAACAAGTGAACATGTGATTCTTCATTTAATGTGTGAGCATGACTGTGTTTTTGATAAGGACTTCTGGTGTCTCTGTGAGCTTCGGGACTATAAAACAAGTACAGTTTGTTAGCAGAATGGCACAGAAAATGTTTCTCAATGTAAAACAGTGACACCTAGTGCACAAGCCTCAACAGACTTGAAAATGGTGCCTGTTTGGTGGACATCTAATTCTTTCAGCAACATCAGCATTCACAGTCAACTCATTTTTAGGTGGCAGTTCCTTCTTTGGAGTTATGAAGTACTGAAAGAGCCATTGTTTGTCTACCCTGAGGTTATCTGGCTCTGGAGCAAATTGTTGACCAGGTGTTTGGGGGATTTTTAGGACCTTCTCACCAGGAACGGCATACACCTTGACCATGAGGTGGACATATCGCAGAGTAATACAATTACAATTCCAGAATTCGCATTAGAACTGGAAAGTCACCTCTTTGATTTAGCAACAGAGTAATTTCAGAGAAGTCCAGATTATTACTTTGTCTGAGCCCAGCAGGACTTTCCGTTTAAGGTGGCAGGGAAAGGTCAAACAGGAGCAAACCTGGAAAGCGTGATGTAACATGTAAGACTGGGAGTTTGTCCCGGCCGACTGTGGCTGGATGACCGGTACCAAACCCTGCTGACACGGTCCAGAACATTCCCTTTTAAAAGTCAAGCCTCATTTTTCTCAGAACAGTGGGAACAAAATTCAACAGGAAGAGGGGGGAAGGAGGAGAGGTGTGTGTGTGTGTGTGTGTGTGTGTGTGTGTGTGTGTGTGTGTGTGTGTGGTGTGTGTGGTGTGTGTGGTGTGGTGTGCATGTGTGTGTGTGTGTGTGTGTGGTGTGGTGAGTGTGTGTGTGTGTGCTCAGACAGAGAGTCTGTTCTGCAGGGCCATGTCTGAACTTCTAGTATCTCTGGAACTGGCATTCACCCAAATCCTGACACATCTGTCCAGAATCTGAAGACAAAAAGAAAGGGAGGAGGGGAGCAGTGTGCATAAGAAAGAAACTGTGTGTGTTTATGTGAGTGGAATCACTGTCTAATAGCTTGGGACATCCTGTAATACCTCTGCTCCTGTGATGGTTCATTTCATATAATAACAATGAAACACTGTATCATAGACTGCACAAAAATGCAAGCTAGAGCTGCTAACATGCACGTACATCCACACTTGTTGAGTATGTATGGAGAACCGGGTTACGTAAACAGTAGCGCTGATAACCCTGAGGTTAACCTGGCCACTCTGATTGGCTAATCATATCATGATGGCTTCAAAAAGCCTGGCTGCCAGCCAATAGAAACAGGGCAGGGACCACTCTGCACCACTAAATGGAGAGAAAACATGTTATGCTGAAAGGAAAGGAGGGAACCCGTGAGGAGTCTGATGTCTTAAGGTCTCAGTAACTGTACAGTAGATATGGCCTGTCTGTCATTCCTTGCCTTTGACTTTCCTCTCAGAGGCTGTAGATATCTGCAAATTTAGCTGTGTTACTCAAATGTTAATATAATGCTTGTTTAAAATTCAAACTTAAATGTTAAAAAATAATTATCGTAAAGTAAAAAAAACCCCATGAAACCACCTAATCAAAAAATACTGGGCTATAAATTCAGAAGGATTGCTGAGATACATACACTCCCACACACAGACAAAAAGACAGAAAGAGATTCCTCTGATTATAGGTAAATTGCCTCTCTTCAGGCTGAATAATCTTACCGTTAGGGTGGGAGTGGGAGGTGACAGCTTAATCTCTGCTTTTTCATTTTATATTTTTCCTGTTTTGGGTTGCAAAAATGAGTTGGTAATCAGCTGGTATATTCATGTGCTACTACTTTAACTACATAATATAACACACTGGAAAACAAAAAAAACATTAACAACTTAGCCTCGATAAGAATTTAAAGCTGCACCAATCCTTTTCAGTTGCAACTGGCAGCTTTTTAAAGAAAAAAATCAAAAAATCTGATCAACCCACTTAGCGGTCGCTGACCATCAGCAAAATGCAGACAAAGTTAGCAACCAGCATTCACAATAAATACTGTTTAAAGCTTGTTGCCCTGTCTCCGAATAGCCAAAAAACCCCAAAAACAATTAGTGCAAGTTTTACCGAAGTAGCAATGTTAGCTAGTTTACTATAGGTAGTTACCTGAAAAAGCAAGACTCACAGGCGAGATTAATACAGCATGGGACATGAATGTACGCTTACATAGTGCTGATAGCAGCACATACAAAAATACTACGGACAGAAAACGAATACTACACTGTAAAATAACAGGTAACAAAAAGACTGAACAGAATTAAGGCTAATTAGAAGCCCTGCACACACACATAGTTGTTTTCAGACATCTAATTAGACAACATGTACAGTAATTGGATGGGACGTATTCACTGCCATAGACAGTGACAAAGGTTGATGAAAGTAATCTGATAAAAAGCTTTATATCGGGTTATTGTTAGACCATTTGCCATGTTAGTTCCAGCAGTTTGCGCTTACAACAATGTTATTTCCTATCCTCCTTGTCCTCGGCCGCACCATGGGAGTAACTTTTACCAGGCATAATCCAGTCTGACTGTATCTTAAAGAGTAGTTGCAACCAGTCTATTAAACCTGCTTGCCCTGCCAGTGGTAACAACATACCTTTTCCACACCCTGTGCAGCAGCAACAAAACAAATCTTGCTACATGCCTGTCAGATGTCATCCAAAAAATACAAGGTGTGGTTAGAGGCTCAAGAGGCTTATACCTTTATAACCGGTAGAGGATTATAAAAAAATGTGTTTAAATGAAAACAAAGTCTGTTAGTGGACTCACAGTCCTGAGAAAAATTCATATCAAGTAAAACACCATGGGTCTAACATGGGTGAATTGGGCCTTTAAATATGATCACTCATCTCTTATTGCTTCTTAATCATACCTATTTATTTTATTAGACCTTTTTTATAGCAAACATTTTGAATTTCTATAGCAGGAAAATGCAGGTGTAAATAATAACATAAATGAATAACTTAAATCCCCTTTTAAATATCTCACTATGCCATGACAATGAGCCAGCTCACACAATACCAGGGCATCAAAATGGATTTCACCCATCACTAATGTTATTTCAGTTAATTAACTGCACCTTTGCTCTTTCTGCTGTGACATGATTAAAATATTTGTTATGACTGATATAATTGATTAAAAAAAAAAACATCTTCTATAGGATCAAGGCGTATTCTCACATTAGTCTACATATGTTAAAAAAAAATAGGCAACAATAGTATCGATGTCTTTGGAGCACAGGAAGAGACAACAAAGGAGAGAAGCCTTATTGCACCTCCTGTAAATGCATCAGCTGGCCTCAAACCCAAGTAAAAAATCTAGTGAAAAGTCATTATTCTGCTGTCCAGGCCTGAGCTGTTTTTATTGGAGATAAGGTCTTGGTAGCAAGCTCTGGAGCTGGTTTAATGAGTGCTGTACTTCGGGCTGAGAATGTAGGGGAAAGGCCACAATGTCAGTTTAGGAAAAGGTCAAATTTAAAACTGGGAGTATATCTGTGTGTGTGTGTGTGTGTGTGTGTGTGTGTGTGTGTGTGTGTGTGTGTGTGTGTGTGTGTGTGTGTGTTTGATGGCAAACACAACCATACTTCCAATCACTGCTCCCACCCTCTTTTTGACATGAGTTGCTTTGAAGAGAACTCATAGTAAACAAATGAGGATGGTTTTAAAAGGGACAAATATACAAATTGAGTCCTTGCTGTAAAATAAAAAACACCCGTATCTTTTTATTCGACAGCACATGCTATATCTCTATTACGGGGAAAAGGGAACTGTAGACATAAGTGCATTTGAAAGTGATTATATACTGGTATGGTTAAATCATGAGCTGTTGTGGCGCTGCATAACTCTGAGCTCTGGACAGCCCAGGGTACGCTGCCACTTACACACACACACCAGGCAATTCTGTCAAAGCGAGCCCCTAAATATAGCCATCACACAGTGTTATTATCACAGCAGGGGTAGTGCTCTGTTATCTCTCACCCTTCACTCCCATTGTTTTACTACTCCAGCAGATGACAGCTTCACCAAGGCTGGGGCCCCTTTTGCTCTGTATATGGCCTGTTATATAAGACCTGCACTGATACTGGTTAGTTTGCTGTATTTTAAAGCAGCAACACTTTATAAATGATTTAATGTCAGGTTTTATGTGCCAGAGAGGAGAGAAAAAGCTCCCACTTTGTGCTACAGCCGCACTCACATTGTTCTTTTTATTTCTGCTTATCCCTGTGACAAGAATGGAGTTGGCCCTGAAGGGATGGCTGACCAACCATGACGCATGAAAAAAAAAAAAAAAAAAAAAAAAAAAAAAAAAAGGATTTTGCTCAGTAAACAAAACTCCATCTGCGTCTCTGTGATGCCAAAGTGAATGAGCGTGAGAATGGCATGCATGCGGTGGCACACACATACAAATACATCAGCGATGGAAAACATACACGATCGGTCAAACACACACACAGTCTTTATTAGAGACTGTAAAAGCGACAGCTGGGCTCTGATTGGTGGGGAAGTCCTGGCTTCTTACACACACACATACACAGCACGGGGAGCATTGTGTGGCTTTTCTTTCTTTGTTAAAGACCAGTGACATAAAAATGTCAGTCCTGGGTTTGCTGAGTCACTTATTCAGGACTGACCATACTGAACAGCATGATGGGAAGTGGCGGTCCGGTGGTAGCAGCCTCATCGAAATCCCTCGAGCTCCCTGCTGCGCTGCTGCCTGGCCCGGGACTAACCCCACAGTCTGGATCAGTGGTTATAGACAGATGCAGCATCAACGGACAAATACACAATATTCATTCACAAAAGCTATTGTTAAACACGCTCGATGCGTGTAGCAAGCATTGGCCTGTTTCAGCATGTCCCAACAACAAGTGACTTACTTTGCCACTATTTTTCTCATAACACACACAAAACACAGCTCTCAGCCTCTCCTCTGGTGTGTTGTCAACCAAACAAACATTTTGTCAAATGGGTGGCCAGTAGGATTGGTACATACCAGGAAGATCTTAGCATTAGGGCTACAGAAAGAAGTACGCACCCAGAGTAGTAGACTACTGAGTCCACACCAGCCCACAAACGGTACATATATGAAGAGACAGGATCTGGTTTGAAAACCTTTCAAAAACATAAAATTAAAGGGCTTTATTTTATGTTTCATAATATTTTATGAGCGTCTCAGAAACATGGTCATTGTGCTTATGGTCAGGGTAATTACTCAGTGTGTGGTTTGCTTAATATATGTGTCACTGTCACATGATGATGACATCAGCTCAACATTTTGGGAAACAGACTTAGATGCTCTCTTTCCAGGGATTAGATGAGAAGATTGATACCACCTGCATGTCTGTGGGCAAATGTGAAGCTACCACCAGAATTTGGTTAGCTGAGCTTAGCACGACTAGAAAGAGCGGCTAGCAAACACCAGAGGCACTTTTTGTGCACCAGTACTTGAAGAATGAATTTTTTAAAAATATCTAAACTAAATCATATTCTCCTCTTTTTAAGGAAAATCAAAAATAAACATCCAAATGCTTTTTAATGTGAGGGAGCTTTCCCTCTTATAATAGGCAGAACTCGGCTTGCCTACTACAAACAGGAGTAGTAGGAAGATGAGGTATTTCAAGGACTGCTAGCGATACTGAAGCATGTGGATAAGAAAAAGTATGGCGTATATTCAAGTTAGAAGTCAAGGACTTTTATTGAGAATTCTCGATATCTAAAGCAACGATCTGTGTGTGGTCGGGGAGGATGAGGTAGAACAATATAGCTTTGCTAGCTAACATCACCTACTGTTTGCTACTTTGTGGCAATGCTCAACACCAGTCATAATAACAGCAACCTATTACTGGCCATGCCCCTGATCACTCCCACTTGTTTCCTTTACTCGTGGTATTCAACAGTCTCTGACCCCTGACTTTGCTTTGGGGGCTGTGGCTGGTGCTAGCAGCGCTGCTCGCTCACAGGTGAGCCAGAGAAAAAACCAACAAACATGGAGGAAAAAAGAGCAGCTGGCTACTTACTTAATGTCCCTGTTTGTTTGTAAATTACCAGCATTGTAATTAGGAACCGTCATTCTTTGTACTACACGTTGCAATTGCAGCAGCTAATTGAATACTTCATGTGTATTACTTAAACTGAGCCTCCCAAGATATGAAAGCTTCCATGGATCAGTTATTGTTTGTTGTAATAGTACACGCAATGCATGCATACGTATGAGGGCCACTAAAATGCGTTCTCCAGCGCAACTCAGACATTAGTATGCTATGATGGCAACCGCAGATGTTGTGCTGGGTGGCATCACATGTTAGTCTTGAGGTGCTCACCAGAGCCACCGACTGGACACAGAGAAATTTTTTTTTTTTTCCTGTCATTCATGGGTGGTAGTGAACCTTTTCTGTATTCTTAGGTGACATTCAAGACTTTCATAACATGCATAATTATGGTTGGGAAATGTTCCAGAGTTGTATTGGCTAATGTGTAGTGGACCCATGCACCAGTGTGAATGCTGTTCTCTTCTGGGGTAAAGGACATAGGGGAAACATACATTGCATCTCATTTTGAAATTGTGATATTCTCTCAGCTGTCAGTTTATTGGTTTCACCTCACTAAAACTAATGCAACGGTCCTGCAAAATGGACTGTCGTATTTTCATGCAGTTCCAGTTATCTTCTCTGGTCTAAATTCACTCCAGACACTTGGAACCAAAAGAATGACCCAACTTGGGAAAAAGTAGTTAGGTTTGTTGTAGAATGAATGGGCACTGGGCCATTAATCATACTGTATGTACACCCTCATGTATGAGTACAGTGATGACGATGTGTGTTAATCATCTGAGCATCTGTTTCACTTACAAACATGCTTTAATGCATAATAGGGTGATTAAACAAAGCCTAAATTAGATCAGAGATGATTTGTCAAACAAGCATGACTCAGATTTTCCAGACATGAAACACCAAGGGCAACTTCAATGAAAATATTACAGTCTAACTGCAACCATCTGTGTGTGTTTGTGTGTATGTGCACGCAAGTGTGATGCAGCATTCATCATTAGTGTGAATACTTGTGTGCGTTCTGATTGTAATGAATGCTTGAGAGTCCTACCAAGGCCTCCACTTCCAGGCTGGGGCCTTATATTTCTATAAGGTTACTGAGGATTACCTGTTCAAACAAAGATTTGTGCCGTGACTTACATAATGTTGAAAGAAAAATTAACATTCCGTCTCTTGGACGTCACCAAGTGCCAGTGTTTTCTTCCAAAGAGGCTGAGAGGTCAGACAGGATTTCCCCCACTGTTAGCCATTGGCTACACAAATATAGACCTGAAAACAAACATGTTATTGGGGAGAGGGCCACAGGAAAAGCCAGACAAAGCATCTGTTACGTAGCAGCTGAAAATAATTTGTAGTTCCCATCACTCACCAGACATTAAAGCTTTTCCTCAAGAATGGCAAGTTTTTGGTCCTCAGGACGTCTGACAAATAGAGACTGGCCTACGTAATCAAAACTGAGTTTGACAACAACTGGAATTAAGGAAGAGGTGGATATTGGACAGTTGCATAATTCAGTTTTATCATCGTTGAGTTTCTCTGACTGCAGTTATAGGCTAAAACAATTTGTATAAAATCTATCGTATGATATTTTGTAGGCAGACTTCTTCAGTGCTTTGGGTAAATGAATTTAAAGCCAGAACGGGTATTTCTCTTACCTCATGGAGAGGCCTAATTAATACCTAATGACAGATAAGTGTTAATTATTTGCTCTCTCATACTCTCTCTTTCCTTTAAAATATGGTAAATTATTCTGTGGACCACAGCATGCCTCCTGTCTCTGTTTGGTGTGAAAGAAGCAGTCTGGCCTTTCGAGACATGAAGGTGGCTGAAGAACCTGATGAACTGGAAATGCAAGACCATAACAGAAGAGCTAGGATAATGTATCACTACTTACTGTACACTCCATTTCCAAGTCCAAATTAAGTCCAGATTGTGATGAGAAAATACAGTTTTGCTGGAACTGCCCTGAAATTAAACAGTTTGACAGTTGTTGGAATAATTATTTTGATTTAGAGCACATAGCAGAATTAACTTAACATGGTAGTGCTGCCACCTAGTGGTATGCCACTGTCGCCAAAGGAAAGAGACTACGAAATCACCTAAAAATCTGACCCTCACTGTTTGTTTTCTTTGATTACTATAGATCCAGTGGGATGGATGTGTGATTACTTCCACTAATCAAGCTGCTGTCTCATCATGCTACATATTTGGTCAAACCCACACAAACATCCTGAGTGCAATCGTAAGTGTCTGTAGCAGATGAAACCAAATAAATCATGAATTTTAGGTAACATCACTACATTATTTTATGGATGAATTTTATTTTATTTCATTTATTTTTGTTTTTAATCGATGTTATTTTATTGATTAAATATTTGACAATATTTTGTGTTACTTGTTGCTATTTTACTACACCATTCAGATTTTTAATTCCCCTCTTCGTTATATGGCTCTCTTCATCCAATGACCAAAAGAAATTCTGTGTTTTCACAGTTACCCTTAGTGGTAAAAGGTCACAGGCAACTTTTCTCTCCAGGGATAATTTCACACCATCTACAGACCTTACTGTAAGCAGTTTTCACAAGATCCACTTTCTGCTGAAGATTACAAAAAAAGACAAAAAAAACAAAACAAAAAAAAAAAACAACCCAACTTAGAAAACCTTTAAAAAGTCTTTTTGTTTGTAGTGACCATTATGCCAGTTTCAGGACATGTCAAATTTTTGTTTAAGCTGAGTTATCTTGTTGTCTATTATATATTGTCATATATAATATTATAAATATTATTGCACAGTATTTTGTATGTTAAGTTCTTTTTGGTTGTAACTATATGCCACTTACTGTAACAAAATATTTCAATTTATTTTTGATGAAAATCCATTAAAACCCATTAAAATAATGAGCCTGCAAAAGCTATTAAATAACTAGGAGTCTTCCTCAAGGATCAATGTCAGCGCCATTACATTTGTGGGTGTGCCTCCCTCGAGCACAGGACCAATAGTTGCTCTAAGATGTACTTTTTAAACATTATTCCCAAATGTCACAAGATTTTGAACAGACTCACAAGGTTCTAAGGCTCAGAGAGACACACAAACCACAAAATAAAATTCGCCCTATGCTAGCAAGCAAGAAACCTCTATGTCATCTTTGACTAAGAATTAAAGTTTCTGGCCACTTAGGGGGAGCAGAAACAAGTTATGACCATGTTTAGATTTCAGTACCATGTAAGGTGATGTATAAAACTTGTTATACTGTTTATGAATAACATTATTATACATTTGGAGTTGTGCTTGTGGCACTGTAGCCGCAAGGGGACACAAGCCAGTGTCTTATTGTGCCGGTCCCAAGCCCGGATAAATACAGAGGGTTGTGTCAGGAAGGGCATCCAAACTTTTGCCAAATAAAACATGCGAGTCAGATCTATGAATCCCATACCGGATCCGCCATCGGTGCTGTTCACCTACAGGGTGCCGGTGGACATTGGACTACTGTTGGTAGAAGAAGGAGAGGAGGAAGGTGTGTTCGTAGGAAGAGAGAGAAGAGGAATGCCAAGAGGCTAGGACTGAGAGTAGGGACTTTGAATGTTGGAACCATGACAGGAAAGGGTAGAGAGTTAGTTGACATGATGCAGAGGAGGAAGGTAGACATACTGTGTGTCCAGGAGACCAGGTGGAAAGGTAGCAAGGCTAGAAGTTTGGGAGCAGGGTTCAAGTTGTTCTACCATGGTGTAGATAGGAAGAGAAACGGAGTAGGAGTTATCTTGAAAGAGGAGCTTGTTAGGAATGTCCTGGAGGTAAGAGTGTCGGATAGAGTGATGAGTCTGAAGCTAGAAATCAAGGTGTAATGTTCAATGTGTTTAGTGGGTATGCTCCACAGGTAGGCTGTGAGCTGGAGGAGAAGGAGAAATTCTGGTCAGACCTTGATGAAGCCATACAGAGCATCCCTAGAGATGAGAGAGTTGTCATTGGTGCAGACTTCAATGGACATGTTGGTGCAGGAAACAGAGGCGATGAGGAAGGTATCCAGGAGAAAGGACAGATGGTGGTTGATTTTGCAAAAAGGATGGAAATGGCTGTAGTGAATACTTTCTTCCAGAAGAGGCAGGAGCACAGGGTGACGTATAAGAGTGGAGGTAGGAGCACACAGATAGACTACATCTTGTGTGTGTAATCTGAAGGAGATCAGTGACTGCAAAGTAGTGGTTGGTGAGAGTAGCCAGACAGCATAGAATGCTGGTGTGTAGGATGACCTTGGTGGTGAGGAAGACGAAGAGGACAAAGGCAGAGCAGAGGACGAAATGGTGGAAGCTAAAAAGGAAGAGTGTTGCATGACTTTTAGAAGGAGTTGAGGCAGGCTCTGGGAGGTCAGGAGGTGCTTCCAGATGACTGGACAACTACAGCTAATGTGATCAGGGAGACAGGAGGAGAGTACTTGGTGTCATCTGGAAGGAAAGTAGATAAGGAGACTTGGTGGTGGAATGAGGAGGTGCAGGAGTGTATACAGAAAAAGAGATTAGCTAAGAAGGGACACTGAGAGGACTGAAGAGAGTAGACAAGAGTACAGGAGATGCAAGGCCAAACAAGGGGCTTATGATGACTTGTATGTTAGGTTGGACAGTAAAGAGGAGAGACTGATCTATACAGATTGGCAAGGCAGAGAGACAGAGATGGGAAGGACGTGCAGCAGGTTAGGGTGATTAGGATAGAGATGGAAATGTATTGACAGGTGCCAGCAGTGTGATGGGAAGATGGAAAGAGTACTTTGAAGAGTTGATGAATGAGGAAAATGAGAGAGAAGATGTGGCTATTGTGGATCAGGAAATAGCAAAGATTAGTAAAGATGAAGTGAGGAAGGCACTGAAGAGGATGAAGAGTGAAAGGCACTTGGTCCTGATGATATACCTGTGGAGGTATGGAAGGTTTAACAGGATCTTAGATAGTGAGAAGATGCCTGAGGAATGGAGGAGAAGAACTGTGGCAACTACAGAGGAATAAAGCTGATGAGCCATACAATGAAGCTATGGGAAAGAGGGAAGGTCAGAGGGAGCTGCATTGTGTCTTTGTAGATCTAGAGAAAGGGTGCCCAGAGAGGAACTGTGGTACTGTATGAGGAAGTCTGGACTGCATCAGGGATCAGCTCTAAGCCCCTTCTTGTTTGCTATGGTGATGGACAGACTGAGACTATGATGTTTGCAGATGACATTGTGATATGGAACAGGTGGAGGAGAAGCTTGAGAGGTGGAGATTTGCCCTGGAAAGGAGAGGAATGAAGGTTAGCCGCAGCAAGACGGAGTACATGTGTGTGAATGAGAGGGACCCAAGTGGAAGAGTGAGGTTACAGGGAGAAGAGATAAAGAAGGTGGAGGATTTTAAGTACTTAGGGTCAACAGTCCAGGGCAATGGAGTGTGTGGAAAAGAGGTGAAGAAGCGTGTGCAGGCAGGCTGGAACGGGTGGAGAAAAGTGTCAGGTGTGATGTGTGATAGAAGAGTTTCAGCTAAAATGAAAGGAAAGGTGTACAAAACTGTGGTGAGACCAGCAATGCTGTTTGGTCTAGAGACAGTGCCACTGATGAAAAGACAGGAGGCAGAGCTGGAGGTAGCAGAGATGAAGATGTTGAGGTTCTCTCTGGGAGTGACCAGGATGGATAGGATCAGGAATGAGTACATCAGAGGGACAGCACATGTTAGAGGTTTAGGAGATAAAGTCAGAGAGGCCAGACTGAGATGGTTTGGACATGTCCTGAGAAAAGATAGTGAATATATTGGTAGAAGGATACTGAGTTTTGAACTGCCAGGAAGGAGGCCTAGAGGAAGACCAAAGAGGAGGTTTATGGATGTAGTGAAAGTAGACATGAAGGTAGTTGGTGTGAGAGAAGAGGACGCAGTAGACAGGGTTAGATGTAGGACACTGATTCGCTGTGGCAACCCCTAAAGGGAAAAGCCGAAAGGAAAAGAAGAAGAAGTTGTGCTTGTGGCAAACAAGAATATAACTGCAATAGCCACATTCTTTTATCTCTGTTTTTTTCTCTACCAGCTTCTGAGATCCTGAGGGAAATACCTTGTTCTTTTATCTGATAAATGTTCCCTGTGTTCACAAGCTAGTCTCTAACTTTGCCTGTCACGGTGGGTATTCAGCTGTTTCTCTGAAAACAATGATTAGTTTATTGTTCAACTGCCAAACATTTGTTGATTTTGGCTTCTCAAATGTGGAAAATTTGCTGTTTTTCTTTGTGGTATATGACATCCAGCCTGAGCTGTACTTGTTGACATTATCAATAATTGATTAATTGGAGAAAATAATTGGTATGGTTTGAAATATTGTTACCTCTTATCTATATTATTGGTTTTATTATTTCCTTAGGATCATATAATTCTCATGAGAATTTAATCTTATTGTTTTCCAGTCTGTCAGTCACCTGCAAAGAAGGTCATATTCTACTTAACAATGTACTTTTAAACTCAGAAACATGATATGTTGACACCAATGTAATGTGGGAAATATATACTTTCAAATACAGACAAATTCAAAACTGTTGAGTAGAATAAAAATAAAGGCTTTGTAAAAGGAAGAAAGAATAGGAAACAAACACAAATAAGTATTAATTGTGTATATAACAACTGAGTGTGAGTCTAGAAAAGAAGGCACCAAATAAGGAAGAAAGAAAGTAAGCTGCTCAACTACACTGACAGTAGGAACTTCCTGGTTAAACTGCAACCATAGAAGGCTTCTCTTTTTTTGATGTTGTTGCTTTCATAAGGGTGGGGATCTCCAGAAATGCTCATGAACAAGCCTGTACGTGTGATAACGCTCATCTGCATTTTAGCCCTGTGACTAACCTGATTGCTAACCTGCCCCCGTTTACCCTGCCTCTCCTATGATGCAGTGCATGTTTTTTACTGTTGACATGGGACTCCATCTGTAGCTACAGTGGCAAAAGTTACTGCAACTCTAACATCTACCAAAATAAAAAAAGCACTTCTGGGATGGTAAACCTGTGTAGAACATAAATCCAGCAAAACATTTAAATAGGTATGTGTAAGCAGAGCATGTATCAAATTGCACATCCAGCCTTGCTCTGACATCAATGATTAGTATTTGATCAGAGTGAAAGCATGCGTAATATTTAATGCCACAGAGGGCTGTGCACAGGGAATTTTCCTTTTAAGGGGATTTCTGTTGATTGATGAATGCAAGACTTTCAAAATGTGTCTTGTTTTTTGGACAAACCCCAGAATCTTGAAAACATGAGAACATTAGAAAAAAAAAAGAAAAGTGATCATTAAACATATACCAGGTACTCCAATATCAGCCCATGATAAATCTGATAACTCTGCATGAAAAATTGTCCCGTTTTTACCTCCCAGAAAACAACCATGATATTTTATGTAAAGAAAATAATTAATATTGAGAAAACTGACAACCACATAAGTTATTGCATGGGTTGTAAAGACCCCTATACAGACAGAATCTGGCTTTTGATACACTTGACTCTGCTACTTTTGGCCCTTGCGGGTAGCTCAAGTCATTTGACAAGTTCTGGAAACTTTATGACATTTTGCCTTCAATATTCACCCTTCATCCAAGATAATGTTTATGACAAAAACTCACCAATGTGTGTCCTTTTATTTGGGCTACGGTGTGGTTCTTGATGGTGTCTTGTTTCTTATTAAAGTTCATAGTTTTGTGTTCTCAGGCTTGCTCTGCTTAAGATACCTCTTGTTGATTTTTATTATCTTCTCTCTGATGTCCCTTACTCTAGTTGCTCACCCCCTATACATTACATACAATGTACAGAATAGCTCAGGATGGAATTTCCACATACATTAGTTTATTACCCCTAAAGTATTTTTTTTGCATAGGGCCTCAAAAACTTCAGAGGGGTCCAAAGCTACTTAGCTATTCAAATGCAACATGTCTGCTTTTTCTGCTATTAGAAAGCTTGTATGTACAATACCGCAGGGATATTGTTTTGCCCCCCCCCCCGCGTTTTTTAAGAAACAGCGCGTTTGTATCGTGTCTCTTTTTTCAGACTAATGTGACAACCCGCCCACCTTGCTACTTGTGCTGTTAATTCCACTAAATTCCTACATGATGTTTTAATAAGTTGTAAAAGTGAAGAGATGTATGTCCATATTATCAGATGACTCAGCACTTTTCAACATTTAATTTTATTGGCATCAAATCATCATAGAGATTTAAATGTAAGTCTTGAGTGAGAATTTAATCTAGTTTATAGCCTGGTATTTGAGACCAAATTAGTATTGAATGTACCAAAATCAGAATTTTTGGTTCAAAACATCTGCTTACAAAAAAGTTCAACGGCATCTCAAGATTCACTTAGTTCTGACAAATGTGGACAACTGCTCTGCAATATGATCCAGTAGAACTAAAAATGTCTGCTGATTATGGTAGAAAATTTGTCCTTTACCTTGTTTCATTTCATTACCGGTTTCATAAGTAATTACATGTATTTATATATGCTCACAAACAAACTTAAATTTTGCTTTCAATTCATATAATTTATATGATTGAATGTATTTTTGTTACTATTTTCCCCTGTGGACCCCAAGTATGAGGATCCAAACATATACATATATATAAACAAAGAATATATAATAAAAACAATGATGAACTAAAAAAGCACTACTTTAGAAGAGGTTACAGGAGACAAAATGAAATTTATGAACCCAAGTTTACATTACAGTCATTTTATTCTGAGTGACATGAACAATATAGCAACTTTTGCATCACCTGCACCTAATTCACCTAATTGACATACATTTAATCAGCATTTTTTGGCATGGATTTATTTGCATTTTGAATAGGTATGGGATGCACATCAAAAACTGCTGGAACATCAGCAGTTTGCAGTGATATCACCTGACATATTGAGAGCTCTAATAACCTGGATTCCAAGTCTCGACAAAAATGGAGGAATTTCTGTGTCTAGAGGGTCACTTTGAAGTCAGTTTGTTGAAGTTTTTATTGACAAAGAATTATATCAAAAACAAACCTAACCCATCAATTTTAAATTAACAACCGCTAGAAACTCACTTATCAATTTTAAATATTCAATCATTAACCAACCATTATCAATCATTATAATTTTCAACAAAATAAACAATTACAATGAGGAGAAAATTGGCAAAAGAAGGGATGATACCAGAAAAAGAGGACTAATTTCACTTTTTTAAATTTTTGGGGTGTAGAAGTTATTATCCCAGTCAAATCCAACATCGCGGAGCAAGGAATTAAGAAATCTCAAAACACTCCTTTCAGCCCTCTGCCTGTTTTCAGGTGTGTACATGGGAGATGTTGGTACAAACTGGTTTTTAAAGTCCTGCTCATTTTTAAGCAAGTTGCTTAGGCTCTCAGCTTCAGCACAGTTACCATAAACCCACTCCTTTTTTTCCTGTGTAGGCAAACCAAACAAAATCCCACATGATCTGCAAGGAGGTATTAGATTTATATTACTGAGAGTAAACGTGTGGCACCTGACAGTCTCTGGAAGTTGGATGGTTCCATCAAAGTAGGACCTGTTTCTAGCCTTATATGGATCGTAGGTCATCACTGCGTCAGCTACAAGACTGTCCCAGGCTGCAAGGCAGGAGGCAGCGACCATGATTTTTCCCGGAACAGCACCACAAGTGGACATGGAGACTCCATAGTACCTGACTGAATTTGGGATCTCAGTTCTCTGAGAGACACAGATGGTGAATGAGATCAGATAATTTGCCTTTTGACCCCTAAACAGTTGACGGGTGAGGTTTTGCAGTGTGTTCATTATTTCATTTTCTCTCTCTTGTCCATGCAGATGAACAACCTGCAAGCAATCACAATATTATCAAGCTGCTGTTATCCCCACAAATTCAAAATTATTCACTGAGTAATAATATCTTGTTTTTCTTGTTAGTCATAAACTGCAATTTTTTATTTTGATATTTTAAGCATGTCTATACGAATTTAAAAAAAGAGAATTGTATTATCTTTTAACAATTTCTAATCTCACCATGTCCAGCACACATGAAAATGGACTCCGCTTGGGTAGTTGAGAGGAATAGAGGCCAAAAGGCTTTGGGTAGCATTCCCTCAATTCATTCAAAATCGCTTCATTGCCCAAAATCTTTTCTGGGGAATATGGTGGTCTGTTAATATTTCCCAAAAAGAAGATGCTGTGAAGAATCTGTAAAGGCACACACAAATAGATCTGATTATCTGTGTTATATGGGAACCATAATGTGTTCAAAACACACCATGACAGTGGCATTCATTATGTCCAAAAATGCAAAAATTTCCAAGGTTCCTAACAGTCTCCATCAGACATACCTCATCCACTAATCCACTAGTATCTTCTGGAGTCTCATTGGACAGTTCCACCATTTTATCGATAATCAACAAAGAATTCCTTCTGAAAATTTCTTCCCTTTCTAGACGTCCATCTCTGAAATGATAACCATAAATCAATCATTCTTAGAGAATTAAAAAGCAGAATTCACCAGTAACCACCAGGGGTTTAGTAAATAATTTGACTCACGTTTGTCTCTGATTGGCAGCCTGATTCCATTGGAAATAATAAAGGACATGTTAATATGATCACACATTTGAAAAAACAAATGAAAAAATGAGGTGAGCTATGTAGAATTTAATTGTTATGATGTAAAATACCGCCAGAGGAAAACCATTTGAAAGCAGCTACTCACCATAGTTCATTGAGCGTAAATGAAACCGAGAGAGATAGATTAAGTCCCTCCCCTGATTCAAACTACTTGCACTCAGTCTGTTTCCTTGTCATGATGTAAAACCAAATTGCGATTAACAAATACAATATGACTCACTTTTATAAGGTGTAACGTCTACATAGGATCCATTCAATGAATGCACAAACAGAAGAATAAGAGTTTTTTTCTTCTATGGGAGTGTCACAGAACTTTTTTCCTTAATACAGAACAGAGCAAGGCATCTCTGTGAGCATGAAACTGTACAGGAAGTAGCAGTTGAAACGCATAAAGGTTGTAAAACAAAAATATCTGATTTTAAACTCTAAAGTGGAGTACGGCTCCCTATCGTTAAAAGCTGTTTAAACCAAGAACGGATAAACTGTTTGAGAGGGGTCAAGAAGACTGTAGCAGGAATGCAAAATATTGCCTTTTTAGCGAGATAATTTTTATCTTGCGTAACAGGGTGTCTGTGTGACAGGATATGGGTTTAACTGGAAGGCGATGCGGAACTCAGCTCATGCAGTAACAACTCATTTAACCATTCAACCATACTAAGAAAGAAATTTGTGCTTTTTCATTTTGCTTTATGATTGTAGTGCAGGTTCATTACTTTACATGGTGGCTGATGTTGAAGCTTTTCTAAAGAACTTCAGAAGGACTTTTCTTCTTATTCAGAAATGAGAACTTGGCAATGAAAAAAGTACACATGTACAGATTGGGCTAAAACATAGCGTTTCAGAGATACAATCTAATTTCTTCTGAATTTTCATCACTGACTTGGAAAATTCAATATTCTAAATATATTTTCTGAAAATGTATTTCAAACAGTGTTACTGTAAACAGCCCCAGCAAAATCCCATGAAGCACCATTGTTTTCCGATGGGAACACAGTTTTTCAGTAATTCATATCTCAAAATCATAAAAACCAAATATTTACTCTCTGGCCAGTTTTTGTGATCCATATGATCCATATTTCCTTGAGTTTGTTTGCTATCATTGGTTGTTTCAGGCTATATCTTTTCTGTGTGAACTCCCTTCAATTATTCAACCTCATGTGTGAATTTAAGGGTATGAGTTTTCATTTCCTCTTCTCTGAACAGAGCAGACACTTTTTTCTTCATTTCAATTGTCCATCGTCCGTTTTGCCACCAAGATAAATTCTTCTTCTGGTAAAAGCAGAAGTGAAAAAAATGCTGATAGTCAATCATTTAAAAAATGAAATAATTTTATCATTTAACAATTTTTTTTAACCTTTCTAGGTATATTGTATCACAAAAAATAAATATTTGTTTCATGTGCAGTGTGTTGAATGTTGCCTATAGACATTGCATTTTACAAGACTGTACTTGTCTTTGGTAGATCTTAGTGCAATATTTGACAAATACAGAAATTGGAATTTTAAATGACATTGAAGAGACCAGTCTAAGATGGTTTAAATTCCATTTATCAGATAAATTTCAGTTTGTCAAGATTTTTTGAAACAATATCAATACAATCAAAAGTTATATACAGAGTTCCACAAGGTTCTGTGGTTGGACTTTGTTTTCTTACATCATTATTTTTAGGAAACACTCCATAAACTTCCATTGCTATGCAATTAATACCCACTTTTACTTGTCAATGAACCCCAATGAAACCAGTTAGCTAAGCTTTAGGAATGTCTTAAGGACATGTCTTAAGGACATGCCTAAAGCTTAGATCTGGACGACCCCTCACTTCTGTTGTTAAACTCTGACAAAACTTTTGTGATGATGGTGGAGAGCACTGACATGAACCAGGTGTTAAGTTACAACAAGATGTGTTGATGGTGAAGTCAATAGAATACAATTCACAAAATTAACATCCTCATTTATCATGTTTGTCCATTGTTTTCCCAGGTTTCAAATCCGTCGACGATGTGGATGATTCCATGAATTCCAAGTCCAGAAACTAGTCATTGACTAGTCACTGATCGAAAACATCATTTGGTTAAAACATATTTACATACAAAATTGGTTTACTCTGTTGGTTTAAAGAAAAAGCGCTGCAAACAACAAAGGTGGAAAAAGATGAATATAAAACCATAGATTCTATGTAGTATTTCATCATTTGATGACCACCGAACAACTGCAGCACCACCAAAACAACCAAAAACCACACGCACAAACACAACAAAAAGCAAAAAATGTCATCTGGTCATTCCTGGAGAGAGGACAGCAACAGAGAGAGAGAGGGAGAGAGAAATTAGATTATTCAATACAGAATTTACTCTTGTGTTGTTGAACTTATTTTTTGAGAAAAGGCCCTGGTTCTATGAAGCCATGAAGAAGATCAGATCTCAGCGGTGTGTTCTGTGGAAACAGAAACTTAACCATAGCCCATAAACACTACATTTCACTATTTTTGATTACTGTTCATTACACTTTACCGGCTTCTATTCAAAAGCTGCTGTGCTGAGATAATTAAATATATTATCATGTTTTATAACTTTACAAGACTACCTGTGCTGTGTATTTGACTAAATGATAAATCATTCTATGCAAGACACAACGGCACTTGAAGGGATTGGTGCCCTCGCAGCTATTCAGCAGGCTATCAAGATCCACATACATGTATGTGAAAACTGAATCCTAGTTTCACACAGCTTCACTCAAAGTTTCAAATCGGCCATGGTTTTACAAAAAAAAAAATCTTTTTTTGAGAATTACAAGTTTAATTTTATCCTTGTACCAAAGATAAAGACACCCACCTGCACGCTGTCTGCTGCTTTTGAGATTCTTCAGGATTCTGGACTTCATTGACATCACCAGATTATTATGCTCCTCATCCAGCCTCCTCCCCACCTCACTCTCCCTTGCTTTTGCCCAGTCCTTCTCGGTCTACACACAGTAGACAATACCACAAAAAAAAAAAAAAAAATGTAAATCCCCACAGGTGAGCAATGATTAGAGCAAACCAACACAAAAGGCTGCAACTTCTCACCATATCTTTGAAGGCCTCCCCGTCGTAATATCTCTTGGATGCTGGATACTCTATACCCTTATCACGTAGCTGCTCCAGGCTCAAAGCCACCAGATGCAGCTCCTCTCCATTGTAGGCGTACACCTTTTTGTTCTCACAGATCATCATGACTAGCTGATCACATGGGCATGAAGTGCCCGTCACTACTCCTACAACCTGCATCTTCACTATCTCGGGAAGGTAGAATTTTCCCCAACCGTTCACCTCGTCAGCTTGGTCTCTGTACATGGTGTCCTCCAAGCCTCCTATTGTGAATGTGGTGCCAGCTGGATTCTTTAATTTGAAACTCTTGCGTTTATTTGTGGACACAAAGTGTGACACCAATGCCAGGTACTCTGGACCTGCAACACATGCCAGATAACAGCAGCTTGATGTTAGAGATGGAAAATACTTATGAAAGCATAATGGTGTGAGGCAAAGATGCATGTAGTCTACCTGTTTTTCCGTTGATATGTGGGAAATTAGACATATTGAACTGTTGACCTGCCGGCCTGAGAGGTAGAAAAGACAACAATCTTGATAAAGTTCAGAAAAGCAGAGCCGAGAGAAAGAGCTGATACTCTTAGCAGTATTTATTGGACCATTGTAAAAAATAATTAACTATAGTGGTGAGGACGGGACAAAACATGTATGTAGCAGTGGCAAAATGGTTACTTGGTTCAGTGTGAGAATAATCACCCTGCTGAAATAATGTGAGTACTTTAAAATCCAGACTTAACTCATCTTCCTGGGACCCCCCCCCCTCCCTTTCCCAGTCAGTTTGGTCTGTACTTGTTCACACATCTCTGATTCAGAGATTCCCTCAGTAGGCGAATGATTGCTCCATCTCTTATCATACTTGCTCTTACATTGTCCATTATATTGTCTACATTTTGTTTTTTCATCTTGCTCCTTCTTGTCTCTTTGTCCTCTGTGCGAAGGGTGTCCTTACATGGGTTTTTAGTCCTCTTTAGTCCTCGTCTCTTCTCACTCTGTGGGATCCATATCCTCAAGTTTTCATTCCCCCGTGTAAGTACAGTCTGTCCTCAGTGCAGGTCTCCATGGCAGAGAGGAGGTTTTTCGGTCCAGGTCCTGGTCTTTGTGGCACCTGGAAATTGCTCAACAACTGCTTTGATGCACATTCTTCATTCCAAACATTTTCATGCAATGTCTGAAACTTCTTGTTTCATTCAATTCATCTCCTTTCGACTTATTTTATTTTACATTTACTTGATGTTTCATTCTTCTTTACTTCATGTAGTGATTCTCTGCCTTCATAATGTAATTCTACTACTGCTAAATCTTCCCACTCAGGGTTGCAAGTCTCTATGTCCTTGAAGGGGGATCCCTCTTCTATTCCTCCTTTCTCTCTCCCTTTTTTCCTGTTCCAGGTTTCTTGGTGGGAGGTGTCTTATCCCAATTGAGGGACTGATTTTAAACAGTGTTGTATGTTACTCAGTTATTAAACCCCATCTGATGCAAAATTTGTGATTTTTCAGCAAGGGGTATATAAATAAACTTCATCTGACTGTTAAATTTCTCAAAATGCACTTCAACAGTGCTTTGAACAACGCAAACAAAACTACATTCACCACCAATGACATGAATGCCCTGGTCCTCTAAAGCTCCTGCTGTAGCTTCAGTCATTATTCTGCTATGAGGAGGGTGAAGAAACCTCCCTGAAAAGAATAGAAAACTGGTTCTTACAGGTGGCATTTCAACAAACGCTCCATTCTTGCTCTCCGTCACCTAGAAAACAAAATGTGTATCATTAAAGGAGTGAAGAAAAATATTTAAAACACTTCCTTAAGTACTGAAAGCACTGATGCTATAATACAGTAATATTATGATATTATCAAAGAATCTGGTTCTTTTGCTTATCAAATATGGCATTTTACTGTTGCAATAAAAATATTTACAAGAGAAATTTAAAATGATCAGTAAATGTGACAAAAAAATCATTTTCATCATTCTGTATTTATTTCTGATGAATAAATTAATGAATCGTGTATTTTCTTCAGCTCACAGCCTCGAAAGTAACTCTATAATTTGGACTTCCTTCAACTTTCAGTGCGACTGCAACACACTAGCAGCAATTCTTTAAAGTAGAATAAAAATAAAAAATTAAATCAATCAAAACAAAAATAAAAAATAAAAGGAGAAATATTCGAATTTAAAGGTGGAAGGAAAAAAATGTAAACTTTAAAGACGACCAAGGGCTAAACAGATTAGTACAACAAAAAAAATTGAAGCGTGCAATCTCAAAGCACTTTTATGGATCCAGAACAAATGATTATTGGAGATCTTTTCCACTTGTTTACATGGAAATATCTTTAGATATTATAATTTCAAAATTACAAATTTACAAGTTGTGACAGTTTTATTCAAAAATGTATATTTTAGGTAACTTTTGAAAATTGGAAATCTCTATTCAGATAAACACTCCAGCCTCCTGTTTGTTTCGTTTCTCACAAAGGGAGACTTGTTTTTAGTTTCGCAACCGCTGCGGTTTCGCACTAAAGACGTTTTTCACACTACACGCATTAGTCAAATGTTTCGCCATAACGAACTGTGGGTGGGAAGATTCCGTCTTTGTCTCCCCCTAAAGCCAGAGTTTACCCTATTTTTCCTTTACGTAATCAGCTCAAATGTGAAAACTATAATAACATTTAGGAATTTAAAAGGTAACATTCGGAGGGAAAAAAATCTAATAAGCTACAAAAAAGGCACCAAACCATGTGTTTGTTTTCCATAATCGACGTTAATGATACTGAACTATTTTTGACCAACAGACTTAGGTCTGAAATACATAAATCGAAAGTGTGATTTAAAAGAAAACGCTTGATCACTAACGCCCGTAAAAAAAAAAGACTCAAGAATATTTACCTTGTGAAGGCCCGCAGCTTCAGCAGTCTTCTTACAAAACTCGACATTAAGGAAATGTCCTCGACATTATCTCAAGTTTCACCACTCCCAGTTCATTTGACTCACTGCCTCCACTGAGTCACTAAACAGATGAGTGGCAGCTGATACCATGGCTCCTTGTCAACCCCGGACATGAAATGGCTGTAACCAAAGGGAACTTGTTTATCTTAGGTATTACTCTCCATTTTCAAAACAACGTTGAAAATCGTGGCTTTTTTTTTTCTCTCTGTTTAGCACCCTTAACTTAGTAATTAGATTCCACAGTAACAGTGAAAGCGACAAGACAGTGCGACTCTGTTTCTTTTTTAAGTATATTTCGCTTCATATTAAACTTACTTTGTCAACAGCCTCAAAATATTAAACTTTAAAAAATAAAACATGCTCTATTATTGTGTTTATGCGGTCATATGAAATCGAGAGAAACTGCGCATGCGTAGCCCAATTAGCGGAAGCTGTATGTGCGGCAGGCGGAAGCTCTGACGTCCTTTCTGCTCCCGGACTGCCACCATGGTGAGTTCGCCATGAGGGTTTTGGCATTTCTAAGACGAATATCTTCTTTAATATTTCATTATTCTGGAACAAGAAGAATCCCGTGTGTTGTTAACACACCCATACGCACGCCCGGGATGTGTTTGATATAGTCTGGCACGTTTTTAAGCGTGAACGTAGTGCGTTTTAAGATGTCGTCTCTCGCTAAGCACTACAACGTGGTCCGTCGGGGCTGAGAGGGCCGAGAGCTGCTCAGTGACGCGAACCCGTTTTCACTTGATTTATTTCCCCAACACTGACTTAAACCAAGCGCCCTACGAGGTAGTAACATCAAAATGCATTTTAACCTCGCTGTGAAATATGTCCCCGTTTCGTGAAGTCGTTTGCCGAAACGTTGGCCAGTTAATGTTAGCTAGTTGAGTGTAGCGCATAGCTCCAAGCCTCCACGCTCCCCTGGTAGCCTGTGCGTCCGTCGGCCTCCGCTCCTTTTCCGATCATTTTCTGATTGTGCAGTTGTCCGGTGTCTTTTCCCAGGTGTTCAAGCGCTTCGTTGAGATCGGCCGTGTTGCCTACGTCTCTTTCGGACCCCATGCTGGCAAGCTGGTGGCCATCGTAGATGTCATCGACCAAAATAGGGTGAGCGTTGTGGTAGAAAGAGGATTGATCGGTGCCAGCCCTAGCTTTGGACTTGAGGATATTGATTGTTTTGTGTGCCCCATTGTTTTTAAGGCTCTTGTGGATGGTCCTTGCACAGGCGTGAAGAGGCAAGCCATGCCCTTCAAGTGCATGCAGCTCACAGACTATGTCATCAAAGTACCACACAGGTGAGTTGGAACAGGGGTAAGATCATAGCAACAAAACTCCTGTAAAAGATTTGTTGTCATTCTACGTAGGGATACACGTATTGGAGCTCTATTGCAAATCTCATTGTGCTTTCCTCATTGATAAATAAGCCCCAAATGTTTTAATAATCGCCCAATGCAGGGTTTGGACAGGAATTTAATAGGAGTCATAGGTCTTTTTGTTGTAGTTGCTGGAGAAATATATTTAAGGGGCTACACGTGAAACATTAATGCATGGTTCAACTATCAGTATTTACTCTTATGTTATGGATCACAGTGCCCGTCAGAAGTTTGTGAGGAGAGCCTGGGAGAAGGCCCAAGTCAATGAGAAGTGGGAACAAAGCAGCTGGGCCAAGAAGATCGAGGCAAGACAGAAGGTAAAGACTATGATTTCAGCTTCTGGGGATTATCGACATATTTGATACCAGAGGATTTGAGATTAAATTATTATATAATAGACACACTGTCAACAGTAGCATTCTTGTTTGTTTATTTTTTTGCAGTATAATGGATTTCTTGGATTCTTGGCTTCCATAGCATAGAATATTCAGATTTTTCTTTTAAGACATGATACAACTGATAATTGAAATTTCTAAAATATGACATAATTGGATAAATTGTTGGGGATTTTGGGCAATAAAAGGCTTTACTCCTATTTCTGTGACTGCGGTTGAACTGAATGCTTTTGTAAACTTAAGGTAACAGTTTGCTCCTTTTTTAATATATGGGGGAAATGAATATACAGACATTGAGTTTGAGTTCTGCACACTAGAAATGTTTTTTACATAGGGTCAACTTTTCTTATATTACGGAAAAAAACAGAGCAATCACTTAGAAAAAATTGGCAGTGGGTAGGTGAAATGATGGGTTCCCATCTCACCTGAGTAACCTGAGCATCTGGTTTGGTTGTTTTTTTTTTTTTTTTTTTTAAGCCCGGTAAGAGGTTTGCACACTTCAAAACCTGACCAGTGCAATGGTGGTTTTTACTAGATGGAAACAAGTGTGCTTTAAGCTTCAAACTTATTTTGAACCCAGTACATGACATGTAACCAACCATATGTCAGGTTAATCTTTGATGGCAGTGTCTTTGCCCCCCCCCCCACACACACACACACACACATACAATTTTCTCATGTGCCATTATAATTCCATAAGTGTTTCCCAGTTCATTGTGACTGACAGAGCTATTTTGAGTCCCAAATATCCTGACTGGGAAGACAAGTTGTTTTTTGTTTTGTTTCTTTTTTTCTATTTACTGTAGCATTTCTTATACGTTATTTATCATGAGGCCACTGTTGGTGTGAGGATTATCAGTCAGTGTCAGTTGCTGGGCTGAGCCTGACAGGTCCTGATAACTTCTAGTCTTTTGAGTGATTAATTTTAGGGGAAACGCCCATCAACATCTAACACATGCTGAGAAATTCTGCCTCTGCTCTTTTTTCCTTAAGGTTGTTAATTAGTGTTAAATTACTGCCTCTGCAAACAATGAGAAATTTGGTGGAGGCAACCCACCTCTCCCTCAACAGGTGTAGGAAATGTTTAACTAGTTAATACATCTTTCTCATTTAAAATGTGTTGCGACCCCTTAAAAACTTGTCTTAATGACGATCACATACATCCTTAACAATTGTTGGTTATCTTGTTTTGTACGGTACTTTTTTTTGCTGATGCTAACCTTCAAAAAATGAAATTAAACTATACCATAACACAGTGACAACTATGCAGTATCTGGCATATACAAGGATGTTGGGCAGACTCTGTTTTGTTGCCTCTGCTCCATTTAAGTTTTTAAAGGTTTTCTCTACCTTTTTGATTGCATATTAATCCTTACTATTAGCATGGCCAGATGTAGCACACCCACTGTTGATTCTCTAAATGACATTGTATCCAGAATTTGACTTGGGGTGTGTAAAATAAATAAATTTAAAAAAAAATATATATATAAAAATAATATATATATATTTTTTTTTTAAATATCACTGTCCTTATCTTTATTTTTGCAGAGGGCCAAAATGTCTGACTTTGACCGCTACAAGGTGATGAAGGCCAAGAGGATGGTAAGTGCAGCAGAAACATAAATCAGCTGTTCAGGCAAGTTTAATTTATACAAGACATGTAAGCCAGCCAAGTAACTGTGGCTGAGTCCTGCATGTTTAGTACTAGCAACAAAAGACGGGATAAAAAAAACTCAAACAACTTTAAAAAAATTAGTAAAGGAAGAAAAACTAAAAATGGGGGGGCGGGATATGTAGATAAACTTCTCAAAGCTTGAGTGTGATGATGCTTTATTATTTTCATTGTAAGTGATTTATAACGAGGTTGAAAATGACTTCTGTATTCCTGGTCTATATCCAGTGCTGCTCCTTTCTTTACACTGCCATTATTCCATAATTTAATCCTGAGCATACATGTAAATATTTTGTACATTTCTTGACCTCAACTATGTTGAAATAGTTATGTTAACTCTTCTTCCCTACTGATATTACTGCTTTAGCAGCTCTTAATTATTCATATCATACTCTACACAATTGCCTTTTCTGAGCTTAATCAGCTTCAGCTGTCGCAACAACCAAAATATTCCCTGCAGGAAAAGTGAGATTACATCTACAGCACACTGCTTTTAAACTCTTTGTCACAGGTCATGTGATTTGGTGTGAATCTCTCCATCTTTATAGCTGCTGTCAGCATGGTTGGTTTAGTGATGCAAGCTCATAAATGCGCAGACTATTGATGAACTTGCTCTGTAATAGTGGTGTTGGATAGAGCTGTGTTGAATGAGATCAGTGCCTTTTCCTACATTGCTGATTAAACAGCTGCAGCTAATACAATTATTAATGCTTTGGTTTGATTTAATTGTGCCAGTGAGCGAGCGCTGTTAATAGATACTGCCATTGTCAGTGCTCACTCTTTGGCAGACAAATGAAAAGTGATTAATTTTCCTAGCCCGAGCTTGACTTAACACCCAGTACCACTTGAGTTTTAAGTGTCCATTAGTCTGTTTAAACTGTGTGTATCCTGCAGCAGTCAGTATATTTTTAATTAATGCGCTCTATTTCCTTCTACAGAGGAACAAAATCATCAAGCATGAGGTGAAGAAGCTCCAGAAGGAGGCAGCAAAGAAGTGAACAGTTTTCACCAAATAAATTCCCTGTTCAATTGTTCATCTGTCCTCTCTTTTTTTCATGCCCATTTTGCAAAACATGTAATAGCTCAATTAGAAATTTTTCCACTTCATGGTCATTGATTACAAATAAACTTTATGGACTGTTAAATGTCAACTTCCAAAGTATTAAAATCATTGAAAAATTATTACATGAACAGTGGTTGATAATGTTCTCTTGAACTAAACACAATGCAGTTTACACTCAAGATTACTTCTGTATGACAGAGTATTTTGCGGTAGTAGAACTGAGGTTGGTTGTAATTCTGTTAGGTGTATGGTTCCTAAGCCCTCTTTCTGGTGGTCTTCTGTTGAAACGTTTTTACTTAGCAGCTAGGCCTCACATACAGTAAATACTGTAGTATTTAAATGAAAACATAGGAATGGTAATGGAATATGGGCCAAGGGAAAAGAGGTGTGTTCTTTTCGCCAAACGGCTCCGACCTCTTTTTACAGCTTTAATTGCAATATTGCAAATGAGCTTTCTCTAAATGAAGGGTATGAACAGTCATCCAGACATGTTTTAATGTTTGGGACAGTAGGTTCCTGCCAGTATATGCATACAGATGTTTTTGCTTTTGTCAAGGAGCAGGGGAGAGTTTATCAGCTGAATTCTGGTTCATCACCAGTTAGGAACAAGTTCAGTTTATGATGAAGGGTACTGGTATACTCCTCACAGCACAGCTCGAAACTTAACACAAATAGTCGGAGATTTTTTAAAAAAAAAATTTTTTGCTGACTGAAAAATCTTGACAATTATTTTACCCTTAAATACATGGTGCAGGGCTACTGCAGAGGGATCCATTTGGCTGTTGAACTTTAGGTGTCATTACTTTAATGTTGATGTGTATTGTGTTTATTACCTGCCTGACTATTCCTATTTAGTCTTAGGTTATGACTTAATTTCATTAAGATGTAGGTTTGATTAAGAATTTGCCTTCACTACAGGCTTGCTAGCATTATAAGCAAGAAAGGGTGTCATTTTTACCATTTGAAAGCGGTTGGAAAATTAAAATTAAAAGACTGGATAAAATAACATTCTCGTTTTCTCTGTTATGTATTCTCAGAGTTTGTGCTAAGAACCTTTCTCTCATACAACCACTAGAGGTCAGTCTCAGCTAAAAATGGTGCTTGACCCCTTTGTCTTCGCTAACGAGCAGAAAACCAGTTTAATGTTTGTAGGTATATTAGAGTTCTCTGACAACAAAGCGATCTGCTCTGTAGAGTCAGTTCTTGGGAAAGCTGTCTGCTTCCAGGCTGCGGGATTAGGAGGGAAATTAATAATTACCACAGTGAACAGGTGTCACTTAAACACACCCCTGCACAGTGATGCTTGCCACCAGTGGCCTTGTCTTGAAACAGACGATTATCAAAAGAGAGAGAGAGAGAGAGAAACAAAGGTCTGGTAGCAGAGCTCCTGGAGCTGCAGCCATCTCAAGCATGGTGGGAGATCCTGTCATGCTTCAAATCTCAGAGAGGAGCTGGTAAATATTACATAACGACTCACTTGAACATTGCCCAGCTGGTTCAGTGCAGAGAACAGGGACACGGAGTTAAAGCCAACCACACGCCAGGCATTGGACTCCTTCCTGCCAGCTTAAGAAATGAAATAAATGTAATGTCATAAATACTAATTTCATCTTTCACCCTCACACTTATTTTGTATTAAATGCGTTAAAATTTGCCCGCAACCTGATCACTGGTCGGGTAAAGAGAAACGGTATAAATCGCTTCTAGTGTTTTATTATCATGGGGCCTGATAAACACGCTTTTTCTCCGAGCGTAGTTCTGACGTCAGAGATGAATGGCACCGAGGCGCAGTGATGGTCGAGCTGTCAACGAGAAGCAACGAGAGCGGAAACCTGGCGGACGTGGCTTCCAAATAAAAGCTCAACGTTTTAGGCTCTCCCATTTTACAGGAGTTACCAAAAAAGAAACAAAAATAAAACAAAAACACGAAAGGGCGGAAAGTGTGCCCTTATTTTAACCGTTCATTCTTCTCCTGATATGTTCCAAGTATTTGCTAAAATCATTATTGTCATTATTGTCATTATTAATATCATAATAATCTCCGAAAATGTTTTGAGACTTTCATATCTAACTTCCTCTCTTTTCTTAATTTAAATTATTAAAGTATTATGATGACTCGTTGAACGTGGGATCAATAAATTCATTTAATTAGATTTGATTTCTTGCACCGAATTATATTAACTCTCCTCAACATATTACCAAAGCAAGTGAAATACATTACAAAAATCACATTGGATTTTTTTGAGGGGATTGAGTTTGAGTCCAACAAGAAAAGATGAATAAGTGAGGAAAGAAACCAGAATTCAAAGCAAAGGGACATGTTGAATATAAAATGATCACAAGATAGATCCATGATCTTCATTCATTCTCCAATAATGTTTTTTTTTAACAGGTGCATTCATTAAAACCGCCGCTTTTATAACTGTCTTTTTAAACAGTCTCCACAACAGAGCTTTTATAGTTGAATTAGTCTACGCTGTTATTTTGAAAGCAAACGTCCTGCGTCAGCTGTTACCTGCATTTACTTGACGCAGCTGAAACGCGCAAGAGAAGAGGGAGAGAGAGAGAGAGAGAGGCTGAGTTGACAGTGTGGGAGATTTACACGGGCACCGTCTGGACTGATCCGTGGCCGGTGTCGCTCTCAGCGTCGGGGCCGTGCGTCAAACCAAGCGGCGGCGGGATTTTTCTCCCCGGTCGACAGCGCCGCTGCCCCAGCGCCCGGAGCCCCGCACTCCCCCGCAGCCTCCGCGGGGAACGGACGGGACGGCAGGCGCCGCCTCGGAGCGCTCGGCGGTGAGTAGGCACCGGTGTGGAGCGCGGAGGCTGACGGTGCGGGCCCGGGGGGCGAACGTGCGTCCGGGTAGCCGGGCTCCGTCGGGTGTCGGTGCGGGGGGCACCTCTCCCCTGGATGCGCGTCGCGGCGCGCCGCCCCCGTCCTCCCGGCGTCCATGTGTGTGCGCTGTTGGCGCAGGCTGGTCTGCACTGTCACGTTATTGTGGATGCGACCAGCAGGCATGTTGACAGTGGGGGGGTGGGGGGCATTAGCAGCTATGCAGAGAAGATCTAACTGATACGGTGCAGGACGGTGATTTAACAGCCTGAGAGTCCCTTGATGCCCCGTTTATTAGAGGCTGTAGTAAGTGACATATTCCTCATACAAATGCAGCTGCTAATAATCCAATGATATGCGGCCAGGGACTTTAGGTGTTCCTGTGCAGTGAGCTTGCAGTGACTTCTATACTATACGGTCCAACTGTGACTCATGTGGTCTCACTATAATATCTTACAGTAATGAATAGTATTGTCATATTTGTATTGTATTCTGGTCGCATGCCTCATAGCACTGATTCTCAGGTAAACTCTCAAGGGGTCATGAGGTTATTCAAAGAGGACAACAGAGAAAAATACTCAAAATATTGTAAAATATTATTCAAACTTTTCTCTAATCTTTGCCTTTTGTATTATAATTTTGGAGTTTTAAAAAATAAAAGTTACTCAAACAAAACAGGAATTAAAAACTTTGTTTCTTTTGTTGAACTGGTCACAGCTGGTAAACATATCCAGCTGGCAATGGGGGGGGGTAGTCAGAAGTAGACATTGCTTAGTTTTAAGTTGTCAGAAGCATATTGGTTGGGGACTGTTTTGTTATAGTGCAAGTAGCCACCAAGTGTTTGGACCTGAAATGCTGGACCTTATATGTATTACCATAGGCAATATGTTTGCTCGTGAACTAAGTTGGAGATCTTTTGTACATTGATGTCTGGATCAAATGTACCAGGAGACTGATTATCCTGCTGACCCGATGATATGATAACCCCCATTTCATGTCTTCAGTCTCACAGGCTACGAGAGCATAGCAGCTATTATAACAGGTCCTTGATCTCATATGTGTGTCTGTGTGCTTTTGTGTGCCAACGCACACCATACTACCTTGTAAATCAATACACTTCCAGCACCTTGAACAGTTACACAACCAACCTTGGAGCATGCGTGACTGCTACAGTAATGCACGGTATGTAGACCTGTCAGAAAGACTAGAGGTTTGGCTGGGTTCATCGTTACAATACCAACACTGTTTTTAACCTCAAGTGCACCTCGTCAACCTGTAATTTCCTCCATCTCCTGCTTTAAACTGATCAAGTGGTTACATATAACGTCTTAAGGTTAACAAGCTGAGTAGATGTTAATACCCTGGTTTTACTGAGGCCAACACACCAGCTTATCATCCCACTATAGCCTACATGGAGTTGACCTAACCTGCCCTGTCAGCCTGACTAGTGTGCCAGAGGTGTGTGTGTGTGTGTGCGTGCGCGCATGTGTGTGCGTATTTATCTGAGAATGTGCGCACACACATGAAAGCAGGCCCAAATGTGTGTATATGTCTCCTTTCATGGCTTCAGTTTTCAGAAACATCAATGGCTACGTGTTGTCGGTGCTGGTGAGGCGAAGAGTTCAGTACAGTTGAGATGACTTTTGCATCTGTGTGTGTGTGTGAGAGAGAGATGGGGAGCGAGACAGATAGAGATGTCAGCCTCCTATTACAAGAGAAATGACTCACTCTTTTCTCACAGGTACAGTCTTCCAACTGAGGATCACATAAAAACCCCAGAAGAGCTCTTCAGGCTCTCAGAGTTTCATTTAAGAAACCACAGACTTCTGCTGGGTTAGAGAGGTTTCTATTTTTTTCATCTTACTCTGTGTTGTTATGTAGTTGGGCGTGTTTCCTGGCAACAGTTATTTGGTTTCCTGTTGTCTCTGTGAATCCAGGTGAGTGGGACACACCTAGACGGAGATCACCTCCGAGGAATGTTCCCTGCCTGTTCATTGTGTTTTGTTCTTTCATTTTTTTTTCGCCATCTCTGCGCTCTTTGGCACGCAGGTGGATTCTTGGAAGAAGAATGCCGTGCCTCCCCTGGAGACACTGTTTCATAATCGGAGCTGTGAAGCAATATACTGTGTGATGATGGAGGCTGCTGGTGAACAGAGCGGAGGGTCACACATATGAGCATCGCGTCGTTTGAGATGAATTCGTTTAGAATATCAGAGTTTTGTCTTCTCCACCACGACAAAAATATGAATATTATGATTTCTGAGAAAAAAATATGTATAGGAGAAATTCAGTTCAGATCTGACAATATGATGTGAAAATGATAAATATATTACCTTGAGCTGAAAAAATACAGTTGATTAATTGATTTATAGACTATCAGAAAATTAATAGCAATGATTCAAGTAATATAAACAAGAAAATTGCAAAATATGTGCTGGTTACAGGTTCTCAAATGTGAGGATTTTTATTGATTTAAGTAATGAATCAAATTTCTTGGTTTTGGACTGTAGGTCTGGGAAACCAAGACTTATCAAGATTTGACCTTGGGTTATAAGAACCTGTGTTTTTTTCTTGTTTTGTTTTGGTTTTTTTAGCCATTTCCTGTTATAAACTATAATCGATTAATGGGGAAAATAGAGCAAAGATTAATTGATAATAAAATAATAAAACTTATAGTTAGTTGGAGCCCTAAAAGTAACCATAATCCTAATGCAACACTAATCCTAACCAGGGCTATCGTCAGGGGTAAGCTATAAATCAAATTAAGAACTGTCTCCTCAGCTCTAGTGGTATCTAGTCAAGTAAGTGATGCAATCCTTTACTCTTTACTCTTATCCACGGCTAGTAATTGTCCCCAAATATCCATTTTGTATACAATATCATCATTTCTGTATATTTGATAATGTAAGACGTGTGTTGGGTTGTACTAGTTTTGGTTTTAATTCCACTCTTTAGTTTTCCCTTTGTAGTAAATGTAAATTTGGAAATATTTCCATATGTTTGATTTCACAAATATAATATTTAGTTAAACGATATGCTACTATAAGTTTTAGTCACACAAGCAGCTTGGCTCAAGGATTGGCAACATCATCTCCTTTTGGCCCCGACTGAAATATCTCAACTATTGAATTATCATGAAATTTTATACACACATTCATGACTGCCATCATCAGTTCAAAATTAAGACGTGTCCACTACTTTGGTTTCAAATACCTGCAAAAATGAAACAGCATTCTTATCAGCCTCAGGCGTCTGTTGTTGGAGCTCTCTTTGTGATTACAATGTGGGCAAACATTCGGCTTTCCTCCAACTAGTGGCAGAAATGAACAGTAATGTTGGGCGAATGCAGTCTTGAGGATAACAGTACATCAGATAGGTTCATGACTCAGGGATTAGCAGGATTTTCTCCCTGGCAGTGAATCAGTTTACTGTACAGATTTCTTGAAGTGTTGTATTTTTAATATGAATGGGTGAATTTTGATTCCCTTTGTATCATTTTCTCCCCCAGATCAACAGAAGACGAGACCGAATCAAGCGGAGCACAGGCAGCGCAGCTGCACAAACCAGCAGGGGAGTTTACCTGCAAATCCCTGAAGCTGACTGGAGAAGAACCACGGCTGGTCTAGAATCAACTGAACCACCACCGCAAACCTCACCTAACTTCAACCTACTCAGAAAAAGATGGAGAACTGACCAAGGACCAGCAGGTGATAGAAGGCACCCCTTCCTTCCCCGTCCACTAGCAGCCATGGCGGGGCTAAAACGTCATCATGATGGGAAGATTGCTGGGCTGTATGACCTGGACAAGACTCTGGGCCGTGGGCACTTTGCTGTGGTCAAACTGGCTCGACACGTATTTACAGGGGAAAAGGTATGCTTGTACCTGTCTGTACATGCAAGTGCAATGCTTTGATGCCAGCAATGGAATTTCCTCATAATTAACTAGCCGGTGTCAACAAATTGTAGAAAATTTCAGCCTCACCCTTAGAGAAATGTACCAAAGAAGTATGACTAGTAACACTTAACGAGATTTAAGTTTTACAATCACATGGTGGTCTTTCTAGAGGTGTTTCAAATCGGACCAAGCACTAAGGACTTTGTCACTCTTCTAGGTTGCAGTAAAGGTGATAGATAAGACTAAGCTGGACCAGGTGGCACGGGGTCACCTTTTCCAGGAGGTGCGATGCATGAAGATGGTGCAGCACCCCAACGTGGTGCGCCTCTACGAGGTCATCGACACAGCTACCAAGCTCTACCTCATCCTGGAGCTGGGAGACGGAGGAGACATGTATGACTGCATCATGAAGCACGACGGAGGCCTCGGTGAAGAGGTGAGCGGGACTGCGGCCGTTCAGATTCATTGGCCTTGACTCAGTCCTTCAGATGAAGGTTCATCCTCCTTGCAGAAACGTCTTTAACCCATGAAGTCTGTACTTTCTCCAGGATTGGTCTTTTATATCTGTACCTGACCTTGGACTTGCCTCAAAACTGAGCAAGAGAAAGGCAAGCTCAGTAAAGCATCGTATTACTATGAATTCTCCCGGGAATGGACGACACAGAACTTTGATGTCATTCTTTAGTTTGTTTCTAGTGGTGACTGTTTTGTTGAACTGCAGTAAAGAACAGGTAGTTAGAAGCTCACCAATGCACTGCGCGTACGGATCCTTTAAAGTTAATAAATTCCAAACATCAGGAGGAGACTTTATGACTCTCTGTGTCAAAGAGTTGAGACATCCTCAAACTCTGCAATGTTAATAGTGGCCCTTTACTGGCTCTTTTTGTACACTCACTGGTACTCAGTGAGGGAGCCAATGAGCAAAGTTGGTTTAGCTATAAGAATATGTGAGATTGGTTAAAGTTTTTGTGACTTCAAAGGAATAAAAGGTTTTGTGTAATATGCATTTTTGCTTCATTGTTCAGAGTTAGATGAGAAGACTGATGCCGCGCTCATTCTGGTCTGTTAGGTATCAAGCTCGAACCAGAAGATGGTTAGCTCAGCTTAGCACGGACTGAAAACAGGGGGAAACAACTACAGATTTTACACATTTTAACTTGTTTGATTAATCCATACAAAAAACAAATGTGAAAAAGCAAAGTTGCATTTTTTTCAGTAGCCAGTGAAGTTTTCTCATTGCTTCCAGGCTTTAAACTAAGCTAGCTGTCTGCAGGTGGTAGATTCATATTTGAATCCACAATAAGTGATTTTTGGGCACTTGTTGACAGCAGAAATAAGTTCTGAACACAACACTGACATATTGTATCATCACCTTTTAAACTAATATAGCACACTTGTTTGGACATCCAGCACCTTGTCGAGCAGCATTAGCCTTCATATGGGATCATGTGTCCGGCAACCCGGCGATGTATTCCCTCTCTTTAGCTCTGTTTTTGGTCTCTATCAACTCCTGCTAAGAAAATGTCTTGTCTGTTTAGCCTCTAAACTCTCCACATTTTTCACCAGGTAGTTGCTAACTGTCTGTCTACTGTTTGGTGCTGGCTAGGTAGTGTCCAATGGGTTTTTAGAGCTTTTTGTTGTTGAAAATAGCAACGTGCCGTGGCAGAAAATGATTCTTTCAGAGTGAACCAATACAGTAATTTCAAACCGATCTAGTTATGATGCCATCACTGATTACCTTATCTTGCTACCCTTTCTCTCTCTTTTCCTCAAGGTGGCCAAGTGTTACTTTGCCCAAATTGTCCACGCTATATCCTACTGTCACCGGCTACACGTCGTGCACAGGGACCTGAAGCCCGAAAACGTGGTCTTCTTTGAGAAGCAGGGAGTCGTCAAGCTCACCGACTTCGGCTTCAGCAACCGGTTTCAGCCCGGCAAAAAACTGAACACCTCGTGCGGTTCGCTGGCCTACTCTGCACCTGAAATACTGCTGGGGGACGAGTATGACGCCCCTGCCGTGGGTGAGTCTGAAGGACTGACGGGGTGAGATCTGGGTTGAACAGTGGGGAGATATCTATGCTGATTAATCCAAGAATTTATTGCAGCTTCTACCTTTACTGGAATTGGGACACTGTCTTTTTCCATAGTCCAGTGTGTGTGTGTCCCCAGCAGCAGAACGCGGAACATGCTGTCCTTTACGCCACAACAGCCTGGTTAGCTGATGCTTTTACTTTCACACATACTCTTTGCCAATATGATCATCTGATAATTCTGGATACACTAACTATATGACCATGCTACATAACCTACAGCACTTAGGAAGTTCCTTGCAGACAACTTGACACCCTGGCAGCTTTATCAGCCAGCTCATTTAGGTAGAGGAGCTGCTCAAAATTCAGAATGTGTCAGAGTATCAGTCAGTTTTGAAATTAGGCTATAACATAGTCCACAGAGTTGCAGTCCTACACCTTCAGTTTATTTTTGTCTGCATTTTACTTTCATTGGTAGTCATGGCCTTTTCTATGTATAATAAAATCTGATATCAGATCAGCCTGAAATTGGTTTCCTCAGCACTCTCTTCTTCTGTCACTGCGCCGTACCAGCACCTCAAGCAGTGTCACCGTCACCATCACCACCACCCCTCCGTCCTCCCTGTCGATAGTGGTCCCAATCCTTGCTGAGCCACAGTTTAGGTATTAAATTAAAATGTAATAGAAAAGAAATGAAATAGAGCTGTGCAGATTGTTGCTGAAAGGGGGAGAAAAGAACTGTGAAGAGAGAGACAAGAGGAAAACAGACAGAGCGAGAAAAAGCATCAATAGTCACTCTGTTTACCCAGAGGCAACTGCTTCACAGTAAGGAAGCGGGAAAAAATGCAGGAGCAGGAGAGAAGCATTTTCTATTTTTCTGACTGAGAGGATTTGCGGTGGCTATTTTCTTCTGTCTCCCGTCGCTCTCTCTCATTCTCTTTTGTGGCAAGCAGATGAGCAGCTCCCAAATACTGAAAGTGGAGTAATAACAGCCCCTGTTATCAGACTGCACGAGTGTTTTTGTATGATCATGTCAGTAGCTGGATATGTGAGGTCACCTGTCCTGGAAAAGCCCGTCTGAGTACTTGACCCATATGGAAAATCAGATGTTTCTGGACATTTTCAGCATGTGTTGGTTTATGTTTGTGTTCATACTGCCTGTGCGTTATTGTTCATTCACCAGACATTATGATGTTTTGAATGCCGGGATTATCCATCCAGTTGGGATGTAATATTGTGTGATTCTATCAGCATTGCAGTTTGATGTTGAGCAGGCTGAATGGGGGCCAACTGTCCCCACGTCCAGGGGCTTTGAGGTAACCTGGCCTGGGATTACAGTGCTGCTAAGGTACCTGCTGACTGTCTGTGGGGTGCTGAGTTATGATGGTGACGTGCCAGGTGGCGGGCAGCCCAGTTTGTTGCAGAGATAAAGAGGCTGTCCTAGCTAGATTCTCTCAAGTTGGGCCTGTTTGGAGTTTGTTGCTCTTTTGAGGAAGTGCTGAAAATAATTTGAGATGAAAACTGTTCCAAAATAGAGATGAGAATATTGCACCAGTAGTCAGTCGTATACAGTGTACAGAAGTAGCCAATTAGCAGGAGCTGAACACTCCAAACTGCCAAATGGCAAAGAAAAAGCTACATTTACTGATTAATCCAAGGAGTTGAGTGCTCTTCCCAGAAGAAAAATTGACTTCTTCATCACTCTCTCACATGCTTACGCATCATGACTGGGGCTGAAATTAATGAATATTTTCAATGTTGATTAATCTGTTTTTCATTTAATCAACACTAGTGAATGTACTAAAACTGCCTTCACATGTCTAGGGCACTATAATGAAATATCATGGATACAAATAAATTGTTAAAGGAAACAGTGAATGAATAAAAGTAATTTCAAGCTCAGAATTAGCAAACAAAAGTATGTGAAATCTTATTTTAATGCAAAAACTTTGCATTCTAGTGTGTATTTTTGCATTTTTTGATTTTTCACGATGGACTAATAAGTGCTATGAAAAGATGCCTGCCTCCTATTTGTGCCTTTTGATGTTGAACAGTGTGGGCTCCCTCCTTTTGTTTTCCTGTAAATTAAAAGTTAAATATATATTTCTGCTCCCTCTTCAAGAACTGTGAGCTGCACTTAAAACAATTCACTTACCTAATAGCATTTAGGAAGAACATTTCCTGGGTCCATGCATAATTCAGAACATAACTGTGCATAATGAACATGTACAAGTTAGGAATTTTTTTTATTTATTTATTTATTTTTTTTTAAAGAATGTTATATAATGATCAGCAGGACAGGATGCTGGACTTGGGCCAGTCAGCCGGGGGGGTTAACAGTGTCAAGACACAAGGAAATGGTTGTTGGCTATCTCAGGGAAGCAATTTGTGTTAAAATTGAATGCAGGGCAAAAAGAGGGGATATTTACACTACCAGTTGTAAATGCTAAGTAGTTGGCGTCGTTAGCACAATGGATGCTAATGTAAAGTGATGTGAACGGTGTTATCCGGAGACGTGTCCGCCATCTGGTTTATAAATAAAGTTATCGAGGAAGGAAGTTTGGTGGACTGCTGACGCAAGTAATGAGGGAGCAGGGTCAGGGTTGCTAGGATACGTTGGCTAGGGGTAAGATGGTGGTGGGGACTGCAGCAGTGTTTGCTCCCTCCATCAGCAGTATGAATCGTTCCTTCAGAGCCTCAGCGCAATAAATACTCGCCACCCACAGTAAACTGGCATATTTACTTTACCAGATTGAAATCTCCAGCATATCCTGGCAAACTGAAATGACGTGAAGACATCACCAGGGGTGTTGGGAACAATAAGCCCACTTAGGCACAGTTTACCAGAGGAAATTATGCAACCTTTCTGTTTTGTTTTCTGTATTTAGAAGCATAACTGGGTGTCTGACCTTTGCAGCTTTAGCTGCCATGGACGAACAAGCTTCACTTGAAAATCTACAAGTAACACACAGTTACTTTGTTTAATAGTGATCTCTGCAAAGTATAGGGCAAAGAAACAGCAGCAAAATCCACACAGCACCAAAACCGCCTGCAAAATATCAAAAAAGTATCTCAGACATTTTCACTAATCAATATTTTTTTTAATTAACAATTAACCAGTGATTATAATGTGAAACAGATCACTTGTAGTGACAAACCACAGAGAATTACCACCCATCTCTGCAATTCCTCTCAGCTTTGCTGATCAATTTGGCATCTTTTTAGCTTCTTTAGCTCATTGTTTGGATTTTTTTACAGCCCGAGCTTTGTGGTGTATATTCAGTACCACTACTTTCATTAACCTCCAGCTGCAGACAGCTATTTTTCTGAGCAAAAAAGGCTCTGAAAACTGTCTGCCTCCTATCTCCTCAGCACCAAACAGCAAAATAATACAGTTGGCAACTAGCTGGTGAACATCATGGAACACTTAGTAGCTAGAGAACCAAAGAGATTATTACAACCTTAAAAAAGAGCAAAAAGGAGAATAAATGTTGGACTTAGATTGATGTATTTTATATATCGCTGTGTCTTTAAGGTGGAAGTGGCTCACTGTAAGTCACCTGATTTTGCTGATACTCAAGGAGAAGAAGAACTTGTTTACCGGCTATTGATTTACCTGTTTCATCACTTCATTTGTCACTGCTTGCAAAGCCCAAAATCTTGCCACACTTTAGTTTCAAGAAAAAGGGCCAACACACCGAATGAGAAAATGTGTGCTGTTACGCTACCATCTCTACTCGCAGTCAGTACATGTCTGCCTGTCTGCCGAATGTGTGTCAGTGGACCATCCTACTGACCAGGGCGGTGGTGAAAGCCCCGCAGCAAAAAGTTGCTCTTTTGAAATGGCAAACCCGACCAAGAGTACTGTTCCATAAAATTAGCATTTGTATGAAGCTTAAAGGGATGAACACGTTAACCCACTTACCCAGGCCTATGTGGGAATCTGGGGAGTGCATGCATGCGTGTTTATTTGTGAGCATGACGCTGGCGGGAGGCGCAGTGCAGAGCTTCAGCTGTGGTTAGACAGATGTGTCCTAAGATAGTATTTATATAGTGCATATTTATGGAAATGTCTCTGATCGCATATGATTCATGCTTCATTTGAACTGGGGGATGGTTGGGTTCTATCCAGGTCACTAAGCAGAAAGGACGTACACGCTTTACTCTGTTGGTCTCTCATCCTTTTTTTTTTTTTTTTTAATCATTTCTGTGGCTGTCTTCCTTAAAAAAAGAAATAAAAATCAAACTTAATTCTCACATTATCTGCGCACAAGGATTTTTTTATTTTTTATTTTTTTGATAAGACCAGACAGCATTCTCTCTGTGTCTCTGCAGATATATGGAGTCTTGGAGTGATCCTGTTCATGCTGGTCTGTGGTCAGCCCCCATTCCAGGAGGCTAACGACAGCGAGACACTCACAATGATCATGGACTGTAAATACACAGTACCTCCGTACATCTCCCATGCATGCAGAGAGTGAGTAACACACACTCGCACACACATCCCTACACAGATGGACAGAGTACTCTGCAGGTGCTGCATATTTCATGTTTATAGATGTGTGAAGAAAGGAGAGCGAAGAGAAAGGAGAGGTCTCTCTTCTGCTGCCTGTCGTTGTCCTGCTTTCACTCAGTGCTGCAGTCAGCTGCACCACCACAGATGCAGCGCCTTGTTAAGTGTACCTAATGCACCCTTTAAAATCGGCCCTCTATTTTTAACATTGTGAGGGTTTAACGATGCATCAAAGCAGAGCAGGGCAAAGTAGGTGCTGAATACATTTGGAATGGATGAAGCTTTAAAAGGGCAAACACGTTGGTTTTGGGTATCATCAGCACACAGTACTTCAAAAATTGGCAGATAACCTGGTTCCTATGGTGTTTGTTTGCACCCTTAAATACACAGCACTTCTTCCTATTTTTTGTGAATGATTAGGTCAATGAAGTTAGTACATCAAGCTTAGACTAAGACTAAGATGTTGAGTGATTATATTTTGTGCTGTATATTTGAACATTTGTCATGTCAGCAGAGCTTTTGATCAGTTTGACAGAAAGTTAACAAATACACTGCATCTTTTTCCTTTTTTGTTGTTACTAGGCACTGACAAGTCATTGTCAGATTTTAAAGGACAATTCTTATTAATTATAATCTCAACTTGGATATCAGTTTAGTAGCATTAAATTCTAAGATTAATTATATAATGTTCTGCTATTGCTGTTGTTCAGTGAGGGGATTGTTGATGGGGAATGAGAGAGGTTAAGAAACACTAATCATTCAGGTGATCAGTCAGAAACAAACCAATAGTTTATCCATTTTATTTAAACCCCTTTGTTTGGAGGTAAAACTATAAGTGATCACATCAAAATGTTTGTAGTTGTC
>CM029127.1:6738049-7065549 GCA_016859345.1 Istiophorus platypterus
CAAGTACCGGTCTGTGTAACTGGATGTGTGACCCAACCCTAATGGCATTTATAACTTGACGGTGCATGTGTTTTGCTGTAGCAACCTTATTCTTAACCCACTGGGCTCAAACCACCTGCTGTATCTACCTAAATAACAGATTCAAATGGTCACTTTATTGTAGCCTCACAGCAATACCAGCAACTGCAAAATGTACAACAAAAATGGATGTGCCATAAGATCTGTCTTGAGAATATTGTACTGTATGTATATGAGAGAGATCTATTAAATAAAATGGTGTGAATGAAGTCCGGAGTCTTTGTCTTTGATGTGCACATCCATTTTTCTTTACCAATATCCACCTTTTATAGATCTTTGTACAGGTTTAGAGACACTAGAGTGAAAAAAATAACACTGACCTCTACTTTGCAGCTACATTTCTAGTCAGGGTGATCAAGAAAAAAGGCACTTGAGAAAATAAATTAAAGTGTGTGTGTGTGTGTGTAAGTATATATGTATGTATGTATGTGTGTATATATGTATACATATATACATATACATACACATATATACATAAACACAAGTTCTCCCATTGTCCCATTGTGCTCATTTTCCTGAATGGTCTCAAAGCTCCCTCCCAAATGCTGCAGGAAGTTTTAATCTCTGCAACATCTGGACCACTGTGCCTGTGGAAATCAGATCAGACCAGATGAGCTCTAGGGTCAATGCATGAACCCATGTGACGGGCTTACACACTCACATGCACACAGAAAGGCATGTGATACATGTGCCAGCTACACACAAACAAGCAGGGGTTCATAAGCCATGTAGGATAACAAATGCACAAATAAGCAGGTGACAGGGTTGTCATGTGTGTTTTAAAAAGTGAATGGACCACCGAGGATAGTGTGTCAGAGAGAGGATGTCGTGTGCAACCAAGCATGTGCTGGAATCACATCGTATCATCTACCTTCAACCCCGTCACTACAGGGAGAACCATTACTGCCATCTCATCTCTCTCTCTCTACCTCTTTGTAAATTTTTCACTGAAATAGTTAAATAATTTCATATGTTTTGCAATATATACAAAATACCAAATGTCCGGAACATGTAAAACATGCTGGATATGTCAGGCTATAGGCAGCCTTTTGAGTTCAAATAGATTTCTGTAGTTTTTACAGTAGATGCAGGTATACAGGGGATCAAACTGGCAGATTGACATATACCACACACAGCAGCAGACAGATTATCTGTCTCTGGGATGTCAGTATTACAGAAACCTTTCACTGACTTTTGAACTGCTTTAAAAAAGACCACATTTTTGATCTTCTGCTCAGTAAAAGCAGCTATAATTATATTTTTATGACAAAGACAAAAACCATGTGACAATGTGAAAAGGGTTGCTCTTGGTGATGAACCAACAGAGAATTTTAGAGATTCGGCTCATTGTGTAACTGTTCAGCCAAAATCTTTACTGTCCTGGTTCGCTCTCATGTATTTTCTTCAAATAAAAAGCTCTAAAAACCCCACTGTTCACTCCGTACCCAGAACCAGTCAGCAGACTGACACAGTTTACGAAGAGCAGGAGAACATTGTCGAGCATTCAGATATTTCCAAAGACCCAAAAACCAAAGACATGATTGCTAATGTTGCTCCATATCTGCTGGATGTGTAAATAGGCAGCTGTTTTCTGACATGATCACAATTTGGATTTTTTTTTTTTTTCCTGCAGACCCAAAGGGACAAAAAAAAAAAAAAAAAAAATTAAAAAATCGGTTATTGTGGCTTATAATTAGCATAAATACCAAAAACATTAGCCTCTGAAATGTAGTACAGGCATAGTAATATTATAAGGAAACATGAGGACCTGCAAAAAGTACTTAAAGTTGCTTTAATTATCATTTTTTTTACCCAATAAGGGAAGACAAACACAACCATATGCCCAGTTTCAAAGCTTGTTAGCATGTTAGCGAACAAAAAATATTCACTATCCTGTTAGCACTGGTTGGCCTCAGCTCAGCTCAGAGGGTTATGTCTTGCTGGTTGTCTAGCTAGTTGCCAGCTTTGCCTGCCTGCAAATTGGTGCTGGGCGGGGAGCATATATAGAGTTTAGAAAAACTTTTTGCTACAGAAAACAGCTTCCTTGTCATCTCCAAGGAAGCTGTTTTCTGTAAAAACAGCTGACATGAAAGACCATTTGCAGAGCTTCTGCAGAAAAACCTCAGAGAAACTGTGGTTCACGTCTTCCCCCTGGCAGCATCACTAGACAGGAAACATTTTGAACGTACATTTGAAAATAGATAGCATTAACTTTCACTAGGACTGGCTAATTTGTCTTCAAAAAACAACTTAAGCCATGACAATAATGTGAAATATACTATAATCCCATTTAAAAAAAATCTACATACAATGGCCTTTAATGGTGATAGTTTAGATTCTACCAACCTCTGTGCAACAAAGAGGGCTGTATACTATATAATTATCTTCTACCTATAAAAATTTGAATGAATATCCATTAAACAGTGGATGGGTTTTATTTTCACTCTATGTATGGTCCTCAATGGAATGGTATACGTTATTATCATCAGGTTAAGGCAGAATGAAGGATGTATCTGTTGGCAGAGCATTTAATCTGACCGTCAGGCTGAATGTTAAGGCCGAACACTTGGCACCAGGCTGTCAGCGGAGCTGCTGATAAAACTGCTGAAGGAACAACCCCCCCCCCCAGTGCGCACACACACACAAACACACACACACACACACACACAGCAGGCCAGACAGATCACACACTACTTAGACTAAATACTGCCTGCCAAGACACTACACTCCTCTGTTATTTTAAAACTTCATTACATTGTACATATACCAGCACCACACACACTGTCACCCACACATACAGCTGTTCTCAGAGTACACACAGACACTGTTTGACCATATGATGAACCTTTTTTTATCTGACATTGAGGAGCGTGTTTGTGTGCGGTGATGCTCTGTTTGTGTGGATGTGTACATTTGATTTCACTGTAGGCTTGTTCACAGTGTGACTGAAACAGTGTGTTTGCCTATCTCACAATGTGAAACCAAGGACTGCCAGAGACAGCAGGCGGGAGAGAGAGAGAGGGAGAGAGAGAGAGGGAGAGAGCGAGAGGGAGAGAGAGAGAGAGAGAGAGAGAGAGAGAGAGAGAGAGCGAAAGAGCGAGAGAGCACAGCAAGTCAATTAAAAGCAAATTTTCATTAGCTGTGACAGTCTGGCAAAAGGAAAAACAGTAGGGGGGAGGGGTATCCAGAAAAAAACACCCATTAAAAAAATCAGGCCAAGGCAATTTAACAACAAAAAAAATGTGACATTCATAGTATACAACCAGGACTAGAAAGAGCAAACTGCAGAATTGCAAAAAGCAAGGAAAGGAAAATTTACAATCCTTCTACACTGCGGAGACAGCAGGAGAAATCATGAGAACTCTGGTCAGCAGCATTTAAGCCCCAGCAGTGTTGTGTTGTAAGGCTAAAACACACCACTGCTGCTAAAAGGGAAATTACAAAACAGCACAGAGGCCAGTTTTACTGCAGGTTAGCTTTACAATTTCAGCTTTAAAAATATGAGAATTCCAGAATGTTTAACCAGATTGACCAGATATCTGGTAACCAGAGCTAGGGATCACATCCGCCAATTTAACAACAATGTACTCACTTCAAAAGTGAAATGAACTGGACTCTGGAGAAGCATAAAAAAAGAGGCTGGGTTGAAAGGCCAGAGGTATTACTGGATGCAAGGACATCAGTGGAGATGGCGTATTTCCTCCCAAGCCATATCCTGTTGGTTCTGAAGGACGCCCGCTTTAATGATCTTAAAAATGAGAATGGGCTGTTGGATGTTACCCAAACTTGTTTAAAAGGAATCAACCTTGAGGCAGAAATTATGGATACAAAACTCATTTTTTCAGAGGTAATTAACAATTGCAGCCTGTGGTCTTTTTCCAAATCAGGGAAGATCATCTGGAGGGTGACAATAAACTGTTGTTACTTGGTTTTAAAGGTGTACTCCATTTTACATGCATCAATTTCAGTCTCTTCTTTGAAGCAAGATTTGACACAGGGGATCTCAGCTTGGGCTTTGCAATGACACATATTTAACAGACAAACTTTTTTAACTTACAAACTGGTGCCCAGGTGGCCAGCTGGGGTGTGTAGAAATACGCTGTAAACATAGTGATTCATTATTATTTTGAACTTTTTAGCAAACAGTGGCTTATTTAGACATCAAACAGTTATGGAGCAGCATTAGCATTCAATAGGAGAATGTTGAGTCTAATATTGACTCTCCTTTTAAAGGTGTTTTGCTTCCACCAACTCCTGGGGGAAATATCTGGCTGTTTAGTTGCTAAGCTACTCACTAAATCCATATTTTGTGCTGGGCAGGTTGTGTACAATGGGTTTTTAGCCTCTTTTTCACTGAAAACAGCCACCTGCTGCTGGAAACGATGCCGATCCCAGCGGCGAGACTGGACAAGAACAATAAAGCCAGGGACCAACAAAATCAAAACAATTGGCCAAAAGATGCTAAAATGCTATATAGTGCTGAGGGGAACTGCAGAGATGGGTAATAATTTGCTTTGGCCTCATCACTATAGGCAATATTTTTCATATACAAGCAGTCCTGTGATCTGTTGTAATATAAAAATATTGATTATAGCCACTTTGAACTTTGTTGCATACATTTTAACTATTCTTTTTAAAATCTCTCTCATGTAGTCACCCAACTTAGCTAAAGTACAATATTTAATCAAGCAAGTAAATTTTATCTGTATGGCCTTCTACATTAAGAAGCAGGAGGAAAATGTGAGGTAACTAGAGTATGGGAAATTGACAAGCCATTTCCAGGTCTTCCAGCTCTATACAATGTTAACAGCTCTAATATGGAGCCATGAATGATAAATAAATTATCCATCAGAATACCTAACAAATATAATAATAAAAATAATGTAATAATGCAGTACGTATGAATAAGTGGAAGAGGAGGAGCGTGCTGAATTTCAAAATCTATGTAAACAAACAGTTGGGTCGAGAAATATGCTTGATGACAGGCGGTAACTCTGTATCCAGTTCTGCTGGATCTATAGTTTCAGTGAAGAGAGAAGAATTAGCAGCTTTACAGGATTTTATGAATCAGTAGCACGTCTCACTATCAGTAGCAGCGATGCCACTGATGAAATGCCTCCACTTGAGTCTCAGTGTGAAAGTCTGAATGCTTCTTTGGATCCTTTTCATTCCGTCTGTGAGGCGAAGAGGAGTCATCACATCAACTGCTCTTCCTCTGCTGTGTCTGAAGAAAATAACCAACCAGCGGACACACTCCAGCTCTACTTCTGTTAGTCTTTCCTTATGCACTCACATAGAATTGAAATGCTGTGATCATTACTCTGTTGCCTTCAGTATAATGTGAGAGCTGTGAGGTGCTGTGAAATGCTCCCACTGCATAAAAACTGAGGAATTTTGGAGTTCTGGGAAATAACTGTACCTTCCAGGTCTTTCACACAGAAACATTGTCTATCTCAGGTTGCAAATGCCACCTTTGTGAATAAAAATAAACCTTGGACTCTGTAAATATCATCAGTCACTCATAAGCAGACTATAATTTTTTGGTTCAGAAAAGAGGGGAGTGGAGCTGCCTGTGCATGATGCATGTACATTATTACACTGGTTGATTGTTACAGGAGAAATGAGATTTACTGTTGTGGGGCTTCTGTACTTTGATGATGGACACCTGTACTATAGTGGATATTTGGTGTTTGAAAAAAAAAAAGTGCTCATCAAGGACACCTTTCTGCACAACTGGCTCCCTGTTCACTCATACAAACCATTTAGCACAGTTACACTTTTACTACGATTCAAAAACCATGGGTTAGAACCAAAATGAGTCATGACCAGTGAGAAATGTCAGCTCGGTCATGGAAATCAAAGAGATATCACTGTTGCCTTTATAAATTGAGCTCCAGATGCTTTGGTTGCACAGATCTGTACGTGGTGGTGCTGATTGAGGATAAAGTTCGAGCTGATAGGCTGCCAGCAGCAGTGCAACAGTGTGTTTCTGTGAGCGCGCACCTTTTATGTACAGTTATTTCAGATCTACAAGCTTACGATCATATCCAAACCCAGTGTCACTTTTTTCTGCTTAAATGACTTCATGGCCATGTGACTGAGTGACTGACAGAGAGACTGACACGATGAATAAGCCTGCAGGTCTATTAAGTGAGTATTATGGGCAGAGGCCTGGGCACATTGTGTGTGCATGTTTCCTACCCCAAGAGGCTGTGCACATGGATCTCCTGCTGAATGTTCCTTGCTCCCTTGACAAGCAGCCAGCCAGTGACTTAGAGAAAACAAACGGCCCATAATTACCCCATCCAACCACAGCATCACTTCCTGCTGGTTGGTGATTCAAAGGACCCAGTCACCGTGGCTACCCTGTTGCCAGGAGACGGTTCGGGTGGACCGGGTTGATGTCTCAGGAATGACATGAGATGGACATTGGTAAGGATGGAACTATACTGGTAAAGGCCAGGCTGCTCAGTACTCAAAAATATCATGTCTCCAGGATGTCAACTCTCTCTTTGTTAGTTCACCGAACTGCACCCATCAATACCTCTCCTTCCAGCTGTTGGAGACATTCACTGGAAAGAAAAAGTGACAGTATTAAAAGGTGCCCTGTTGTCAAATGTCCTCGTAAAGAAACTCAAGTTATGTTTATATTCAGTGGTTTTCACCAAAATTCATTGCGTGTCCTGGAGGTCTAAACCCACTGAATACATTTCCTCACTCATAAAACATTCGCAAAGCTGCTTTTCGGGTTATTTTTAATCATGCAATTTCCAAGTTTTCTAACTTGCACTCTTCCTCGCCCTTGACTTTTTTGATGCATTGCCACACTTCTTTGTGTGTTACAGCCACAAACCTTCAATCAGTGGACAGTGTGAAACATGCGGTACATGTTATCTTATCACCCATATGTACGATATAAACAAGACAAGGACTAACTTGGAAAAATACTGCTCCATGGCCCTAGTAGTGCTCGAGAATTGCACAGAGTACTTTTAATTTGAGGTAGAAGTGACATTTGTGAGAGAAACTAGATATTTCATTGCAACAAAGCCCCTCTACAAACCTTGTAATGATTTTATTTTAAGACCATAAGGTGACTTTTGTTTTCCCTTTTCATAACTTATCTAATTATGTTCATGTTCAAATTCATTAAAATGTTGTAGCTTTATCAATCCCAAAAAGAACAAATGTCCACTGATTTCCTCGGTGTAGCTTTTTTTTGCAGACTCACATGTTCATGAAATTAATGCCTCCCAGTAAAGGGAGTTGTTTAACTCATGTCGATGCCTCTTGAAACAGAAGGTTTATTTTTAGTCCGACACCAACATCTCTGACCTTATTCTGTCACTGCGGTTGTGACTTCGCAGTGAGCCGAGTGTCGTACTGCTCTTAAAGCATCACTGTCCGGGTCTCCTGAGTAGGTCACTCAACTCAAGATGCATGTGAGAGCACTTTGTAAGGGGGAATCACTGTTACCACTCTGAAAGGCCGAGGGGCAGACGACGCGTGCATGCTGTTACTGTGCTGCCCCCTGCTGGCTGCCTTTCAGTCAGAGCGCCTCTGGAGAAGAGGGGAAGTTTCCTGAATAAACACACCAGCCCTTTGCCCTACTTACTTTTCCCTCATATCTTTCACAGAGTGAGTTAGGGGTCAGAAAAGGAAAATCCTGTGTACTTTGCCTAGACCTCTACCAGAAACAAGATATTCTCTTGAGAGAGCATTTCTCCTTTTTCTTTTCTTTTTGACAGAAACGAGTTGCCCAATAGTTTCTCAGAATTCATATTTTGAAATCAATGCCAGTTTTAAGTGACTCCTATCACATGAGGAAAGGAAAAGCACTAAGTGAGCAACACAGACTGTATCTCACATTTATTTACAAAATTTATTTACATGAGGATGGAAAAAGAACCCTGTGGTATCATCTGACCTTTGACCTCAAGCCTTTGAGCGGGCCTGAGTGTGGAATGATGTGTAAAGTGTCTTCAGTCAGTGATGGGTCTCTCTTAAGAGTAAAGTGCATGATAAAGAGGCTCACACTTTAACTGTTATGGTTGTGTAATGGATTTGTGTCAGTTAATCCCCGTGTTCTCCTGTGTGCCTGAATGAAGGGACTTCATTCTCTCACGGCTTCGCATCCTCACTTTTCTTCCCCGTTCTGGCGAGGATCTGAATGACTGTCTGGTTGAAATCTTCTGGCTGGTCAGCAAAAACATAATGGCCTGCTCCTCTGATCACCTGACAAAAGCACACACACACACACATTCACACACACATACATACAGTTGAACAGATGAGATAAAGTCGTTTTGGTTCATGTTCTGAAATGGCAGGAAATCTTTGACATCAAGTGCATGTTCTGCCTTCAGATAAGCATGAATTTATGCATTTTGAGCTACATTGAACATAGTTCTAATACAAGTGAATATTGTATGTGATGTGAATTTATCTCATGAACATTTATGTCAGCCAGGAAAATTCTGTCAAGGGTCTTTGAATCAAAATATATGCAGTATGAGTGTATTTCCTCTGTAAAATAGCTGATACAAAAAGCCAAGTTGAATTTTTACAGATTTAAAAAAAATGAAATCTCCACATTTTCTCTGGAGCTACTCAAACAAAGAAAATTGAGACTATGTCATGCCATGGATGTTCCTTTTCATCCCCTATTTGACAACAAACTGATGTGACAAAAAGTAAGAAACAGGAAGGAACCTACTTTGATTTTCACATCTGGTCTAGTTTTCTTGAAAGCATATCCAGAGTCACTGTCAATGCTGGAGCGCGATCCATAGATGAAGGAAATGGGAATGTCAGCTTGGACCAGCCCGATCCTCTCCAGCATAGGCCTCTTAGCCCACCCATAGGGAATGGTCATGTTCTTGAAGGCTGTTTCTCCGCTGAAAGAGTAGTGGGATGAAGAACATATGTATTATGTTTTGAGAAATGAGACATCTGTGCATAACAGCTTAAAAACGTTCCCCACCTTGGAGTCTGGGCGTTCAGATGGTAGATGTAGTCAGATACAGTGTTGTCATTGAACACAGAGGAGTATTTCTGCTTGAAATCAGACCTGATGGTTTGGACTAGCATTGGACCTGCGAGAGATGAGAAGACGCCCCCCCCCCAAAAAAAAGAAGACACAACTAGGAAATTTACTTTCAGATATTACGAGCCAAAAACACTGGCAGCCTCCTATGACATCTGCCCTGTGTTACAGTAAAATTACTCATTGCGTTATGGTAAGGGGAAAAGATAATAGAGAGATAATAAAAAGGGAGCATGGCAAATAACGGAAAAAGCCTTTTTTAGACAAGTAAGAGACTAACAAACACTGGACAATGACAAAGACAGGGCAGGGGGTTAAGGAGCAAAATCATTTTGTGTTAGGAAGCAAACTTTTTTTTTAATATGGAGAAGAATAACAATACCACTGACAATACCACAGGAATGAGGCAGTATACTCATCTCAATCATGGCCTCGTTTTTACACAAATTAATTATTGCTAGTTTTGCTGTTAATTTTACATTCATTTGAAGTTTTATAAATGATACACATCTTTAGCAATCAATCAAAATTTGTATACTGAATGTGAGATAGAGGGAAGATTTAAAGAATACATCTGAGTGTGTTTATGGGCAAGTATGTGTTTATATGTGTGTGTGTGTGTGTGTATGCCAACCTAGTGGCCCAGCCAGTCTGAGTCCAGCCAGAGGGTTGAAGGGGCTCATGACAGCCCCTATGGCTCTGATCCACACTGGGATGGAGTTGTGGTTGGGGTTCTCAGGACGTGCTGGAAAGCCCCAAGGCTCCACCAGCAGAAGATGTTTTACCCTGCCACACAGGGACACACACACAGAGACACAAACACAGACACACACCATGAAGTATCAAGAAGTAGTCAATAATGCCCATAAAATCTTTCCACAGCCCTTTCAAATTACAGGATTTTACAGACCATCAATCCCAAATTCAAAGATATTCCATTTTCTATTATTTATGGCCGTGAAAACCAGTAAATTGTCACATTTGGGAAGATAAATCCAGTGAATGTTTTGCATTGTTGCTTGAAAAATGTATGAAATAATTATTTCACAAAAACTTTAATTTCTGTACTTCAGTATTATGCACTGTTCTCTATGCAAGTAATTTGTTGTACATTTATGAACAAGTTGAGCTATACTCACCCACCCACAGACACACACACACAGACACACAAATGCAGAAACAAGCACACATGCACACAAGCACCTGTGTGGATGTTTGAGAGTGTAGGCAGCAGACAGGTATCCTCCAAGGTTATGTCCCAGCAGCACCATTTCCTCCAGTCCCACCTTTTCCCTCCATTCCTCCAGGGCTGCCACAAACTGCTCCTCAGCTCCTTCTGGGTCGGTGCTGAACTGGGGACGACTGCTCCTGCCGAAGCCCAGCAGGTCTAGAGCGTAGACCTGACCACTGCTGGAGAGAGAGTCCAGGTTCTGGGCCCAAAGTGCAACTCCACCCCCGAAGCCATGCAGGAGAACCAGCGAAGGCCTGGACTGAGCAGGGGGCTGGGGGCAAGATGGGGAGCACGGCGGTGGCTGTGGAGTTGAAAATGCTATGGTCCACAGATAGTTGTCGTTGGAGATCCGGACATGCTGCCTGGAGAAAGGCTGCTTCACAACTGCAGTGGAGGGGAGAGATTACGGGATGGGATGGAGGAGATGAAGTTGGGGAGCTGGGACTCATCCCCACTTCAGACTCATAAAACTGTTTTATGGGTTTTCAGTAAGCAGGTCTGATATTTTTGACCCTTTTCATAAGAAAACGACACAAAAGAGATTGCCGGTACCAAGTCCCCTCAGCACTTACAGAATGCTGCACTAAAACTCTTGAGTGAAAACCAGTCAAGATTTTACAAGTGGTTCAACAGCTCTTTAAAACATACTTACTCTTGAGCATTTTTTCCTCTGCATCTTTCAGCTGAGAGGGAGAAGTGGGGCACCAAGAGGGAAGCCAACTTAATATCCAGGATCTGTGATTCGGGCAGTAATCATGCATTCAAGCAGGCACACATAAAACATAAAGTAAATGCAAACACAGGCAAACTATAAATTGAACTTTGACCAAATCACATTTCTGTTATCAGCACCGCTGGTAAACAATCTATAAAGTACTTCCCTATTAGGAAAAAAAGCAGTGCAGCATGCAAACCATAAATAGAGTGAAGCCCGGATGGTCAATTTGTTCCGTGCATATCGAGACCTTTTGTTATTAAAACATATGTCAATTGAATGCATAATTGGTTTTAGAATGGCTTTTCTTTTTGGCTTTAGAATTTACAGAAATCACTGTTCAATTCGGTATAAATCAAAGGCATCAAGAGACAGTTATATCAACAGAAATTCAATATTTGGAAAAGAAAGGACGAGGCAGGAGATTTCATGGACAAATTCAATAAAGTTGTTTATCTGAGCACATTTCTACCTAATGGGATTTCTTCGTACAGCCGAATTGACCGTGCGACGCTCGTCGATCCTACCTCGTATTTAATATTTGGATATTTGTCAAACAACCAAATATGCACCAAAAGAGAAAAAAAAAATTAATGGAGGTTTTGGTTTGGTTTGGTTTGGTTTGGTTTGGTTTGGGCTCGGATGTGTTTGTCGAAGCTGTTCCCGGGGTCAGCGCCGGTTCAAGAAAACAATGTAGTTGGGTAACGCCGCCGCCGCAGGAAAGAGGGAGGGGGGGGGGGAAATAAGAGGTAAACAACCGGGCACGGTGCGATGGCGACGGCGTGAGAGTAAAGTGTTGGTCGGAGGAGAAGCGCTCACCTCGGCTCCTTGGTCGGCTGCACCTCCTCCGCCATCCTCCGCATGCTGAGCTCTGGTGGATCCGCGCCCGGCGCGGAGAGTACCGTCGCAACTTACCGTGATGCATTCCAGCACATCCCGTAAAAAGACTCCAAAAAATTAATTCTGAAGGTAGAATTAAAAATCGTAGCGAAACGCACTTTAAAAAAAAAAAAAAAAAAAAGCACGCGTTTATACGACGCTGTTGACTTCAGATGTGAGTGGATTAACAGGAGTGTTAATGGAGGGTGAATTCTTCCGAGAGCTCGGCGTGCGCTGAATTTTTTCCTTTGGCGCTTTGTGGTGCCGGGCGGCTTTCCAGGACGCCAAACTTTTGTATGTCCAACTGCGCCTGAAGGCAGCAGCGTGGTCAGGACGTCCGCCGCTCTGAATGGTCCCCAGCTCAGGTGGGTTGCGTTCGGGGGTCTGGGCTCTTTATCCTGGCTCGTAATCTATACGCAGAGGTACCCGACGTCAAACAGCAATACAACAGAGGTAAACACTATTATACAAACACCCAAGACCTTAAAATAATAATAAAAAAAATGAATTAATTGATTAGTTATTTAAAGAATACGTGTACAATACAATTGTGGTTTTGTTGGGCTAGTATTACAATTAGCATACCGTGTTATTCCAATTAAAGTTTCATATATATATATATATATATATATTTCTTTTAATAAAGTAACGCAACCAGTTGGTCATGTTTATGAAATATATCTTTGGCATCTACTTGAAAAATATACTTGAGTAAAGGCCATTTTTACACACTCACTAAGCATAATTTCTACGCCCACTGACACCTTGACTAGTTTTATGTTGTGTTGTGGAATACTATATTCTACATTTTCCCCCACATTACTTTGGATTAACAACTGGTGAAAGCTGTTGCCAGAGATGCTATAAAAACAAACAAACAACAACAAGAGAAAACCAAAGCAAAGGTACAAAAAAATAAATAAATAATTTTATATATATACATATATATATAAAAAACACAAAAGGTTTGGGATATTTTTGATAATCATCTTACACAATTTCAGATATCAGATATTTTCAGATATTTAATCAGATATCTTTTCATATTTGCATTATGATTACTAAAGTAAAGGAAATCACTCCGGTTTCACGTAGTTAATCAGAATTAAATACTTCAACAGAAACTTTTCCAGCACAGTCTAAGATGGGCTGTTTTGTGCCCTTGAAAAATAAATCTAATTGTTACTTGTGGATCTTTTCAAAGGCAAGGGATATGACTTTGGCTTTCCTCACACTAATATCTAGGCTAATAATAGTCCGAAACACTGTTGCTGGCATAGAGATTAAACCTTTGCTTATCTGCATAAATTACCTCCTATAATTTTAGATAAGGGCAGAGATTAAAAGAAAAGTTAATCTAATTCATTATCCTGAAGGATTTGGGTGTACAGTGTGATCCTGCTGCTATAGGAATAGCACTTTTTCTATCTTACTTTTTCCTTTTTTTAAAAAACTTTTACTCTTGCTGTGAATCTCATTGAATCTTAAAGGTAGGTTTATCTCACAGATTTATAGAGGTGTTGTCCTTGAAAAGCTCAGGAGCATCCTTCAGGAAATTATTGTGTAGTTGGTATTCGTTGACTGGAGACAGGGGAACTGGGGGCCACCTAATTCAGCAGGATAGTATGTGATTTAAATGTATCTACAAACACCACACATTATATAGTGTGTACATTATGAAATAAAGAAAAAAAATATTGTTTGACAGGCTTTACTCCTGTTTTTATCCCTTAAGCATGGTGGCAATTCAATGTATATAAATACTTTTCAAACATGTGATGATCTGCAAAATCATCTTTTATATAATTTATAATTTTCTCTGTCAAAAGGAAATTGAGGAGAACCCTGACAATCATGGTCCACGAGGTGGCATAGTTGTGCTCTATTACTAAAAAACACACACTCACACACACTCACACTCACTCACACTCACTCACGCACACACACACACAAACACACATACACACACACACACACACACACACACTCTGGCTACTTTGTCCTTCATTCCTCACACAATTTTCCTCTCATACCACCTACTTCTGGTGGCTCCCAGACTATGGGTTGACTGAGTGGTTCCTGAGTGCTTCATTTCCTTCGCTCTCATAGATGCACACACTCGTCCTCTGTGTGTGTTACTGTTTATTCACTCTGCTGAGTACTCAAAATTTCATAAGCCAGACAATGAGGCTGTAGCCAAGCCCAAAGAGGAGCAGAGGTAGTATAAGACTGTAGCTGTCTAGAGACCAGTAACTGGGTGAAGCTTTTAGTGAGGAGGCAACATAAAGCTGCAGCATGGAGCTGGCCTGCGCAGTGTGTCTGACGACTAAATGCTAGTCATGCTAGCTAGACGTTACACAGTCTGTGCTCTTCCTCTTGTTTTATCCGGGGCTCCAAATCAGTAACCCCTGTTCTGGCAGTAAATTGACATAAAGAAAGGGCCTGTTCAGTGTCCTCGGTCCTGGGACAATCGGGAGGAAATCTCACAAACCAAGCAAGGCCTTTACAATTTTTTCTAAATTGTCTTACTGTGTAATCCAACTGACTATTCTTGGAGGTGTGTACTATAGTCTCAGCTCAGATAGCATACGCCCCATAGAGGTCCTACATGCACGCCATAGTTCCTATGGTAAATTACCACAATGGATGCAGAATCAGGCTGTTATCCAGAGATTATGGTACTCAGATATATTAGGCTGTCATCCTGGTGGCATTTTGACAATCACTGAATGTGCAAACATTTGGTTTTATCTCGGATTTTCCCCTAAGTTATTGAAATGAACAAGGCTGCATTTGGGTCTCAAATGATTGCAGGGAGTGAAACAGAGCTAAATCTGTGTCCCATATTCAGTACTACAGACTAATTCTAGGCAGGTTTTGAGTATTTCATGTGTACACTTTTATGGTGACAAAATTAAATGTACTCAGCCTGTATACATACTAAAATTTTAAAATCTATATTTTGTTGTTTGCAATGCATAAAGGAAATTGAGGAGCTGCTAACAGCTGCACATAATTGAATAAAACGTGAATGGTGTGGAAAAGTCTTATCAGTGACATTCCAAAGTTGTAGATTGACTGATGTCTACATTTGCATTGCATAGATTCCTACCAGTACAAAATGGTGATATCCATAGGCCTTGTTCACACCAGACATTTTGACGCGTCATAGTAGGAAAAGCGCAGGTGTTATTAATAAAAGTAATAGTATTTCAGCTTTCTTTTATACTAACTAAAGAAGGTTATACCATGAGAATAAGTAGCATGAGCTAAACTTGTTTCGTGTGTCTTATGGAGCTTGTGACACTGTCCTTGGTCTACAATGGTCAGCTGATGTCGAGCCCCTCACAATACTGAGGTGACTGTTTCCTCAAAGAACAGATGGGAACCCACACAGGGACCTTTACTCATGCTATTTAAACCTAATTAGACCTTGTCTGTTTGTGTGTGGTGTGTGTGTATGTGTGTGTGTGTGTGTGTGTGTGTGTGTGTGTGTGTGTGTGTGTGTGTGTGTACTTATACATATGTGTGCGACAGGGGTCTGCAGTATGTCCATTACCTGTTAATAGCGCCTTTTCTGTTCTGGGGTCAGCTCTTATGAGGTTTGATTAGCATAACTTTAATACAAACCCGAGTGGACCAGTAATCTTGCTGTAAGCAGAAGCCACACTCTGTCATGAGTTTCTGGGGCATGGCCCAGTGCAGTATGGGTAATAAGAGTGACCAGGTTGTTAGTGGAAGATAGAAATGGGATGGAGGAGAGGTGGAGGATCTGTCTGGTTGCTAGGATACATGGCTGGCGCCAACAGCGGATATGATTTATAATGGCCAGCCTCACTGTCTCGCTTTCTCGCTAGTTTCCTCCTTCCTCTCCTCCCTCTCACTTTTCTCCCTCCATCCTCTACCCTCATTTCTATCCTCAGCATCTCTGTGGGTCTGTTAACTGGCCCTGTCTTACTGAACCGAGTACCTTATGCTGGAACTGGTAAACACTATTATTTATACGTGTGGTATTCGCTGAAGTTTGATATTCTCTTCTGCGTTCATCATGCGAATGCTTAGATAAAGTCAAAGCAACTTCAGTTTACAGTATTTGGCAATAATGAAAATACTCACTTTGAGTCCATCTCCTTATGGCCTCGTGGATCTTATGTACAGAGTGTATTTATCTACTGTGGGTGTAACAACTTCTGTGTGTTCTTGTTCACAAGTTCATACATGACCTGCACCCACATGAACCGATGATATTGATTTGCAGAGACTTGATCCACCTCAGGTTGTGAGAATCCTCAGAGATAAATACAGTGTGAGGAGGAATGGGGACAAAAGGGAAATGGAGGGCCATATGCAAGATGAAACTGCAGTGACGAGACTGTAGTGTTTGATTAAGATGGGTTTTAAAGGCTGATGCCAGCTCTTGTAATATACTGTTTGCCAAAAGTTCACTGACTAAAAGCAATGATGATTTCTCTGAAAATTTTCAGTTTGTGTTTGGGGAGAGATTTGTCTCAGAACAGTGTTCAAACCATCGAGAAACTTCCCACTAAAAGACAGCCTAATACAATCACTTCAATTTATAAGCAGAGTGAGGCAGGTTGGATTTTACAAGTGGACAGATTTTGGTGATGATTTTGAGGCGGATGAAATTTTTACAAAAATTGAGATGCAACATTTTATCTCTGTATAATCCATTAATTTCACCGAGAAACATTATAAACTGAACTACTTTCTAATGAAGAACTAGTCCCTTAGAAAATGGTTTACAGTGAGGTCTGTGGTTCACCCTCAGTAATCTGGACACTAGTTCTGGAAAGAAGTGTTTGAATTTTTCTCATGCAATTTTACACAGCTCCGAGCACCACAAATGAAATACCATTCACCTCCATTATAAAGGGATGGTGGCATAAATCTCAAAGGAAAGAGGAGAGGGGGAAGATATGTTTGTCTAAATTTGGGTTACTTGACCCCATAATACAAGCCAATGGAAGCTTTTCGTATCTCTAAGCCAATATGGTTTACTGCACGTTTAACGAAGAGTCACACAACCTAAACTTGATTTATAGTCGACACAGGAGTTAATGGGAGTCCTGCGGTGTGGGTTATGATTTATAGTTAAACGTTAAATAACCGTTGATAGCACAACTTCAACACAGTATAGTTACATATAAGTGGTCCTGTGCTTTCATTACATTCCTCACATTAATTGTATTTGTATTAATTCATTTACTTTGTTATATAGAGCAACGGTTTGGCTACGCATACAATTACCTAACTGGAGTCACATCCAGGTAACTTCTATTTTGACATGTCTCATTACTGAGTATACTGTAAAACTACTGCTTTACAATAGCTATATTTATTTTCTTGCATTCTTTGTTAAAGAGAGCTGGGGTTGCTGTGAGCTGGCTGTTTGCCACGGGATTGTCATTGTTAGAGCTCTGTTATGAAAATACTTACTTAAAGGACAGGTTCATATTTTTCAAGTTCAAAATCAAACCAGAGACCATCTATCTAGAGACCATCTATCAATAGGATCACAGCATACGCAGCACCCGTCAACATGTTGATGTTCCAACAGTAGTTATCGCTACACACCCATCTTCGAACTCGGCCTTCATTTTGATCTCAGCAACACACCCGTAAAGTTTTGTGACTGTATCTTTCGCGATTGGGATGCTTTGGTGACAAAATCTTTCCTCGGATCGACAGATATATGAACACCTGCCAGATCACTCAAAGGTAGTTCCGGCTATAGTAGGTGACTCCAGGACTGCATTTTGCATTTTGCCATGATAACACTCACAGACAAACACATACACACAACCAGGTGAAAACAATACCAGCCTCGCTGTTGTTGAAACTTGTAATAGAAAACACAAGCAGCCCACATTCACCAGTCACAGCCCTGCTGTCCCCATTCGCTATGTCCATAGCATATGAGCGTAATCATGGTGGCTATGTGCTTTGCAGCTTGAGCTAACGAACTAATGAGCATTTCTGATGTTTTGTGTTTGCTCTGCAAAGCTAAAATGTCTTCTCTGGTTAGCTGAGACATCATCCGTCTTTCTATCCATCAGACTTCTTAACTTATCTGCATTTATTAAATTATATCATTTGACAAAGCAAGAAGTCTGTTTGTCTCTTAGTTCTGTACTCATAAGTGATCCAGGAAGACATTTAAACTAGAGTGTCCATATTTCTCTTTCCCTCTGTCTGTCCAGTGTCTTCCAGTAAATGGAGGATAATTTTAGAGCGATAAAGAGCCCAGAGGACATCGAGGGGAGGGAACACACACACGCACGCACGCGCACACACACAAACGCGCACACACACACACACACACGCACACACACACACACACACACACACACACACACACACAATAAGATGGTCCCTCATTCCCCGTTGCACCTGCTGACCCCACAGGATCCACTGAGATCGGCTACTGCTGAGTGTGCGGCTTCTACACACACTCAGACCCACACACACACATGCAGGAATGTGTACGCACTTTGACTAATAGGCCTAATGCTTCCTGAAGAGGGCCCAGTACTACATTAGCTACGGATGTGGGATTGATTTAGAAACTGAAAGCCTTCTCGTGTGGGTGCGTGCGTGCGTGCGCGTCTGTGTGTGTATGAATATGTTGTGCACTCACTTTTGTGTGTTTTTCCCCATTCCCCTCCTTTAGCATTATCTGTTTACTCACAAATGATGCACATACACCAACACAGAAAAAATATAACCGAGGTTTAGCGATTTTAAAGATTGATATTCATTATATCTTTACACATAGCCTTTTTCATTCCAAAAAAAAAGCACAAGTATACAGAGTTTCATCCTAGAATGTTATTCTTGTCAGAGTGGTAAAGCCTCCGAATGAACATTTAGACCATCATCAGACACTAAAACTCTCTTACTAAATTTAGAGTTAGCATTAGGGTTAATTAAGGCAATTTGACCCATCACACCAATTAAACAGTAGTGAAACTCTGGAAAACATTAGTCCTTCTAATGCCGGATTAGTTCCTGACATCAGTATTAAAAAACTGGATTAAATAATATAATGGCTAATGAAATAAAGTCTGACTGTGGTCCATCGTTGCTAAAGTGGACAACGCTGATAGACCGCGTGCAATATTTAACACTTGAAATAATCAAGCTCTTTCTGCGACTGACCAGGGCTATACACTGCCTGGGAGTGACAGAGCACCCTTTTGCTACACCGACTCTGTGGTGGTGCGCTACGTTGCCACACAGGAGCCACGACTGCTGGCATTATAGAAAAAAATCAAGACACTGGCTGTATGGCAACTGTCATAGCTAGATATCATGGTACATTGTAGCAGCACCAGCCACTGATAAAAGCCAGCTGTCACAGAGGAGAACCGATAATAGTTAAAATAAGGGGATGACTGTGCTCATTTTCAGGCAGTCTCTGCTATCACTTCATCTGTTTTAGAACGTCTCGTCAAAGGAGTGCAGTCGTAAATTTGAAAGACTAGAAAGCTTTGGGGGGGGGGGTCTTGTAAATATAGAGCTGATATTTATGTTTAGGCAAAATCAAAAGACACTTGTTTTTGCCACTGTGTGCAACGTTGGAACCTAAAAATCTTCTTCATGGAGGATGAGGTATTTTCAACTTAGTTTTAATACGCTACTGGGAGAAAAATGAGGGTCAAGATCCATAGTCCGTTTCTGTGCCAAAATGCATTTCAAAATTTAGCTAAAGCTAATATGAGTCTTCAGCCAAATCAAGTGGGTATCTCCCAAAGTTACTGTGTTACTAGAACAAAATTCCTTCCTTGTGTTTCCATGAAAAGTGTTCCCTTGATGACTGTATCTTTGCTGAGCTTATAAGCTACTGGGACCCACACATGACCAGGATGATCATAGCCTCTCAATTTGTCTAACTACTGAAGCATCATATTAGCTTCTGCAGAGCTATTACTGCTAATGTTGTCTCCTATCCCCTACATGATAATCGTAACACTTAGAAATCACATTTCAGTCAGAGCAAACAGGAGGAATAAGTACAGTGACCAGCAGGTCATTCACTTTACTGTACATATGGCATCTGAGTACTGCATTAAGATAGTCTTGAAAAAAAAATGTATCTATACTTTAAGATCCTCTTTTGCAGGGTAATGTTAAACTCAGTCACCTCCTGAATGTTGCTGTCAAATGCTTGATGGGAAATATTGGCAAACTGAGATATAACCTTAGCGTGAAGCCATGCGGAGCTTAACAGCGAAACAAAGAGGCCATGGCTGCGCGGGGGAGATTATTGGTAGAGAACCAGGTGACTGGCAGAGGATGCTGGTAGAAAGAACGAGAACGAGGGCAGAAGAGGAATGGGTTAAAGCGTGTTGAGAGCAGAGGAGAGGGTGAGGTGGCCTGGGGGGGAGGAGAAGAGAAAGAGCAGAGAAACAGAAAAGCAGACGTGGAGGAGGTGGGGAATTGATGAGGCAGAAAGCTGGGTTATTCCTGCTGTGAATCTATGTGTCTTTGCTATGTGTGTGTGTGTGTGTGTGTGTGTGTGTGTGTGTTTGTGCGCGTGCCAATGTGCACAGAGTGTGAGTATGAATGGCAGGCTTTGGCAGTAAATGAAACTGTTTATCAGATCAATATGGCCATCATCTCTTAGATGACTGTGGTCTCTACTGAAGAGCAATCATAAATCACAACCAAATATGGAGGACACCAATCTATACCGGGGGTGTGTGTGTGTGTGTGTGTGTACACGTGTGTGTGTGTGTGTACACGTGTGTGTGTGTGTGTGCGTACACGCATGGGCATGCTCTGCACAAGCATGCACGCACCTCTGCGTTTGTGTGGTAACCCGTTTGTATCCGTATAGGTGGGTGTTTGTGCGTCTCTGTGTGAAATAGTCCTGACACTCTGGAGCTGAGGTTTGAGGTGAAGCAGTCAGAAAATGGAGACACATGGAAGACAGACCACACCTTAGACCACTGCCGTTCACATAGTCTCAGCAGAAAAATCACAGACTCATAACGTACAGAGCAAGGATGTTGGACAATACACAGACACCATCGGCCATATTGTAAGTGTGATCTGTCCTCCATCCTTCACCATAGGGTTAACAACAGCGCTCTTGTTCTGTGTCTGACTGCCCCGGTGCTCTCACTCTGAATAATGTAGCGTCCCGATATCAGTGACAAGAGTCTCGAAACCAAAATAGCATCTTGAGCTCCGATAAATATAGAAGGTAATTAAATCGGCAGCAGGAGAGAGACAGTGAAAAGCCAGGAAAAAGGGATGGTCTGTTTTATGTGTGAGCATAAAACTCCCCACTGCAGTGAACTACAGGGGATCGATTGGATGGGAACGAAACACTGTGTGTTTTTTATTCTCACCCCTACACTGATTTTTATCAGGGATCAGTGATTTGTTTTGAGTAGTTTTATGTGAATTAGCTGGATTTCTAGGGTTGATCTGTTTTGCGTTTTAGGGCCTGCCACAAGCACAGTGAGTCAGCAGTATTTCACCGGTTAGTTCTCAGGAGATTGGGCCGTGTGTGTTAGCGCTCACTGCCATCTGCCTCTTGCCACTCTGAGCGTTGTGCTCCTCATACACCTCATCTTATTCGACCTGCCCTTTTTTGTTTAGTTGTTTTCATAGTGACACTGAGGAAACTGTTGGATTGATCCTGCATTTGACATAAATGCAGAGGATTCAGAGGAGCAGGGTGGAAGTTTGTGGGGGGTTGGTACAGCTTGTCAGAGCAACCAGGCCCCCATCTTGACATGATCTCCTCTGGGAAAGTGTGTGTGTGTGTGTGTGTGTGTGTGTGTCCGTTCAGTAAGACATGTTGTGACAGAAACTGATTGACAAGCCCCTTTGCAGCCCAACACCAGCATCTGCAGAGAGACTAATGATGACAGCTCTCAGGCCGTACACACTGCTCTCTTTTTCTCAGCCTCTATCACACACACACACACACACACACATACACACACACACACACACACAAGTTCGTGCAGCTATCCTTGTTAGAACATTGCATTCATTGTGGACAGCCTAACCATTACCTTATCTATAACCTATTTATGCCTCACATGAACCTTAACCATGATCTCAGAAAGGATATTTTTGCCTCATCAAGACCAGGCTTTGGTCCCCATGAGGACTACTGGTCCCAACAAGGTCATTGATTATACACGAAAGGTCTCAAAGAGGTACCAAAATCACACACACTTGAACACGCATACACACACACACACACACACACACACACACACACACACACACACACACACACACACACAAACACACACACAAATTTACCATGTCTTCCTATCTCTTGCTCTCTTTGTCTTGTGTCTCTCCCTCGACTACCTCTTCCTCTATCACACGCCCACACAGACAATGGCATCCTGTATATCGTCTCCCTGACACAAAGGCACAAACACACACATTTAAATGAACGCTCCAGCAAACACACATACAGACACTAACCCACACTCCTATTCATGCATACAGTCATACTAGTCTGCATGGCAAACATTTCACAAATACACACATGAAGTACACATTTTTTTTTTTTGCATTGTCTGTCTATCTCTCAGACACACGCTCTCTCTTTTTCTCACAGACACACACACAAACACACACACACACACACACACACACACACACGAACACACACACACAAACACTGCACTACTCTCTCTGTCTTGGAATTTTACATTTTGATGAAGGAGGAAGCGCATCATCCAATCAGAGCAGCAGGGGCAGGGAGGGACCATCTCAGCTCAGACAGCAGGGTGGTTTGGAGGCAGTTCGACACAGCGTTATCAGGGTTGCCCCTATCGGCTCTGCCCCCGGTTCCCTCGTCTCCAAGCAGCTGGTGGTACGATCTGCCAGGCTCGATAAGAACCCCTCCTCTCTGTCTCCCCCTCTTCTGTCAGTGCTAGGGTGTAGCTACTGATCCTATACTACAGCAGAGAGAGTGAGAGTGAGAGGGAGGAGGGACATCAGGTGTCACAGCTCCGCAACCCCAGTTGAGGCTGCATTACCGCGACAACCAGCTCCAGGGGTGCTGCCAGGTGAGTTTGAGGACACGCACACACACACTCTCACACACATTCACACACATGCTGTAGATGCACACAATGAAGTAATTCCACATTGCTTACTTATAGGTTTGTACTAAATTCAGCAGATTTAACATACACAGGTGTGCAGCTGCAGATGTGCCCCAGCTAGTTGGGATTGTCACTTTTGCATCCTGTGTTTTATCCCTGTACTGATGCTGTATCTGTCAGAGAGTGTGTGTATGTACGTTTGTAGCCATGCCAGTATGTACAGTATATGTGTACGTACGTACACCGTCCCTCCCAGTGTGGTGCTGGTGGGAGACAAAGGGTCCCCTCTGTCTGGCACTGTAGCAACGCTCAAATCGCCACTGATGGGTGGGAAAGTTCTCTCCGATCAGAAAAAAAAAGTCAAAAACCGGGTGCCCCCCCAGCACCTACTCCCCCCACGTCCCCCCCTCCCACTCCACCCATTGCTGTCGAACACTCCTGACTCATGATGATAGGAGGACACGGTCACAGCAGATGATCACCCGGTGGGTGGGGGTGGGGGTGCGTTCTGAGGACACAGAGGCTCGGGGGGGGGGGGGGGGGGTTCGTTGGCGGTCATGACACTACTGTAATGTGTGATAGACATACCATAGAGAATGAAGTTAAAACACATGTTTGTAAGGAGAGGTCATCTGCCATGCACATGACTGACGGTGTGCGTGTGTGTAAGAGTGAGTGTGAGTGTGTGTGTGTCTGTGTGTCTGTCTGTGAGAATGTGTGTCTGTGAGTGTGTGCGCATGTGAGGGGGAAAGCGAGAGACTGAGCAGGAGCATAATGTGTCGAACTGACGGCCATTACTGACCAACGAACCCAGACAAAGGGCGGCAGATCATATGTGCAGTCTCATGTCATATTCCAAGCGAGCGCGTATGTGGGTGGGTGGGTGGGGGTGGGGGGTAGAGATCGGGTTTGTATGTTGAATGGTACATGCAGGGTGCCTCCGTAAGTGTGTGCGTACAGTATGTCTGATCATCAGGTCTGAGCTTGTCCTATAAGGTGGCATTCGTCTCCAGAAGATCACATGTGCGCATTGCGCTGCTGTGTTCTCAGTCTTCACTCCTTCTCACTCCCTGACGCCCTTATTCAACTTGTCCCATTTGACAGCTGGTCGTCGACCCCCCACTACCCCCCACCCCCCACCCCCGGACTCTCCACCGTCATGCAGCACTAGCCGAGCCTGATTCAGCCTCTGTCTCACAAGGCTGTAGACAGGTTCAGCCCCGTCCATATGACACTACATTATCAATTCCCTCTTTGTGTCAACTGCAGTAATGGATGTGCTCCTATCCTTATGTGGCCTTTTGTTAAATCCTGCCCATGTGATTGCAGATCTTTGTAGAGAGGGTGCAGTCTAGTGTAGCTGGTAGTACTGTACATCAGCATTTTAGGACAAGTCAAACCTTCTTTTGGATCTGTAAACTCTTAAATGGCATTATTCTTGATTCAAAGAAGACAGTACACTGCATTCAGAAAGGCCCATTTTCTGTGGACAAAATGATCTCTAATTTAAGAAAGTGATGCTTCCTTCTTTTTTCCGATAAATTTTTCGCCATTTATTGGCTAGTATTGTGTGGGCAAGAATGGAAAGCAAGGTTAGAGAGGGTTTACATGGGTGGAGCGCTGGGCTCGAACCCTGGACATGAAAGTGCACAGGTCATGCACTCACCTACAGAGACACAGAGCCATTCAGTGTTAATAACCTAGAAATACAGAATTAAATATTTGGACAAGGCAGTAATCTCTTGTCTTCAAACACAGAAATGTTCTGTATTATAGAAGCATGTGGTGCGTGACAGGCATGGGCTGTTCATTATCCTCCATTCTGCGATAATTGTATATTATCGCAAATTAATCTATATTCTTCACCCTCAGTTTTTCCGAAACCAAATGAATAGTGACCAAACGTCATGGTCTGTGTGTAAAAATGGTGGTGGCAAGAACAAGCTGTACATTTCTCTCTCAGTGCCCTTCCCTTCTCTCCCCTCACTCTCTCTCTCTCTCTCTCTCTTTCTTCCTCCCTGCTCTTCCATTTTATTCCATTTCTCACCCTTCCCATTTCCTCTCCCTTTCCAAATGCACACACTCAACCCCTCCTCCATATGTGAGCACTGACAAGCGGTAGGGCGTGCCCCCCCCACACCCCCCACCCCCTTACCACATACGTTATAACAAGCCATGCAGTGTACATACATTCCCGTCATGTTGAGTTCACACATGGCTGCACAATAACTGACATGGCTGGCCGTCATATATGTCCTGGTTTACATCATGGGGCCTCTGCGCTGAAATAAAAAAACATCACAGACACACAATTAAAAACTCTTCTTTTACAATTTGGATACTGTAATGTGAGTGTAACGGCAGGTAATCTAAATTATACTTTGTTGCGTATAGGATGTCTGTAATGCTGAGAAATGATGGCGTAAGCAACAATTACCCTAATTGAACATTCCAGAGCAGCCCTGCAAAATGGCTGCCGAGCCGGCACGCTGTCTGTGATGGCCGACGAGTGTGTAGGTCTGAGGTGTGTGCGTGTATAGCTGCGCATGTCTATGTGCACGCGTCTGTGTGTACGCCTGTTTGTATACGTGTGTGTTCTGCCTGTGTGTTTGTGCTAAGTCTATGTGAGAGTAATCCTGCTTTTGCTTTTTACTGACTGCTTTGTGTCAGGGGAAGTCTCCGCTCACCGGAGATCTCTGCTAATCCATAATTACCAACCTCAATATACTAAGACTGTAGGAGCCATTATGTCAAACCACCTTACTGTAACAGTTGATGATTGTGGTGCCCGGCACCTAAAAAAAAAAACAAAAAACAGTTTAGCTTAGAAAATAAAACTTGCTTCTCTGCTTTAGATAGCGATGGTGATCACAGCCACTATCTTCAGAACATCGGCATTTTCACAGACCAGCATTAAGGTGCTGAATGTATTCTGCCAAAGAGCTGACCTTGTTGTTTCTTTACAGCTCTCTGCCTCGCCAGCCCAGCACCCAGTCAGCCGTCAAGCCAGCAATCCAGCTATCTACCCATCCATCCGCCCAGCAGCCAGCCAGCCAGCCAGGCCTGTCCAGCCCAGAACTGGCAACCTGCAGGAGTCATCAGGGTTAGTGCTCTTTTGGCACGCCTCTGTGCCAAAATCATCTGCAAGCATCAGGCAGGAACTTGTAAATTTATAGATCTGCACTTAAACCAAAAGCCAGACAATCAAATAATATACTTCCATAAGAGAGAAGTGTGGTGCTGGTGGGGGGCGTCCATAAAACATGGCTATAGAACAAGTCAAGAGACATGCAGCAGATTTACTATGGCAGAAAAAGCAATGTTTCATTGTAATCTTTGAAGACATATTAAGTGATGGCAGTTTTGTTTGTTTGATTTATGCCCTCAGGCACAAAAAGAGCAATGACTCCTCTATGGTCATAAGTTCATTTTTTCCCACATCAAGTCTCTTTTCACACAATTCTGATATTATACATTAAAAAAAGGCACTTTTAGAGGTGGGTCCCTTCTGTAACACACACACACACACACACACACACACACACACACACACACACGCAATCACACAGACACTTTTGTACCAAGATAAGCAGCGTTCTCTCATTTACATACCTACTTTTTCCTCTGTTCATATTAGCCTGTGCACGTTTGCGCGCACACACACACACACACACACACACACACACACACACACACACACACAGAGCACAGATTATAAGCATCACTGGATTAACTTAAAGCAGTGCTGTTTTGCTAATAATTCAAATACTGCAAGTGCTAGCATTTTCTGCAGTTCATCAGGGAGACGCTGTAAAAAGACAAAGCTGAACCAAATGACGAACCAGCGCTCAGGCCTTATCGCAGCTGTGTGGGTGTGCGGCTCGTGTGTTCATGTGTGTATGAGAGAGAGAGAGAGCGTGCCTGTATGCGCGTGCACCGAGTCTTAAATGTGACAGCCGAGGGTCGGGCTTACACATTAAAATCTCCTCCACTGTTTCTAATGCATTTGTCAAGCAAGTGCGGTCACACCGTTCAGCGGAATGGGGGAGAAGATGGTGATGAGGGAAACGCTGTACGTTCACATGCAGCAGACCCCGTAATAGGGTGTGTCTGTGGATGTGTGTGTATAGATATGTGTGTGTGTGGGAAAGAGAGCACGTATGTGGATATGACATACCTCTGCTGTTTACTATCGATTTAGTATGTAATGCATCTTTCTCTCTCTTTCTTTCACATTCTCAGTCAACTAGTCCAATGGAATGGATATAATGGAGCCATTAGTTAAATCCTATGAATACTGTAGACCAGGGCTTAAGGGGGAGCTGAAGGCCGATTTCCTTTTTTCTTTAAAAAATAAAAAGAACAACAGTGTAACAAGCAATGACTAAGTACCTTTCAAAATATAATTTAAGGATTTATAGAAAAAAAGTACAGAATGTGATCCTAGTTAATGGCTTTTGAATTATGTGTTATTTTATACTGACGATTGAACAAGATAATCATCACAAAGGCCAGAGGCCCATTTACAGAGCAATGGATCCCTTTTAAAAGGGCTTCTGGTATTCACCACTATGTTAATGACAATTTAAAAATACAATAATAAATTAGGTGGAGTTAGAAAGGCCAGGGTAAAGACATAATCCTGTATTTTAACCCATTTAAGGGGAAATATACAGACATTCATTTTGAGTAAGGGGAACATGAGGACAGCATTCAGTGTGTTTGCAAGTCTGTATATGTGTACCTGTGGTTTGCAAAGGGCCTTTTAGACATGAGTAAAGAGGAAATGGATGCTTGGCAAATGCTCAGCCAGCGTCCTTATCGCTGCTGCTCTCAGAGCTGACTACCACAGCTTCTTAATAATGGGCACAAAACAGAGTCATGTCTATTTGTGCATTCCCACCTAACACCTAACAGCCTACTACTGTGCCGGTACAGATAACATTATATCCCAAAATAATGTATCATCATTTACGAGAAACCCCCTTCTTTTTTTCTCTTTTTTTTTATAGCGCAGTCATCATCTGATTTAAAGGTAGCGAAAGAGAGGAAAAGGTGGCACATATAAAGAGAGAAAAAATGTATAGAAATCTAAAGAAAATTGTATTGTAAGTTTGTCTTTCTCAGCATGAGATGGTATGGAGCTAAAGAAAATAACAGTTTGACACAAGTGTAGGTCTGTTGGTTAATAATGTGGGTATAAAACACAGAGATGGCGAGGATGTTCTCCTCAGCAAAGCTTTTTCGCTTCCCTGGCTTCCGTCCTGAGTGCAGACAACAGACGTTGTCATTTTCCAACTCAATTTACAGATGCATTAGGAGATACTGAGGCGCGCCCAACTCCCTCAAATGCAATCAGCTGGCCTGTGTGTTTTAAGAGGAAATTGAGGGTGCAATCTTTATCGGCTTCTCCTCTTCTGTAGAGCTGTTTGTCCATGGAAATCATTTCAGACCATAGACTACTGCATATGTATTTTTTGATGACTATCCTTTACTGATTTGTCTCCCTTTTAGGCTACATGAGAGAAAAGCAGAGACGATGTTTTTGAGGACTGTTGAAACTCATCTCATAAAGATTTAGATTCAGACTAACTAAGGTATGTTAAATAATACATCTGACTAAATACTGTTGAGTTTAGACCTAATTTCTTGCTCATTGTATTTACATCTGTTTACATCCATTTCCTATATTGCCATATGAAAATAATTCTTTGGCTCTGGGAGATAAAGAAAATGTGCCGACTGTGTTAAGGTCTGTGCGTGATTTTTATAAATTTTTTGATGAGTTCAATTTGAGACCTCAAATCACATGAATAAGGAGTCACACAATTTTTTCATTCCACAATGCAGTCTTTTTTTTTTTTAATTTAGGTTTTTCTTAGAGCACCTACATTTAGATTTATATTCTTTACGTTCCACTATGATGACTGAAGTCTTAATTTGATATTAATTAATAGTATAATTTGACATCAATTAAAGTAAAATGAAATGATGCAAATGCCACATTTTTTCATTTTTACTCAAAAATGCTAATGGGGTGGTAGGAGTGTCTATTTTTTCAGTCAGGAATGAATCCGTTTTGACAGGTTTTTGTTCTATATTTTACTCATTAAACTGATCTTAGATTCAGTTGCAGGTAGCATTAAAAAGCTCTTTACATTTGGCTTTGTGAAACCTGCTGATACCTTGAAAGTCAGCCTCTCCCTCTCACTCCCTGTAATTGATTTCACACCTTTGAGCCTCACAATAGTATTCTGAGTGCACTCAGGGGAGAGATTCAGGACAAAGTCAGCTTGAGAGGTACATCCATGTAGATCTACCAGCGCACACACCAGCTGCTGACAGTCCTGCAATGTTAATACACTGTTTGACCCTCAGCTGAATTTATGACTAATTGAGAGATGGGGTAAAAAACTGACGAGAGACACGCAGGACGCCAGACAAAGGATGGGGGCTGGGAATGGCAGAAGGAGGAGGTAGGGTATAGGTGGTGAAAAAGAACAGGGGGAGAAGAAGGAGGTATTAATAAAAGAGAGACATCTTTGAAAAGATGACATCTACTATTATACTCTCCTATCTATAGCTACCTTTCAATTCCTTCATTCTCCCAAAAATGTCATAGATCAGTCATCCTCTTTTTCACCATTCATCTCTCCCTGTATCACCCCATTTCTTGTACCAGATGTTCACTCATCTGTTTCACTTTTGATCTCCTTTTCCTCCAACATCTGATTTTTTTCCCATCATATTCCTTCTCTGCATCCATAACATTTCTCTCCTCTCCCCTCCTTCATATCCTTCACACAGTTGTCATATTTTTCCAATAAGCCCTTTTCTCGAATCACCCACGAAGAGAAGGTTCGACAACAGGGGTTTGATCTTGCACACAAATGCACGACTCAATTGGATTATTTCTCACATCGTGGACATGTAGACCCACAAAAAATGATTCATATGTGCCGTTAAGTGGCTGCATCGCCTCAGCAAATCTCTTTTTCGCCAAGCAGTGGCATGGATCTATAGCGTTCAGGTGGAGGAGGTCTCTCTGAGCATGTGGACGTTATCTTGAAACAAGGAGCTGGCTGCCATAGCAACCATATGATGAGGCAGACAGGGCTATTTAAAGGAATTCAGCTGCTGCTTGCGTTCCCGTCAGCTTCACACCAGTCCAGTGAAAGACAAAGAAATAGATGTGAATGCTAGAAGAATATACAAATTCTTGTAGTTACAACCTTATAGCCTAATGTCTGGCATCAAGGCCAGGTAACAGAAAGGAGAAAAATGCAACAATTATCATAGGACTAGTCTAAATGTAGGGTTATTTACATTGCACAAGGTGTGTAATGCTTTAGGAGTCTGAACAATTGCTTCATTTACCTTTTAAGTCCTAGTTCAGAATCTGCTGCCTGTGAAATTCATTGTAGGGTTTTTTGTCCACTGAAGCAAAACCTCATTCTCGGCCAGTGCAAATTAAAGAAATCAGATTTAACTGCACCCTTTCGACTCAACAACACAGCTAAACACGTGAATGCACCATCTTGTCATTTTGGTGGAAACATGCTGCATACATTTTAAATCCATTTTTACATTTGCCATGCCACAAACAAAAATGTGAATGCACATTGGTAAAACACAATCCTGTTCAGATATATGCAAATGTGAATTATACAATGTAGCCCAAGCTTGCTGCACAATAGTGGAATTTTTTTTTTTACAGGGATGTGCATATGCTTGAATTATCTGCAGAAGGGGCCCACTGTACTGTAATGTCTCAAATTATTCATGATAAAAAAGAACATAGTTCTTCTCCAGAGAGCTGTTTCTCAGTGGACAGCAGCACACAAGGAGACAAGTGTGAGAGGAAGAACAACTGCTGTGCACCTACAGTGCCCTTGGAGCAAGCAAACAAAGGATTCCTTAAATGCATATTTTATCCACATATTTCTCTGTCACTATTGTTGGTTGGAAGAAGACGTTCACCTGAAGAAGCCTGACATTTATTTCCCACCACCAACCGAGAGAACTGTATCATTCTATCTTCGCATTTATCTCTGGTAATGATAGGCAGTACTTCCTTTACATTCTGCAACTTCCACTGCTCATCCGTGCCTCTTTCAGCTCTCACTCTGAGCTCTTCACTGAATAATCCCCAAAAGGAAGCTAATAGAGAAATCACTGATTGAGCCTTACGTGGTTCTGGATTTCCTTTGTTGTTTTATAAGTATATATGTATGAAGACATTTCAATAATTTGAATCAACCTCGTTGGTCTAGGCTCGCCGGGTTAATAGGGGATTCTTCCTCTCCTATAAATAAATGCTCCTGATTTTTATTTCTTTTTTATCATGCAGATATTCTACAACATTTTAATTTCAAGTGCACAATAATTGGTGAAACTGCTGGTGTTCTTTTATCACTCAGTTGAGCCCAGCATGCTGTTCCAGTGCCCGTGAGAGCAGTCAGGAAGATTTAAAAGTGCTTCATACAGTCGAAGCAAAAATTATGAGTGACCTCTCTCGTAACACTCCCTCTGCTCTTCACTTTGCGCTTTATCTCATTCTAATCCCCACTCATTTCATATGCTAAGTAAAAGCTTATATCCCTCTTCACTGTACGTACACACACATTCCTCGTAGCCGTGGTGTGATTATAAAATTTGCATAGAGGATGTTGTTGGAGCTGAGGAGAGCAGAAGCACTAGGGCTGAAGCAGGGGGTTGTGGGTGGTCTAATGCCTGTCAGGTGCAGAGAGGTGGGGCAGAGGCTCCCAGAGTCCCTCATGTCTGGATTTATGATGAAGAGGAACCAGGAGAAAGTTCCCCCATGTCTCAGTGTTTCTCTCCACATCTCCAATGGTTTCCTCAGAATCTAATTTGCATGCTCTCTCTCCACAGCTGTCACAGATGTAGCGAAGATTAGGAGGGAGAGGAACGGGGAGAGCTGACTCCTTACTCCTGGGGAGGGAGCAATGAGATGGAACCACTTCGCTCCCTCCCAATGGAAAACCACTTCTACCATCACAGCGCCACCTACTGACTCGGTGGGGTGGGACAGCTGGTGTTGTGAATCAGGCCGCCACAGTCCAGGGACCGGCTACTTCCCAACACCAGGGTCTCACCATCACCCCTCACATCTCACCATTCTTTTACCTTCGTCTTGTAGTAAAAAATTTAAATTGTTGCATCTGTTTGTCCTGCTGGTTAATTATTTATACCACCACGTATCTGGCAAGAATACACTAACTTGCGAAATTTTGAACACTACATCAAACCCCATGTAAATCACAACAGTATTTTTTTTTCAAAATTGAACAAATAAATACTTAACATTGTAAAATAAAAATATCAGTTGTTTTCTTCTTAGACGATTCAAGGAACAAAAAAGAGAAAAAGGGAAACTAAATAAAGCTCTGAAGATGTAGCCTTATAGAAAATGTTTGACGATTCCTGTATTTCGTCCAAAATTAATGCTTTTACTCGCCCATCACAGACTGTGTTGGAACCCCTTTCCAAGTAATAGATTATGAAATAAAATCACAAAATACAAACAGGGTTCCATTTCTGGACCTTGACAGGGATTAAAAAAAAATATATATCAGATTATCTTGACATACATTTCTTTTACTCACTTCCATTAATTATGATATAAAAAGTAATAAAGTAACATTTCCATCACAAGCTGAAGTAATGGCTTGACTCACAGGTATAGGATATAAGGAGAGGGTGGGGTGTGAGGGACATCTTCACCCACTCCTCCTATGATGAGCACTGTCAGGGGTCTCAAGTTTCAGCACAAACTGATGTCTTTCCAAATATGAGACAACATGCGGTGGTGTAATTCTACACTGCAAGGCTGACTGAAACACACACACACACACTCACAAAATACACCGGTCCCTGCTGGCATGAAGTGTACATTTCACGCATTTGTTTATTCAATTATATTTATTAGGAGCGTGTGGGACGGTCATTTTTAAAAATCCCATGAATGCACTTGATATGCTCTAAGGAGAAAAAGGGGTATGAGAACTCGCCTCCGAATGAAAACTCTTCTGTTATGTCACATTTTAGGCATTTTTTTATACTATGCTATTTCTATGTATTTATGAGATACAGTTTAGGGTATATCGGCTTTTTTAGACCGGCTGTGCATGAGTGTGTGCGCACTTCGCCTCTCGCCAGTTCTTCAGTTCAGTCCAATGGCCTTGATGGAGGAACGCTTCACGCATGCGCCGTGCGGCCAGCGCACCTTAGTTCCCACGTCAACCTGGGACGGATGAGCCGGGTCCGCCGCGCAGCAAGTTTACGCTTTACTCCAAATATCATCCGCCAGTAGTTTTACATTTAAGTCGCATATTAACTTTCCAGCATGCTGCCGTCCTCCAGCAGGGTGAAACTTAACCGAGTCGCGTTGAAAGACGTTGTCGGGCTAGAACCGGCGCCGCGGCGGAGACGAGTCCCGCCGGGTAACGTTAGAGCCTCCTCCGGAAAGCGAGGGTCAGACCCGGAGCTTTCTGGAGCGGTGTCAGAGAAAGACACCACCACCACCACCACCACCACCACCTCCTCCATCCCGGGCAGCAGTGAACCCGTCCGCGGTGTAAGAGACCGAGTGGGCCCGGACAGTGAGACAGGGACGGAGGACAGTCGCGTAGGTACGCGGGAAGCGAAGAGGGGTCAGATATTCTCGGTGGTGGGGACCGAGGGGGGAGAGACCCCGCGCTGGAGGCGGCCGTCACCGGGGCAAAACCCGAACACCGGGGGCACATGGCAGGTGCCACCACCTGAGAAAAGCCCCCTACCTCACCCTGAGGTTCACTCGGTGCTTTTGCACTGATCCAGGCAAAGCGTTTTTTTACCCCCCAAAAAGGGACACGGGCCCCGGGCGAAGCCGAGCGCCGACATCTCCAAAATGTCCCCAGAACAGGGATGAGTAGTCGGGTAACCTCGGCGACAAAACGGGACCACGAAGAGCCGGGGCTCAGTCGTGGTTCGGGTAATTTGTCTGGTAGAAGACGGGGAAATCGGACAGGGGGATGTTAATGGTAAATCTGTTGGTGCCCGGGTTGCTGAAAGCGGCAGGGGCAGGGGCAGGTGAAGGGGTGGGGAGGGACAGGTTCATGGCCGCCGCTGCCAGCAGAGGACAAGTGCGGGAACACGGTCGGTAGCCGCCCGACACTCGAGTAAGGTGCAGCTTAGCTGTATTATTCCCTCAGGTTGGTTAACCGACCGCGGGTTAGTGTGTTAAATTACTCGGTCCGATCGCCAGTTTACATCTTCTCAAACTTGAGAATTGTCCGGTGGGTTAAAGCGTTTAGCTAACTTTTTTTTTTTTAGCGAACTTGGCTAATTTGCTGAGGTTGGAGGAACGTGTATGATGCTAAGCTAACGGCGCGGCTAAATCCGATCTTAAATCACCCATCTACCTTAGATGCTGTATTTAAGTTGATATTTTCTGGGAGGAGGGGGGTAAGTTTAACGTGATCGACCACGTTGAATAACATTTACCATCCGAAGATATCATCTGATACCGTTTTTAACAAGCTTTTAGCTGGCTGCTAATGAGTATGTGACACGTGTAACATTCGTGTGAACCTTTTTAAGATCACACAATCTACCGAGATCCCCCGCACAGGTAACACCACGGGCAAGGGCCCTTCGCTGTCTCTACTTAGACGGCTCTTGGGAAGCCAAGAGCTAATCATTTGGTTTGATGTGCCTCTGCGAGAGTGAATTGAATTTACCAATCCAATTAATTTTGTTGCTTGGTAATAAGGCTGAGCGTTCACTGCAAAACACTCACATATTTCCGCTGGGGTGGTGTAATCTCCACCAAACCAGTTCTATTTTCAACCTATCGTATTGTGAAAAGATGGATTAAAAGCAGGGTGTAATGGTTCCAGCTATACTCTTGGTGTGGCTCCTTTTTTGGGACCGTTAATGTGGCTTTATCTTTTTCTTTTTTTTTTTTTTTAATAAGCTTGGAATGGGTTCATTGATGTGCTTTGTGGCCAAAGAGAGGAAAAATAACCCACTACAGCTGCAGTTCCTACCAGCCGTAGTTGCAGGAGGAATAATCTGCAGTATAACACCCAGTAATGGACAATAATGAGCCATTACGGCTTCGTGCACCAAAATGAGGTGAAGAGGGTGTTACGCTTGAAAACTTTTTTGAAGAGAAGCGACACAAAAGTTAAATTCATGTTTTATCAGACGTGTTGTTCATGGTAAAAACTTAATCATGGTTGTTTGACTAAGCTTTTTGTCTCATCTACTGCTTCCTATGCAGTGGATGGGATGGTCACAAATGGGGCTAACATTGCTGAACCCCCTCCAAAAAAAGCACCTTGTCATTATATGTTCTTAAATAATCCAGATAGTAACTTTCATTCATATTTGCACTAATTAGTTTTTTTTTCCACTTGCAGACATCAATAGGAATACATACCCAAGCCCCACTGGACTTGCTGGTTCAGAAGGGTCTTTGAGAAGAGCTGTCACAGCGTCCCGCTGTGGTCTCTGTGGGGACAGTAAATTCATATCCCCTCAGCAGAAGACACTGGGTAAGCAAGGGCAAAAAAGCAGTAGCCAAAGGCCGGAGCGGTCTATGGTTGAGTTAAAGATTAAGAGAGGAAACCCAGTCACTGAGACCTCTAAGAAGCCTATTGTTGGGATAGACCGGTACCTGAAGGTGACGCTTTGTGACATTGCCCAAAAATATGATGTGTGCGGTCATGACTTTGGCTGTGTGTTACCAGATGCTCTCAAGACCAAGGTTGTGCGTTGCTTCAAACAGGACATGAGAGCTGGATTTCGGTTAGGGCCCAGTTGTTTAAAGCAGGACAAACACAAAAGTGAGGAAAGTGCTCTGACAAAAAAGAGCAAGTTGTGTCCCAGGGTTCAGTCTGGGAAGCGTGTCTGTCAGTCTCAGAGTCTGAACGAACACAAGAGAGACCTGAAAGAACACACAGATGCGGAGAATTCATCCAGTCATACCACATATCATTTCCCTGAGGGCTGGCCAAGTGAAGCCTCCACAACTTGTTCTGTTTCTTTAATATTAGGTAAACGTACAAACAGTGGGTGCAAGACTAGCATGTGGGACAGAAATGTAGAGGAGGAACCTGGGTCACGAGCGGAGTTTTACAGAGACAAAAGAATAAAGCTTGGGGATAGCATTAAAGATGGGAGGTTGCGTTCCACCCCAGACTTAGAAAGCATTAATTGCAATGAGCAAGCAAAAGCATGCTGTATCAGCAAAGAGAAAACATTTTCTGGAACGTCTGAATACAGTTGGCCATGTCTAGAATATAAATGTGGGGGCTGCAGCACTTGTAGGTCAACTGTGAAAGAAAACTGCGTTCACAAAATACCATATGGTCAGATAGGCGAACCCAGAAAAAATGATGCAGCACAAATATCATCAAAACTGTTTTGTCAGAGGAATCAGGCAGACACAGATGAACTAGAGTCATTCACCTGTCAGAGAGTGAGGGTGTATTGCAGAAAAATAAATTCTACTTGTGCACGGACATACTTTTCTTGGCCCTTCTCCAACATCAGCCACACTCTCACAGCACATGCTGGAACTACAGCCTTACCAGAAGAGGCTGTTCGTCCATCAGCTAGAAATAAGAGTGACTCGCCTAAAAATCAAAATCAATCCAGTCCTCCAAGCAGCCAAACCACTGACATGCTCCCAAGTGCACCTACAGACCCCCCTTCAGACGCAACCCAACTGTTTTTCTGCCAAAATGAGGAGAAGCAAGAAGAGAAAGGAGAGCACACTATAGCCAAAAGAAACGGTACAAGACATGGTACTATGTCTTCATACTCTTCAGACAGCAAAACCACAGAGTTTGTGGCTCACATTATGGAGGCTGAGAAAACACTGGCCAGTCTAGTCCCAAATACAGCTTCCCTCGCCATCCTAAGTCAACATGGGAAGGAGCCTGGCACTAACACAGTCTCTGTCCCATCTACGCCAGTCAATGGGCCAGAAACCGACAGCTCTATGTCTACCCCTTCCCCCTCAGCACTGGGCCTAAGTGACTGGGAGACAACCACTACTCTGTCTCCCATGTCGTCTCTTTTCAAACATGGCAGTTTGAGCAGCCTCTCAGCCACACCATCCCCTCTTCCACCTTCAACATTTCCACCGGAGCAAGTCAAAGGTGTCAAGTTGGCTGAAGCTCATTCTACAAGCATGTCGTCAACAGCTTTCTCACCCAAACATATTATCAAAGCTGTAGAAAAACCATTGTTCTACTGTGAGGAAACCCAAATGACTTTATGTTGTTCTTCAGCCAGAGCCTCATCTTTTTCTTCACACAATTCCGACTCCTTTCATTCATGTGAATCCTCCCCTTTCCTCCTACCTCAAGACGCAGAGGGGAGTGATATAGAAACTTTCACAGATATGAGCCAATCGCAACTGGAGCCATATTATAATGCAAGTGCCTGTAACGAGAACCCTCCTCTTGCTTTGGAACAAAGCGTAGAAACTACCTCAAATGACTTTATGCTTCCACCACTGCTCTCTCCTGTCAATTCACCTCAAGGGCACTTGTGTATCAGTTTCCTGCCCCAGAAACAATGCTCAAATGAGGAGGAACAGGAGCAGGAGGAGATAAATAAAGACACCCGCAAACACAAAATGTTACCTGGACATCACATGCCACAAATTGGAGATGGCAATCATCAAAACTATGAGGAGAATCCTGACCACCACCAGCATGAAGGACACAGTAATGAAGAACTGGAGGGAGTCTCATCAAAATATAAAACTCTGTCTTCTCACAGCAGTGTTGGAGATTTGAATGATGGTATCAAAGAGGAAAGCCGGGATAAAACTGATTACACAGAATATGTGGAACAGGGTATCGGAGGTTCTGAACAAGTTCCCTTAGTCCTGAAAATAAAGGCAAACCTACCTTCAGGTGTTCTTACAGAACCCTGCTCTCCTCCCAGCAGTGATGCAGAACAGCCACGTTCTACTAGAGATGAAGACTCATGTCCTTCTGAAAATGCAGGCGGAGAAAGGGATAAAACAGAAGCAGTTGGTGATACTTGGCCGGGCATTTTGGATGAATGTGCAGCTTATGAACAGGATATCCTGCTTGTCAATGTAATCCAGGATGACCCAGAGCTGTTTGAAAATCTTCCTGAGGAAAGTGTGCTGAAACTGGGCCCTACAGGGGTCTCAGAAGCCCCTAAAACCAGACTGACTGGAGTGGTGAAAAAACTATCGCCAATGATAGATGGAGCCTCACTGGAGTTCGAGCAAAGGTAAGGCCTCATGTTTGTTGACATCTCATTATGTCGACATATACTATGTTGTCTACCATCAGTGAAACTATTGTTTTTTGTGTTTCAGATCGACTCCAGTTATTGTAAATTTTCACTGTGATAGTCCTGATACCACAGGTATGGCCAGTACACTAGTCAAAATCTATTATCTAATGTATATTTTTATATTTTTAGATTTTATGACATAATACGGTTCTAGCGGCTAATGTGTTCTAGCATTTCCTAGCCAGCCAACGCTCCTTAGACACATGATGAGAAAACAGAGCAATGATGAGACGTCTGAAGCTGAAATGGACATATTTAGTGCATATTTGTGATTGTAAATTCTGCTTGCAGACTGAGCTAATACGCAATGTACATCAATTTGACAATGATGTGTAGCTCCTATCTTCTTAGTCATCTGTAGGGGCAAGGGACCTCTGTAATCTTTCCCTTTTAAGCAATAAAGTACATATACCCTGGAATTTGCTTAAATGTGGGCTATTTTATCCAAAGATCTTGAGATTTTGCTGTCTGTATTTTACAGAGGAAAGTAACAACAGACCCTGGAGACCTCAGAGTAGCAGCAGCACCTCCAAAACTCAAAACAGCACATGGCCTGCCACAGACGAGAAAACCAGAAACATGGTAAGGTAGCAGGTCAACGTTAGCTCTGCATTGCCCTCCAGAATAAATGTTCAGAGTGAAAAGAGAGAGGAAGAGAGGATAATACACACTGCCATTTCAAAAAGAAAACTTGTAGAAAAATTGATAAAATAAATGCGTTTGTGTGTACCTTAAATAATAATAAAAGTTTCTGCTTAATCCATATATGGTTTTACAGGAATTATTTATGCCCTGTTCATAATTTAGGTGCAACAACACACCATAGTACTATAATATAGTATTAAGGTTAAATTTCATATCTGAAGTAATGGTGTAATGGGTGATAGTCTTTTTCAAACAGGTTCGCCATTTAAAACAAGAAAAAAAACTTTACATTACATTGAATCTGTTTTGTGTTTTTGAACAGGGCCAGTCAGATAAAAACGATAACGACGACGTAAATGGAGACCTGGAAAGGTACGTGTTTGCAAACACAGCACATTAAATAACTCTTGCGCCCTGTCAATCTTTCAGTGTTTTGATGATCATTGTGTTTATGTCCTATAATAGGAGCCAGCCCATCCAGACATTGAACTCCCCACATAACATCCCCCCACTTATGACCGTAAGAAATGGTGAGGGAAAATGAGAAGAGCATAGACAAGTATTACAGTTTTAAGTGGTGTCACTCCCATTGTGTTTGCAATGATCTTTTAGTCATTTAGTTGCCAACATGAACTGATGTGTATGGCTGTTCTTTGCTGCTCTGGTCTATACACAGGACAGTGGATCACAAACCCAGTAAACATGACAGATTTTAGGCGCCAGAAATCTAATGCTGTAAGTATTAAGTTAAATTAATAAAATCAGTCTTCTCATAAAACAAATATGTTATCGAGAAACATTTTTATTGGCATTTTTATTCTTTACCCATTTACCCTGGTCTCTTATTTTCAAGGGTGGGTTCTTATCTTGGATTCTCCAGGGTAAAAAGAAAAAATATTTAATGGGCTAAGATAGCCCTAGGATTTCTGTACTCTATACCGGCTTAAAAAAATAAATAAATAAACAAAAAAAGACTAAACTACAAATAGCTGTTGTTTCACTTTGTGTTAGGTATGCTTTTAATTCTTTTGATTGTTTAAAAGATCTGAATGCTACATCTAATTTGAAATCCTGAACATTAGCACTGCACCATCGAATAGTATTGATATGTCTGGTATTTTCTTAGTAATTAGAAATTAGAGATCATTTTTGATTTTGAGACTTGGATTTTTTTTTTTACGAGAGAGAGTATGAGAGCAGTTATTTTGGAGACTAAATAACTGAAGTATTTTAAGATTATTTGCTCATTTAATTCATTCATTGATTCATATCTTGGAATCTATAGAATTTAGTTTTAATCTTGGTTAAACCTATTGGCAACAAAATTCATTGTAAGCTGGTGATTTCGCATTAAGATCCATTTTTCAGAGATCATAATATTGATGTGTAAAGGATCAGAGACAGGGCGTTTGTGCCTGGAGATGTCATTGTGGCAATGAAGTTTGATTATGATTTGTTGTATATTTTCCTGCCCTAGACACGATGCTCTCTACTTTTAGTATTGAAGCACCTTTTCTCTAAACCTCTAAACCCTCAGTACTGCAGGCAGTACTTCAGCGAATCGCTGTCCTGTGGATTCAAGATGTGTCGATTCCAGCACGTTCCCGTGGAGGGGGATGAGAAGGTACACTCAATGTATGCTCAAACTTTCATAGCATGACCATAACATGCCAAACCTTCATTACACTGAAACAGTATAGAGACTGCACCGTACCTTTTCTTCTTTGAATTGTAAGTCAGTTATAGAACTGGTGCATAAAACCGGTGACTGCATAGTGGAGTGATGCTTCATGCTAAAGCTTTCTGACTAGTGATGATCACAGTGGTAACATAACTCTACTCTGACATAGTTGGAACTTGGAACACATGTAATTTCATAACCATGGAGCCACTTTACTTCTTTCCTCTCTTTTAGTTCTGTGTTGAAACTGTGATGCGGTTCATTAAAAATCCAATGTGTCTCCAGAAAGCAGGTTAGTTTTTCTTTTATCCAGTTAATTTGATTCATGAAGTGTTTGACTATACAGTGTTGATTTGTTTCTCATAAATTGTGTTTGGTGAAATTCCCTAATTTCCCTTCCAGTCCCTGCCCTCATTTACTTTTTTTTTTTTTTTTTTTTAAATCTCTTATCAATTCTACCCCTCTTGTTGCTCTTTAAATATTTTCCCCATTTCCTTTTGTCCTCAGGAGCTGTATTTACAGGCTACTACCAGAACAACCCACCAGGAGTATATTTCTCCATGTCAGTGCTTCTGTCCCTCCTCCAGGCTTTGCTGAAAGCCGGCATGGTGTCTGATATCTTCTCAGTCCTCAGTGTCAGCTTGGCCCATAAGATATTGGTCAGTCTGGTCTTCATCCATCTCATGACAGATATGTCACGTTTCAGTAGACTCTGCAGCCCAGTAGAGGGCAGAGCATGTTCTGTTTTGTATGAGGAGTGGAGTGATGGTGATTTCCAGATTGCTAGTTACCTCTGTTGGTATAAATATACATGATGAACTTATTCCCCCCTTCATCTGTTGATAGCCTGGCCATGAGTTCCTGCTGGCCCTCTTTAACTTTGTGAGAGAGAATGGTCTGATGGGCTCTGTACCTGAACTCATGCAGCTCACATTCAGGGTATCTCAGCTCCTATACACTTTGCATATTTTACAGCAGGAGGATCTCTATTTTTAATGTGTATGTGGAAGAATTGATGTTGCAAATGTGTTGATAGATGGCCAGTGCAGGTCTAGTGCTGAGTTTGGATTGCCTTGACTGTGTAAAAAACACACCTGAGTTCCACCAGACAGTTCATCCAAACTCTCCTGTTTCACTGTCTGGCCACATCAAGTAAGTGGAACCTCCACACCTTTACATAACAAACACTCTCAGTCAGATCACCTTCATAAATGTAGTTCCTATCATCAGTACTTGTTTATGGCTCACATTTCTGAAAGGTTGTTGTTTTTTTTTTTTAATTCTTTTAATTATTTCCCCCCCGAGACAAGTCAATCTTCATGTTTATCATAAAAGGTTATCCACCAGTGCTCCCCCTCCAGAGTACCTGAAATTTGCCCACTCTGTTGTGGAAATAGAGGTTAGTTCTTCAGTCAGTAGATTACTTTCATCAGCCCAGGATGAAGTGGTTTTGTGGTCAATCTGCCATTGTACTCAGTCTTGCTTTTATATTTTCTGTCTGTTAGCTTTGTACCAAGCAAGAGGACTGGAGGAGGATGGGAGAGGTTTTCAGGTCCATCTGCCAGTCCAGCCAACATCCCAACCAAGTGGAACAAATCAGCGGTCGCATTGCCATAGCACTCCTGTCTGAGAGCAAAGATAAGCTGTCACTGCCCTTTTCTGCTTTTGCTGACACAGGTAAAAGAAACGTGTCGCTAAGGATTAAAATAAAATATATATTTAACTATATTTTATTTCCAATTTTTTTTTTCGTTTAATTTGTGATAACTGAAGAATACGTCAGATGATCTGTTGTTCTAATTTTCTAGTTTGTCGGTGTGAAGGTGAGGACTCCCTGATCCGGAGTTTTTTGGGCAGAATTGGAGTCTCTCTCATGTTAAGATACCACAAAACACATCAGTGGACAAAGGTAAATAACCCGTCTTAAAAAACAATGAATGAAATTGCCAGTAAAGTTGTATTTTAATAACTTAGTCTCCATAAATTATAGAAAAACAAAAATTTGATGTCCCTTTTGTATAATGTGATGAATGGACTGGGTGACACACAGAACCTTTTTGGTAATGACAGCAAAAATATTCCAATTGTACAAAGATATGATTATATTTGTAGAGATGTAAAATATAGGATGGAGTAATGTCAGTGAGTAGGTATTGGCCTGTAGTGTGCGTTTGTGCGTCTATGAATGTAGGGTCGGAGGGTGGTGGAGGTGCTTGCCACTTCAAAAGTCAGCTACTCAACACTGAAGGGTTTGTTTGGGAATGAGGATGGAGCCTCACGCTGCTACCTGGTCACCGTGGCTACCGAGCTCTTCCTTCTGAGTGGCAGCGTGGAGGGAGCTCTGAACACACTGCGAGGTAAAGGGTGACACCCTGGGGTGAACAGGTGTCTGTGACTGGCTTAGCTGACCCCATAATACCCCAATACTCAGTCGTGAATATATATATAAATATATTGCTTAATTTTTTTTGTTTGTTGTTTTTGTTTTTTTTTAGACATCCAAAATATATTTTGCTTTAGACTGTGTAGAAATCCAGGGCTTTTGTAATTTTTCCAAAATAGTGCCTTGACAAATCCTGTGTTTTGTCTTTGTTTATGAATTTGCCAATTCAGAAAACAAATGGTTCCTGAGTTCCTGCTTGTGGCCATGTGAGCTTGCAGATCTGGACAGTCGGAGTCGAGTGTTGATGCGTTTGGCTGAGAAAACCTCGCATCGAGACACGCTGGAGGTTCTCTGTAATCTCCCTGGAATGAAAGAGCCAAACGGTGAGAGGACACAACCTTCTAAATGAACCATTTTTAACCTGGAGGCAGAGGAACGGGTTGTTGTCATTGCCAGGAACACCAAGAACTCGAGTTTTATCAACTTAGTGATCATTTCAGTATATATATTGAAATTAAGATAGATGTGTATCAGATAGGGCCTTGACCCCACATAAACTAGAACTTTGGTCAGGCTTTTCTCATAAGCTTCTGCAAATCTTAGGAGGATGTCAGGGACATGTTATTTTTCTCGATTGTCAGTTTTGTCTGGATTTTTTTCCCCTACTGCAGGACTGATAGAGGGAGTTTGGACTGGATATTCTTTAAAACCCAATGCTCTCTGTTTTTAGCTACAGACTTCAAAATAATTGTATTTGTTTTTATGTTTTTCCCCAGACTTGATTGATATCTCCAGGTATGGTCCTCTGTTTAACTCTCATCTACAAGTTTGTGTGGACAGACAGATCCTCTCTATAGCCTCAGATACAGTAGACTTCATGCTCTCTAAAAACCTGGCAGTTGACCACGCTATGCTGCAGATACTTTTACTCAAACTTGGAAAGCAAAACCTCTGGCTCCGTGCACGAGAAGTCTTCAGAGGTGCGTATCACTTTCTGGTTTATTGGCTGCTTCACTAGGATTAACAGTGATCATAAAGAGAATTTAGGAAAAGCAGAAGGTGTCTGAACACTACATTACAGCTCCTAATGCTTAGCCCTGATCAGCTGATTCAGACCCTATCTAAAGTCTACAGAAAAATGTTATCATTTCATCTTTAAAGACTGAGAAGAGACAGACAGACGACTTTGACGGTTGTCGTTGGAACATTTAATTAAGTGGTTGCACGAATGTGTATGCTCTTCAGACTCTCTGAATGTGGGGTACTACCCCGGTTTGTTGGCCCCCCCTGGTTTCATGGCACTGATCGTCCCCTGTCGACTGGGGGAGGTGGAGCTGGCTCTCACCTTTGAGATGTTCATCAGTGTCAATGCTGCAGTCATTCTCCAACTTTCAGAAACCGCCACCTCCTGCCTCAGCATCACTCTCAAAAGGTAATGTGTGTGTCTAATTGAACCCTTTTTGCATTGTGTTCTCTGTATGTAGTGCAATGGTCCTGCTTCCCTCTCTTCCAGGACTCAAAGTGGTGAGAGTGAGTACCTCTCAGCTGGCAGCCGCCTCCTCTCTGCAGCTTGTATCCCTCAGCCCAAACTAATTGTTCACTACAAAGCAGTTAACTCCTCACAGGAGCAAGTGTTCACACTTGACATTTCCTCTGCTCGACGTTGGCTCCGCCACAATCACTTGTGGGCAAATGAGGTTTGGACACATTGACCCCCAATGGGTTATTCCCCTGGATGCCTGCTTATGTTCCACATTCATCAGCTGACCCTAGGAAAACATGCAATGAAATCAGGAAAATAAATGCATGTGAATTTCAGTTGGCCTTACCTTTTTATACTAATGGTCATATTTCAATTTAGCATTTGAATGTTAAGCGGACAATCAAAAGATCACCACCAAAGACTGATGCCAGAACTTTACAATTTTTTTTGTTAAAAAAAAAAGCTGATCCTATTTTTTGTTTTCATGTTTGTTTTTGGAATATGTTTAAGGGTTTTTGTTGTTAATTCCTTTTTTCCTGAGTTCTCTAAGCTGATTTTTCAATCAGTGTTTGTGTGATATACTATTTGAATGTAAGTCTGTTAAGGAACAGAGACCAGCATAATTGTTATAAGTATTCCACTTTGTTTACTTAATTGTAAATAACATTTTAGTGTAAATAGCTATATATTTATTATGGTCTTTAGTCTTTTCATTATGTTGCTGTATTATATTACAGATTGTCAAAACCTCAATTGTTGCCAGTTCAAGAGCACTGATTAACATTTTCTTTGTATGAAGATTTTATAAAAATTTGTTCTGCTTCAAACAGTGTGTGTGTGTTTTTTTCTGTTTGTTTTGTTTTTTTTTATTAAAACTGATACTTTTGGATATCCATTGGTCTAGCACCCTAAATGCTCTTGTGTTTCTTTGTATTGAGGATATTTATGTTATGTCACTGGGTTTGGTAGCAGCCACAGTTACTTACCTGGAGTCATCAGCGTCAGATCCCTGATGACAAGGCACATACGTCCACATGATTTCTGGTCACATTAAATTCAACCAAAATCATCTCAGCTCGAGTGCCCTTTACCTTTTTTCATGATGTGTTTCCATCTTTGACTGCAGCACCTACCTGTTGGTGGCAGGGGTTGGAAAAACTTGATTACTGCCATTTGTCTACAATATACTATTTTAAGATGATCATTATGAGCCTAAAGATGTTACAGAGCCATGTAACCACCAGGGGGAAGTGCTGGACTGCGGTGAGATGACAAGCCATGAAAAGCATGATTAGGTACCGATATAGATGTTTAACGAAATGCCTAAAAATTAAAAAGTTTGCTGCTAAACGTAGAAAAAAATAGATTTTTGTCTGGATGACTAATTGCACTGCACAGCACTGATCCAGCTCTTTCTCTCATTCCTCTTTAGATGGAGGAGATGATATTTGTCTAATGTCAAATCGTATTCTGGATTTGGAAAGGGAAGAGAAGCATACCACTAATCTACTATGGTGATAATTCATTTTGCCTTCAGTCTGACCTCTCCTATGCTGAAATTAGTTTCCAATTTGAGATTCATTTATAAAAACTAGATCGAGGTTCGGAACCCTCAGGTCCAGTCTGAGGTCATTTGTAAAATTGCCTGGCTGCTGCAATTTGACTTCTGAGACAATTACAAGTTTGAAAGGACCTAAGAGTTGAGGGATGGCTGACTGAGACTCAAACAGTGAAATGGTGGGGGAAAGTATTTTAAAGAAAGGATTTTCTGATTGCCTGCCACAGGCAGTGATGTTATAAGATGTTTTGTATGTGATTTCTGGATGTTGGGAGATATTTCATTTCCATAAACTCAAAGGGAGATTGTTGGCAGTGACAGTTCAACCCTTTTTTGTGGAGTGTCTTTAAGTGCCATCAAATCTGAGCATACACTGTCCCTACTGTTAGTTACAGGAAGCTCAACAACTCAATGAGCGGGTGTTAATTTGAGCAAAAACCTTAAATCAAATAATTATTTTTAACTCTCTAATTGCTATGTACAACTGGTAAGTACAGACCAAAATGTGACACAAATGTAAATCAATTCAGACTCCTCATAAATGCGGGCTTTTTACACAACACTGATTATCCATGTTGTTTTTCTTCATATCTTAACAATTGAAGAGACTGACCAGAGAAGAGAGCTCAGAGGCAAGTAAAAGCAGACCTTCACGTGGCCATGGTCCCATTTCATGTATGGATTGTCAAGAGGCCAACATCACATGACGCTGTAAATAATGGAAAATGACCGTGTTGGGCACACAGACGTCAGTGTTTGTGTCATCCGGAGACGGTAAAAATCCAAACACAGAAGTGTTTGCGTGACCTCTTGTGTGAGTCTCATTAACCCAAGGTGCCCTCCAGACCATAGCATGTGTCATACTGGAGAGGATGTTGCATTTATCATATGAGAGAATCAATTCTTCAAACAACAATTGTAGTAAACACACTAATTCATTAGCCAGAGTCATCAGCTGCATCCACAGCTGAATGCAGAGGCTCTATGAAAGGCCTGTGTGGAACCCAATGCTCTGTAGACTATTCCATCTCACTTTGACGTATCATCATAACCTCTGGCACGTTCGCGAGCCATTCATCCTTTTATCTGCCTTTGCTTTCTTGAATCTCCTTGCGAGGATGCCGTAAATCAGCTCACCAGCTCCCCTTCTCATCTGGGTTACTGTTGTTCTTTCCTATAACTTTGTGATAAATGGAGTAACATTTGTGACCCGTGTGTCAAATGAAAGTGAGGGAAGTGTCTCATATGATCTTACTGAGTTTTGACCCTTTTGAAAATAAATTTCTTCCGCACAAACTGCTTGCTTACTGTGCTTGTGTAGCTTGTGTTTTTGTTATTGACCTAGTCTCATGCTTTATCCTCCTTTCAGCAGAGGAAAACAACGTGAACATTTATCGTTTTAACAGAGCAAGTCTTCATTCTAACACTCAAGGCTGTGACAGACCTGTTTCATTTTTTTAAAAATCTTTTTTTATCCATTTCTATCCAAATCTGCAGAGTTCTGATTCTTGTATACGAGATTTGCTGTTCTTATTTTGTCAAATAATGACAGTTAATTGAATATTTTGGGGGTTTTGGCCTGTTTTTCATGCATAATAAGCCATTTGAAGATGTCACGAGCCCTGAGAAATTGTGATGGGCTTTAATTCTAATGTACTGGCCGAGAGACATTTTTGCCCTCGACCTTAATTCATATAGCTTATTCGTTATGGATCTTTACATCTTTACAGCCAAAGCTGTAGTAAACAACAGGATATCTCAGTTTCATGTATTTAAAAAGCTGACCTGGTCCTTTTTGTTTATTTTCTCATTCAGAGTTCAGGAAAATAGTAAGTTGTTATTATAAAATTGCTGTCGTTTTATAGGATCTACTTGCACAAATAATGATTAGACAAACTTGGATTTGATTACATGGAAATGTTCATGAGGTCACGTCCTGGTTTAAGCACCTTTCTCTTTGGTGGTAAAGAAAATGTAAAGAAAATGTTGGACGGGCCATTGATGGTCTATGGTTCCCTCTCTCTGTTTATCTTACAATCAAATACGGGCTAATTTCAACGGTCTGGAGGTTCGATGCCGGACTTTCACTCTTCCAAACGTTTTCGGTGCAGATCAGAACACGAGGTGCGCTCGGAACGACGCCGTTATCGTTCGGAAAAACTTCACTGCCGAGCCCCGCGGAACCCTGTCCGGTCCCGTCCGGGACTTGGGACCAGAACTTCCCGGCGGGTTGACGTTCTGGGGCCGGTCCGATCCCGGAGGTGAGCCGGTCCTCGGTCGGCTCTCCGCGCCGTGTGGGGACGGGACGTTCAGATCCAGCGGACCGCGTTCGTCCCGTCGCGTTTCCCTCCCGGTTCCGACGCCGCCGACGTCTTACCTGGACCGGGCTCTGACGTCACTCGCGGTCGGACCGACTCCCGTGAGCGCCGCGCGCGCGCGCGACCGCGCCCGGTTCGCCGTCGGGGGCGCGCCCGGGGGCGCGCGCGCCACTCGCGGGCGGAAGTGGCTCCGGTTTTTTTCTCTCGTGCCTCAGTCGGATAAGAGCGGCTCGCGGAGCTGCAGCCCGAGCGACACGCGCCCACCGGAGCTCGCGCCCCCCGGTAGTGTGAACGGTGATTCGGCCGAGAGTCGATAGCGGCAGCGACGGGAACCGCGTACGGGACGTAGCCGAGGTCCGTGCGGTAGCCGGGCCGAGTTTGTGCCGGTTCTAGGGGCACCTCTGCCCCCCTCTCCTTCCTTCCCCTACGCCGCCGGAGCGGAGGAAAAACCCTGCGCATTCCTCCACGCAGAGAGCCCGAGAGGGAGTCCCGGCCCCGCGGAGGGAGGACAAGCCTGGAAGCGGCCTCCTCGCAAGGTGGACCGGGGAACTCGGCCAGGGAGGCTTGGCCCAGCCATCGGCCGTCCCGCCCGATGTTCGGGCTCTGTCCGTGTTGGTCTCCGACGCCCTGACGACCCGAGGACCCGAGGACCCGAGGACCCGAGCGCCGCCGCCGCCGCCGCCGCCGCCACATCGCGGCTTTGATGAATAATTCACGCTGCCTCGGTCCGAGGCTGGCGCTGCGACCACCGACCGACCGTTGGCTGCGCTCGTCGCCGCCTCAGCGGGCCCCGATGGTGGACTAGAGAGGAGAGGCACAACCAGGACCACCCAGGACGGGCAGAGAGTAGAATAAATTATTTATAGAGACACATACATTCGTTTTAAAAAAAAAATACATTGGTACTCGTCCGGGTGCTGCGGAGCCCCGTAGTCATGTTGCCGAGTCGGTGGGGGAGGAGAGACGGAGCCCCCAGCACTGCGACGCCGATTCAGTCTCACTGCAGTTACGGGTTTATTTTATGAGCCTCGACGAAAGCTCCATCGGACACCGTCCCCTCCACGGTAGCGTCCCCGTCGTCCATTGGCATCTCGTTGGGTCTTATTTGCAGGAATGACGCGGATGCTTCCCCCCGAAACGCCTCACTCACCTGAATTGATCTTCGCACCATAAGTGTTTTTCTTTCTGTTACCTCAGAAACAATCATTGAACTGGCTGCTTCCTCCTGTAGCGTCAGGTCAGAGTTGTATAATACAGAGAAAAATCTGTATGTCGCTGGGCACCGATTTCACTTTTGAGCTGACTTTAATACCTCATGAATCTACCTCAATTAGCACATTATTTTCTAGGCAACACAACGGCTGATGTGTCCCCAGATGAATACCTCACCCTCTCTGCTGCCCCTGTTATAGACTGAGCCTGTGTTTTGGTAAAGCTGCAGATGGCTTCATTTCCAGACTCGGACCTGCAGACGTGCCCGCTCTGCAAGGAGCTGTGCGGCTCCTCTGCTCCCATCTCCTCTAGCTCTTCTACCTCCTCATCCTCCTCACATACCTCGTCCTCCTCCAGCCAGACCACCAGGAGACTCCACGTCCTGCCCTGCCTCCATGCATTCTGCAGGCAGTGCCTGGAGGGCCAGCGTTGTCCCGGGGACCCGCTAAAGCTGCGGTGCCCCACCTGCGACCAGAAGGTGTCCATCTCCGAGGCCGGGGTGGACTCCCTGCCGTCCTCCAACTTCCTCTTCAGTAACCTACTGGACGTGGTGGTGAGCTCCGAGGAGCAGATCCAGAACAAGAATGGACACCACCACCGGGGAGGCTTAGGAGGAGGAGGAGGCTCCTCCGGCTTCCACCACCCTCACGGAGGCCTGCTGCATCCGCACCACCTGGGAGAGCCTCAGTGCAGCTCCTGTGATGAGGAGAACCCAGCCACCTCCCACTGCCTTGACTGCCAGGAATATCTGTGTGACAACTGTGTGCGGGCACACCAGCGGGTGCGGCTGACCAAGGACCACTTCATTGAGCGCCTTGGAGAGAACCTCCACCTGGGCCGGGTCAACGCCAACAGCAACCAGGGCCAGCCGGGGGTATCCGTGTCCCTCGCCCAGTCCCTGCAGAACAACTTCGCCCTGCTGTCCCTGTTCCAGGACCGCATGAGCTTCTGCCAACACCATGACAGTGAGGTGCGTAGAGCATTAAAATAAAACTTAAACCACTGCACCTAGAATGACAGAAGCAGGGCTGTATATTTCCATTCAGATAAATTACACATTTTAGAAATGAATTGGAAATTTATGCATGTCACACACAGATCCTTCACCAATTTTCAACAATTTTATGGTGTCTTCACCTCTAATCCTACTCTACTCCTGCGGTCGGGTCAATAATGTCATAAAATTTTATTTAATGTGCGCGTGCACACATTCACATTAACACATACAACAAACACACACACCTATAGTGTAATAGCATTATGTGTGTAGTATAGAACCATACAGAGGGCCATATGGCCTTAGGTTCAAAGGGAGCTGAGTGGCTCTTCACCTAGTTCCCTGGAGACGAACAGGCACGTGTGCTGAGCTGGATTTACACACACATCGACCCTGTGTGCACACACACTTATAGGCATAGACACATGCAGTCTGGTTAATCTGTACCACACCATCCATTCAGGGCAGAGAGAGGCCCCCTGTAGTAACTGCACACATGTTTCTTTGACCGTTAGAAGTCCAATCCATGGACTTATTATGGAGATCTAGCTTTTTCTCTGTTAACAAGAAAGACAAGTTGGAACTGGGGCCCAAAGTTCTTCCTTTTTTTAAATTTTTTTTTTTTTTTTTTTTTGGACCATGTGATCTTGGCAAAGTTAACTACAAAGGCCCGTAACACAGGAAACCAGGCCTTCCTTGGTGTAGTAATATGGTACGGAAGAATAACAAATAGCATTAGTAGGGGGTCTCGAAATGTCATTTTTGTACCACTTCTGGTTTCTGTTGAGGAGTTGGAGTAAGTTCACCCTGCTGCTGGAGAACACACTTCTCGGCCACAGGAGCATGAATAAAAAAATATTTTGTCCAAGTAGTTCATCAAAAAGAAGTCTGACAAAATGAGATCTGTAAGTGTGGTCATTGGAGTCAGCAAGTGATGAGTGTAGAGATCACACAGTATATTTACATGCACTGTGTTAAATTCAGCTACTCAAATAGATTGGTACCATTGAAGAAGTTAGAATTATGTTAACCTTTTCACATAAACAATCAACAGACTAGAGTTAGGCATCAGTCTTTAAAGTTACAGCATGGCGTGTGTGCACCCAATCAACTGTTCACACATACAGAGTCACTGGACAAACACTGGAGAAGTGGCAGGATGCCGTTCATTGTTAGCTGAGCCTCTAATGCCCAATGACATGGGGAAGTTGAGAAAACTTCAACTCAGTGACAGTGTCTTCTGTTGTACAACCTGGGGATAACCAGTTGTGGTCATTTAGATTTATGTTGTTACAGAATAAAGTAGATATTTGTAGTGCTCAAAACCCCTTTTTTTTTTTTTTTTTTCTTTAAACAAAATGTTGGAAAAGCTGATCATCCCAGGTACCAGCTTCCAAATGCTCCACAATGTATGCTAAATTATCTGCCAGGACTCGGACAGAAAGAAAAGGCAACGCATGGAAATGCAGTGCTCAGGAAATGAACTATTTTTTCATGCAACAAATGTGTCAACAGAACTGTCCAGTTGGAGTTTAGTATGTAAACTAAAGATGCCCTGTGGAGTTTTTTTTTTTTTTTTGTAAACTAACAAAAGGTGTGTTTGAAATTGGTGTTTCTCACCACAATGCATTGTGGGTATCCTTGAGGCCTAACAAACAGGTTAAAGGCATTTCCCTCAAAGCCGTTTTTTTTCTTGCCTATGCAGGGGCTTTGTTGCACTTTTTGGCACATTGCAGGCATCATCGGTCAGATACCATGAAACCAGCAACCAGGAATGTGTACCCACCCCAAAGCAGAACCCGCTCCTGAAAACATTGCTGCATAGCACCACTAGTGGTCAGAAACTCCGCCGGGTACCTTAAGAGCTCAGCCATAAAGACGATAACAAGCTCGATGATTGTGAGAGGCAAGAGTGAGCACACTACTTTGAATCAGTATGTGTGAACACGATGTTAGTCAGGTTAACTTAAATGTTGATTCTGTACATGTGCCATGGAGGATACAGAGTAAACCAGAGGCAAAGAGCTGGATTAGGAAACAGCAGGATGGCTTGTAGGAGAAAATACTTTTTTTGGCAACAGTGAACCTGGTTTACATGTAAGAACAAACACGGAGTTTGTGTTGAAGTGTTCTTCAAAGCTGTGGGATCAAACAACATGCACCAATGAAGGTCTTTATTTTATTCATTTTAAAGCATTATTAATTAGCAGGCTCTTCTTTTATCTCAACTATCAGACATACATTTATTGGTAAGTTGGATTCAGTTATTTAGTCTAGGTTAAAATGTGCTAAACTTAAATAAGAATGCAGCAATTTCAAATGAATAATTCTGTTGTCAGTATAAAAACATAAATTAAATGCCCAGTCCCCACCCCACATACACAGCCCCCATCCACTGCCAGTAAATAGGTGGGTTCAGTTTTCCAGTAAAGGCTTCAGTTCCCAGTAATGCCTTACTCACTGTGCTTCAGCCCTGGGGGAGGGATGACAGAGGAGAGGGCTAGGCTTTCTTTACTTATGAGCGCTGAGGAAAAGTCATTGTCCGTCACCCAGCTCCACATCAATCATGTGATAAAGTACCTCATACACCCAGTCAGTCTGGTTGAAAGAATAGTTTTGACCTGTTGGCTTTTTATGAGATTTTTCATATTAGGTAATGATGTGTCAAGCGGAAATCCTCTTAATCTGTTTACTCCTATTCGTTTAATCCTCAGTTTGTTTATCCAGCACATATTTACTTAATACTGGTGTTACCATTTCTTAGTTTGTGTTGGAGTCTTTCTTGGACCTTGTTTATTTAGTAACATGTCATTCCTTCATGTTTCAGTGCAACCTTATTGTTTATCACTGTTTTTCTAGCCTAAAAGTCAAAGTTGTCTTAAGCAGTTGTGTGAACTGCAAGAACTGTTACTATTTTGAATGCTATTGTCCAGCAAAGCTTTAGGAGATATTTTCGTCACTTAGTTGAATGGGTTGTGGGAGCTGGTCTAGAGAGGAAAATGGAGACCTTTGCTGCTAGAAGTGGTTTATTGCATGCAGTGAGGGATCTCCTCCAAATGGGTTCCTTTCTCTGTGTTATTGCAGAGCAATTTGTCATTTCTTCTTGTAGCTGTCATTTTTTCTATCCGGTTGGCCTATTTGATCAGGTTTGCAGTTGCACAAAAAAATCTGGCTGGTTTGTTCAATTAATTTCTATCTCTGTCTCTGAACATTATTTCTTCTAACTCAAACCCATAGCGTACATGTATGTGAGCAGTCAGATTCTGCCATTTATTCAAGTGCAGCTCTTAACAGAAGACACAAGCCACTGCTTCCACTATTGTCTGGGCTGCTACTTTGTGTCGCTTTGGTGCGCCGTGGTCCTCATACCAGTATATGAGGACTTTGTAGTGTTAGTTTAGGTGTGAAGTTTTTTCCAGGAGTCGAGGCCTGTCCCTTCTGTAGTGTTATGTAAGCCTACCAAGGAGTTTCTCCCCTCCCAGGAGATCAGTAGTAACAGTTCTCACTGGTTAAGTGAGACCATTAAAATTCCATTATTGTAGATACCAAATTAAATACCACACACCCTCATAAAGTCAGTGTGCAAGCAGTAGAATAAATTGACTAACATGGTGACAGACCAATAGTGTGAAAATTTTCATTTAAAAGTCCGGGTTCTATTTCCAGACTGGACGGTAATGACAATAGCCTACTGACATTATGAGCTCCTGGCTCCCATTATGAGCTATAGCTATGTTTAGCCAAAACAAGGTAACGTTGGCCTGCATGAATGTTGTTCGTGGAGTATTGCTTAAACAGATGCCAGCTGTCACACTTTGCAAACAATAACGGAAACATTTCAGGATATGAACATTTTGGTGACATGGTGTTAATATTAAGTTAACAACTTAAACTCACTGACCCTGAATTCTGTGAGCAGATCTTGTTACTTGTTTTTTGGTGAAGTTTAAGGTGTTTCCTCCTTTTGTTCGAAATGCTTTGTGAAGTCATTTACATCCTGGCTTTTGGTTGGCCATAACTTGCCCCTGATGGTCCATCCCTTGAGCACAGTGATGAGTGGGGTTTTTTGGGTTTTTTTTTCTTTTGTACACAAGTCATGGTGGATCCATTGCTGTGTCTGCACTTGATGTCACGGGTCCCGCGTGGTGGTGGTGTTGTTACTGTGTGTGTCTTCCTTCTCCTCTTTCCCTTTGCATTTTACATCACACTAGAACACTTGCAAGGGTATTATGCTGCTGTCATTAGTCACGGAAGAATCACATCTCTGGTACCAGAGACATCTACAAAACTTTTGGTAATTCTTGTAAATACTGTTGGAATTTTGGCATGGACTTGATACTGAAGTATCGGTTCTTGTGACATCCCTAATGCTTACTACTCAAACACCTATACAACAGAAAGATGCTGTTTATGTTTTGTGGACTTTCAGTCTCCTCTGCCCAAAAGACCTACTAAAATGATAAACAAATTCAGTGGTCAGTTATATCCAGTAAAAGGATCATGTTGGTCCACAAACATGATGTGAGGTGATAGTCATGATTTGGCAGAGAGTTGCAATGAGAGGAAATTTACTACAGGAAATTTAATACTGTTACAAGTAGTAACAGTAACAATGGATGTATTCCTTTTAAATGGTCCAGTTTCAGAAACTTGCTTCTCTTTAGGTTTGTTCATTATATGGTGGAGCCATTATTAATGTTTGTAACTGCACCTGACCTCTGCTCTTTCTGTTAAATGTTGGCTGTGAAAAAGGCATTTTTATGACTAACTATAAGTCAGGACAGTCTAAAATGACTACTCTGATTGATGACCTGACACTGTTGAAATGTCTGCACTGTAGCTTGTGGTAATGGTGACAAATTAATGGTTAATAATGTCTGACAATGTTAAAGTTAATGATATCTGACTGATTAATCCTAAACGATGGTCTATATTGCAGTAGCCTTAACAGACTGACAGTATGAGATGCTCTAAGGCCCTGATATTCTGGAGTTCCCAGTGTAACTTAACATTTAAATGATACTGTATGCTCATTATCCACAGGTTGTCGGACTATGCCGTTACCTATTGTCAGGATTTCAGAGATGTCTATTTCGCCAGGAAAACCTCTTTAGTCAAGCTTGAAGAGTGCAAACTTGCTTGCAGGGAGAACACCAATAGACAGTATTAATGTTAATTGGCTGCAGCAGATGAAATTTGAAGATGACTGTGGTCATTTCAGTTGGTGACACTAGCAGTTGCGAGGATGTTTGTACTGGGTAATGATGCATAAATAGGAAATGGTTAAGTACTTTGGAAATGAATGGTATTCTAGCAGTTTATAGCAAACGCCCTAGTAATGGAAGAATGGGGCAGGATACTTTAACAAAAATGCCTGTGTAATATCCCTTGGTTCACGTGTAACTGTAGTGGGATAGAGGTAATGTTTTTTTCCATTATGGAGGCATTGCTCTGAATATCACATTTATTTGCTTTGGCTTGAGTTTTTTCCAAGTCTGTGCACAGATACATTGTGGGATTGCAGAGTTAACCCATTGTTAATTCAATAGAAGACTATTTGGGAACAGGAAGTATCTGGAAATGTAGAACCTCATTGATTCCAAACGATGGAAACAGAAAGATTGCCTGCAAAACGAAACGTTTCAGTTAGAAGATAAGACTCGTTGGGCAGCAAAGGGAGTCGGCTGCACACTGATAAGAATATATAGTATTGGGTACGTTCACTCAGGAGTGAATATGTTGGCCCACTTTAACAGCACAAATGTCAGTTGTTACTCATCTGAAGCACCAGCAGTCAGAGCAGATTCCATGCTGTGTCTGAAGTGGAAATGGAAAATTAGATTACATCAAAGGAGTGCCCTCTGCCTGCTGTGATGTCCCTGTCCAACATACAAATACATACACAGCTCTATCTGAGAGAGGCTAATGATATGATAATCCTACAAAACATCACTCTGTGCTTTAGATTAAGTTGTCGTCACCATAGCTACAAGCCTGGCTATGCACGTGCGTGACTTCCCAGCAACAAACACACACACACACGCAATATAGTCTTTGTGGGATGGGATGGGGTGTGGGGGTGGTAAAGCAGAGTAAGAACAGACAGAAAGTGGTCGCTGGGCAATGAGCCCCGAATATGCATCATGCTATCAGAAAGAAGAGACACTCTTTAACTCCTCCTAGAGCATTTATGTGTCATTTTTTTGACAGTGAGATGTTCAGTTTTTGTGGGAGGTGCAGGAATTAAACTTAACTTCATCACACATTTTCACAATTCTACTTTTCTTTGTAAAATTTTACTGATCTATTTTCCAGTTCTGTAGAGAGAGACTATCATTAAAACACATGCTGGGTTGGCTCTGTGATGATCAGTTTTACTCCCCCTCTCTAGCTGGCTAGCAGAGAATGTAAGGAAACCTAACCCAACACTGACGCTGATACAAGGCCAGAGGAATTCCTGTAACTTGAGTTTATACCTCCTGGGTTCTCTGTTCCCCTTCACACACACACAATGTCACAGACACACACTCACACACACACACACACACTCACACACACACACACTCTCTCTCTCTCTCTCTCTCTCTCTCTCTCTCTCTCTCTCTCTCTCTCTCTCTCTCTCTCTCTCTCTCTCTCTCTCTCTCTCTCTCTCTCTAAAACAGACCAGGCAGTGGTGTTTTGTAGCATTTAGAGAATCCTGCCTGGTCCTCTGTTCCACAGCAGACTGAGAGATCATCATGTATCTTTGCTCATCCCTACATCTATCAACTCTCTCTCTCTCTCTCTCTCTCTCTAAAACAGACCAGGCAGTGGTGTTTTGTAGCATTTAGAGAATCCTGCCTGGTCCTCTGTTCCACAGCAGACTGAGAGATCATCATGTATCTTTGCTCATCCCTACATCTATCAACTCTCTCTCTCTCTCTCTCTCACACACACTGGGTATTTCCTCTGCCAACTGCTGCCTTTCTCATCAGCGCTCTCTGGCTGCTGTGTGTCAGAGACAATGGACATTGTAGATGCAAAAAGTCTCCTCAATATGATTTAGCAGCTGTTGCCTTTGAGGGGCAAGTGATTACATTTCATCACTCCTGGAAGTATCCGTGTGAGTGTGTGGCAGCAACGTTTTCCTTTCTGAGAGTATCTCCCATCTGTAGGTAGTTATCCTCTGAAGAGGATTTTAGTGTGTTTAAGTGTGTGTGTCCGTGTGTGTGTCCACACAGCCAGCAGAGTTGGATTATATGAAGTTGAACTTCCAGGTTTTTAATGCGCAGCATGTGCCCAGTAATTAGAGAGCATTCCCAGTTTCCTGTCTGTTGTGAATGTGTTTCATGTAGGCTAAGGGGGGGTGTGTATGGTCGTGTGTGTGTCTTAGCTTTGATGTCCATTTGAGGACTTTGGGCCATATAAGTTTAATGGATAGAAAGGAAGGCATTTATCACATTCTCTTTGACAACAGGATTTTAAACCCATTCAAAAGCTGGAACCTGCCACTTCCTACTCAGTGGTTGGGCACAAATGGGGTTTTAATTGGCCATTATTTGACCTCACTCAATGAGATTGTGCCATTAACACATTTATCATTAAAGCTCTCAGCCCTTTTGGGGGGGGGGGCACTGCACAGCTTTCAGCCACGATTTGGCCACCTTTAGTAGTTTTGTAATATTAGTCCAAGATTATGCAAATAAAGAGTTGGCACAGTTGCTGCAGTTGGGTCGTGTTTTTCTCTCAAGCATCAGACCACACAAAGAACCATATCAGTGTGTTTGCAAGTTTTGTCTCTACATTTTTATGGACCATTTTCTAATGCTTGCTGTAAAATTTTAGGTTTTTCAATGTATTTTTCCCACTGTTGTAGACAGCCATCTGTTTGATTTTCCATCCGGTAAGAAAATCAACTTTATTGTTTGATTTATAAAGGATGTTATGATAAAGCAGCATTTCAACAGACAACAGCATTGGGTGAAATAATGGTAACCTCTAATTCATTTGAATGGAATAGCCACATTGACGATAGAGCAGGCACCTTAAACTGAAAAAATTGTATTGTCCAGCTTAAATGTTGAACTTTGGTCAGTTTTTGCCACAATGCAAAACACTGTCATCAGGCAAGGTTCTGTAGTTGCCAGTCAAATATGTTCAAGCGCACACTGGATTATTTTGTGTTGTCAACATAATAATCCTGCAGGTTCCTTCATGATCATCCCAGAGTTGTAAAGTCCTGTCTGGATTATAAAGCTTCAAATCCTGGGATCACTTATGCATAATGGTCTTCCTGTATCATGTTTCATTGTTTCACTGGTACCTGTAACATTATGCGTCCTCCAATGTTGCTTTTGATCTGAACACCAAGTAAAAATCAATCCTAAAGTAAATGTTATCAATGATACTCCATTGTTGCATAGCAGTTAAACAGCAGATTAATTAAATAATTACCTCATAGTAATTGTGTGAATAGTGATTAGTTAAAATGTTCTGTTTCATTGTTCTGGTTTTTCCTGTTTGGTTGTTTTGGGGATATACTTAATGTGTACCTTGTTTTTCTTTATATTATGGATAATGCTGCACATGACAGGCATTTGGTATTATTGTTGTTCTGGTTTGCTTTGTAACCAGGTCATTTCCTGTAAAGGTCATGCTCTTTAGGCTGCCAAGTTGGCATGCCAGGGGTGTGTGTGTGTGTGTGTGTGTGTGTGTGTGTGTGTGTGTGTGTGTGTGTGTGTGTGTGTGTGTGTGTGTGTGTGTTCACGCGCGGAGCAAAGGTGATGAATATATGATGGGTTTGGGACAGATCAGTGTACAAGACAGTGGGTGTTTTTAATGTCTTATAAATTTAGCGTGTAAATAAACTGGATTTGGACCAAACTGAGATATATGGTTATGTTTTCTTGACACATACTGTACAAGCAATCAAAATGGTGAGAGCTGATGTGAGAGTGTGGTTAGACGGGAGAAAAAAGAGCAGTGGTGTTATGGCTTGAGGGCCATGAAGCAGTGGGTTGTTTATTAATGTTACAGTAACTAAGAGGAGCTGCATTGTGACTGTACAGAGATACACACATTTGTTACAAATCAGCTGCTCCACTTTTCATTCACACAACTACTCAGGTTCATCCCTTGTTTATTTGAAGCTCTGACTCCTTTTCATGTTTCTCCCGTTTCTCTCCTCGTCACGGTCTCATTCAGGTTGAACTTCTTTTATTTTTTTGCTCCCTTTTTTTTTTTTTTTTTTTTTTTTTTACCCGCTCAAGTGTTAAGCGCACGACAGTCAGTTACATGCTCACATGCTCCCTGTGTAAGGCGGCCAGCTGACTGTGGTTTGTTTTCCTTCTCTGCTGTCGGGCCATCCAATCAGATTGCCGGCTCGCAGCCACCGCCCCCCCTTCCAATGTCGTATCTGGTAGTTTCAAAACATCGGTAGGCATGTCTGTGTGCGTGTTGTGTCCGTGGCAACAAGCCAACATGGGTTGCCATGAGAGGGCGGGGTAGTGGTGGCGGAGGAGGAAGGAAAATAGCAGTCAGAGCCGGAAGAGAGTGATGGAGGGAAAAGAGAGGGAAGGAAAAAACTATGAGAACCAGATATGGAAGGTCTACGGAATAGATCAGACTGGGTTTCCGTGAGTTTCATGAAAGGAGCTTTGTCTGGCAGATGGTATCCCTGGGATTGTTGGGAATGTTGGGATTGGGTATTCCATAGATTATCCAGCCTTGACATACCAGACTGGTTTAGAGCTGGTGCTGTCTATTTGGTGTTTTTCATAGAAGGGGTGCCTCTGCTAATCTCCCCCCTTCTGGTCCTAGTTCTCAGCCATAAATATAACAGATGCAGAATGTTGAGGTGAGTTTCCTCACTGAGTGTATATCCACAGATCAGAGTTTCACAATCTGCCTGATACATTTTTGCTGTGCAGGAAACAATCAAGTCCAACTTAAGTCCACGATATGATCATTAAGATTTTTTTTTTGTTTGAGTGCTTAAGCCAAGGGGCTTGACACATGCTTCTGCCTGAGGTGTGTGAATGAAGCGTGTTCTGTCATCAAATCTCACATGCTCTGCAGTTTTACCTGACATGGTCTTCACCTGTAATGCAGTTGATCCTATAAAATGTTGTCACCCGATGTCTGTTAAAGTGTTTAAAATCAACTTTGAATCTGCCTGATATACTCAAAGAATCAGTATCAACTGCTTTGAAAATTGCTGCTGTCATTATTGTGTGTTAAGTATTTATTTAAAGAAAAAACAATTGGACAGTTAAATAAAAGCCAGACTTCCTGGTTTATAAGGAATCTACGTGGGGAAAAGTTTATTATTGAACACTTCATCTTGTGTCCATAGTTATCATCTAAAAGCCATCTTATTGTCTGATGTTAGTTATTGAGATTACATATCATGAAATTCTGTCCTGATCTGGCATAATTCAGGGTGGGGTTATGAATGAGATCTAAACTGTTTATATTTAAGTAAGGTTGAAGTGGGCTGTTGTAGAAAGGAATTCAGGGAATATATCCTATTCTAGATAGACTGAATAAAAGTTACCATAGAGGTGAACGGTTTATAAGTGTAGTAAATGTATGTACATTTGTTTTATTTTCCCAACAGGAACTGCCTTTCTTAAATCTGTTTGGTTCAGGCCAAACACACTGAAATCTGACATCATCCTCCAGGAATGTCCCTTCAGTGTCTGTTTGTCTGTGTCCATACCTTTCTGACCTTTCTTGTTTCTGTCTGTTGACAGATAGCAAGTTAGTCAGAGCACATAGGCCTGAGGCCTGAGGATTTTGAAAAATGTTCACAAACTTGGTCCCATAGTAAAAAAAAAAACAAAAAAAAACAAAAAAACAACAACCATAATTTAGGAATTGTCTTTGTTTGTGATATTGTATTTTCTGGTAAATTTAATTTTGAACATATGAAAACATAGTTTTCTTTTAAAATCAAGATTTAAAAAAAAAGATTTTTAAGAAATTTTATTAAACACAACTGTTCCTGTATAGTAGGTGTGTTTTACTGGGTCAGACTTCATTTCTTGACTTAAGTTTCTTATGCATTTTCATTACAGGGTGTTCCCCTGCTATTGGTTAATTATGAAGATAGACACTGACATTATCTGCTGTAAGCATGTGAGCGTTGTAGTAACTTAAGTCAGATTAATCAGGAACTTGTTCCCTGATAACTAGTGAGTGTCTGATGGAAGGTGGGTATAAAGTGCTTAACATGAATGGCAGGAAATTTGTTCTCAATTTGATGGACTTTAACAAAATAACTTTGTGAATGGAGAGTAGCAGTTTTATTTGGTTTTGTTTGATTTCAAAATAACATTTATTTCCTTGAGCTCTGTTTTCAATTACATTTTCATTTTGCTTCTCAAACAAAAATTCCATTCATTTCCAGCCATAGATCAAGTTTCATCTCATGGAAGCTGTGGACTTGAAAGGCATTTCAAAACATAGTCTGAACTACATGTAAAATACGTTTGACAGACAAGGTACAGAGTAAGATGGAAACTGTTGAGAAATCTCATTTGGACATGACCGTAACAGATGTTCAAGCATCTTGTTATCAGGGAAAAGGGGTTTGGTTCTTTCAAAGAGGGTCCTCTCTGGGTTCCCAGAGTAGCTCTGGCTTTTCTGGCATCACAGTGTGACATTACATGGCCCTTGTCCCTTCCCCCCACTCGGCTGAGCATGCAGGCAGAGAGTGCTGCACAGAGTGATTTTACTGGCTAGTTGAGCTCTTGCCCTCTCCCCCAGTTCTCAGTACCTACCAGGGGGAGGGTGGGACCCACTGCAGCCTGCTGTGTATGAGCACAAAGCCATTATGCATTTACCCTTGTGTTGATTCCCTTAGGATTTCAGCATTTTTCTCTTGTCATGTTTGAGTATTTCATATCCATTATAAATATAATGACAAAATTAAAATGGTAATGTGTCAACAGGTTACTATTAGAGGTCACTTAATTTTTTTGTGCAGTCTTCTGTCCTTTTTTTGGCTTTTGTGTCTCTGCTACTTTTTACACATGAAATGATTGTACTCAAGGGTGCTTTCCGTTAGTTAGTAACCATTTTACTGTTGAGCAAATTCTAATTACTCAAAATATAGGAATTGCCAATCCTGAGCAGTACCTTTCAGTAATTGGCTTTCTGATTCACCGGAAGTCTTATCTTATATTTGAATGCATGGCTGCATCTAACAATTACTTTTATCATTGATTATTTTGTCGATTAATTTTAGAATATATTTTTTGTATAAATATCAAAAAAATGTGAAAATTTCAAATTTTTCCAAAGGGGACACATTCTAATGGAGATATCCCTTTGATGTATGACAAAACATTTTCAAACATGCAAACCCCCTATGTGGGTGGGTGTGTCTAAGTATAAATTCGTAACGGAGGATCGTAATGGGCAGAGAGAGAGAATGAGAAACATCCGGTGCACTAATGAAATACAATAACTCACTTCCCCCAACGTAGCGAGTCCTGCTGTTCAGAGCTTTATGGCTGGTGATGGGATGTTGGTTCCAGCCTGTCTCCAAGACCAAAAACACACGGGACACATCAAGCTTGCATTTCACTTTGTGTGCCTGTGCCTGGGTTTTGTTGTGCATTTTGCACCTACGGCAGCACATGCCTCTGCTTGTATATTTTGTCACTGGTGCTATATATTAATGTGTAATAAATTAATTCTGTTGGTGAGTCACCTCTGCCTGAAGCCCCCCCCCCCTCCATGGTGTTCACTGTGGAATTTACAACTTTGTTAGCGTGACACCACGCCTATTTCACATCTTTTTAAGTTGTTTTTCACATTTCTGGACCACGTGCACACTGGAAGTGTCTGGTGTGTTCTTGCATGTGTGCATGTGTATCCGGCATGTCCAGTGCATGGCATGGCTGTGAAATGCCTGGTCTCTTGTAGTAATGCAAATGTAACAGAGAAGCTGTATTCCTGGCTGGCTGTGGATTTGTTCTGTGTTTGATGCATTTTTGTCTTACGTAGGTTGACTTTAACATTTGTGGTAAATTACTTCAAGCTTGTGAAAGAAGGGTTTGAAAGTGAGAAACTGATAGACAGACAGGTAGAATGGGATCAGGATCCTTCCAATGAAAACCTCTGGGAAGAGCTGGTGTCCTGTGTGAGTCAATAATATTGACTAGACTTCTAAGAGGCCGTTGTGTTATGTAATCTACAACCTTGTGTGTATGAGTCAGTGTGTTTCACCTCAAGGACTTCTGGCCTGTTGATGACCCATCAGCTGCAGGTAGAATTAAAGATATTTGAAGTCTTGCAGCTATTGGTTTCCATGTGAACAAATGGTGACTAAAAACACGAGATCACAAAATTATAGTATAGGATACTACTGATTTCTGAATGGTTCTTATAAAATCTCATGGATAATCTAGATCAGTTGCCCTATTTAATGTTTGTTTGTAATATGTATGTATGTATGGTTTTGATGTAATTTTATAGCATTGTGTAATTGTGATAGCTTTAGTATGTAGTCGGAGTCTTGAGTATAGTAGTTGTCAGTCTGGGCAACAACATGGATCTGAATGAACAGTGGTTAAGGACTTCTAGCTGCACAATTGTGTTTTTTTTACTCGTGTTTTCATGTTTGCCAAAGAAAACTAAAGTGCACAACACTAGATAATGAAAGCACCGAGTGGTTTGTTGCATGGATCTTATAATTCACCTCTTGTAAAACAATTACCACAAATATAGTACCACAAATATCATTGTTCCCTCTATCATTCTGAAGGCATAAATGGTAAAGAAAATCAATGAAACCATGCACCAACACTTGAGAATACATATATGTACGCATGCATAAAAATCCCTCTGAAATCACATACAGACACCTCTTGCACACAACTGAAATATTTTGTAAAATATTCTTATGTATACTTGTGAAAGAGTTAATCTCAATAGAGTTAACATTTCACACACAAAATAAGGATTCCAAATTTTGGAGCTTATTTAGAAAGGAAATGATGGGAAAAAATTACACTACATATATTACATCAGTAGTTTTTAAATGAAAGAAATGGTAAACAAGAACCTTTTTTTTTTCTTCTTTCTTTCTTTCTTTTGAATAGAAAATCCTAAAACACGGTGCCTGTTTTGCACTGTCTGCTGTGTAGTCATGTCTAAGATTCCCTCATCTCTGTATCAAGTCTTGTTTGCATCCCTTGTCGAGATTGAATTTCTCCTTCCCTTTCTTTGGAGCTTAGTTATCCCATTGTTTATACAACTGCCTTGTTGGTCATTGATGCAGACCATTTTTTTATTTTTTATAATATGATCAATTTCACTGTTTTTGACAAGGCAAAAAAAGTGAAATCAGTGCAGTCATCTGTTTTTGGGGGAGATTCTGAACTGAGGGAGAGGGATGAAGGGATTTTGCTTAAATCTTCTTTTTTTAAAAAAAAAAAAAAAAGCAGCTTCCGACAGGGGCAATCACACTGCATTGACTGGTTGACTTTTGTCTTGAATTGGTTGCTCAGGGCAACTGTTACTGCCAAGCTTTGAGTAAATTAGCAAATTTTATTTTGTGGCAGGTTGTGTGTAATAAAACTGATTAGAATTTTCCATTTACAATTGCTGAGGCTTCTCTCCCACTACATGTGCAAACTTTACAGGGCAGCAAGTCAGCATTTTCATGTCAGGAGCTGTTTTCCTATCATTGATATAATTAATAACTAGCTATCATGTAATTGTCAATACTGGAGCAGCTTCATTTGAAAATCCAAACGCTGCTTATCTCAGTCTTGCAAACATTATAGTTCAGCCCTCACTAGAATCCATCCTATCCTTGGACCATCAATCTGTCCCTGTCCCTCAGCCCCATCTGCCTCAGCCCTGTGTCCCTCATAGGCTATCTCCACCTTCCTCCTCCACTCCAGCCCAGCTGCATTCCTCGCTTTTGTGCGTCCCGTCCCCTTGGAATTTAGGGGATGTCGATGGGGGTGGGAAAGGACAGAAGGAGAGAGAAGAGCAGGGTATTGAGTGACAGAGCTGTGCAGAGACTGTAGTAGAGAACAGAGTCCAGCAGAAGGAGAAACAGCAAAAAGAGGAGCTTAAGGAGAAAGGAGAAAGGAGGAAATCAGATAAAGGGGGAGGTGTGTGTGTGTGTGTGTGTGTGTGTGTGTGTGTGTGTGTGTGTGTGTGTGTGTGTGTGTGTGTGTGTGTGTGTGTGTGTGTGTGTGTGTGTGTGTGTGTGTGTGTGTGTGTGTGTGTGTGTGTGTGTGTGTGTCTCATTAGATTATGCAGCTCCCCTGGGGAACGGCCGTTATTGATGGATTGATTGCAGGCCCCTCCCCATTCACTCAGGTCTCCTGCTATTGGAGGCCATTGATGTGGTGTCTCTGTGGGATATGATGGCCAGTGCATATTTAATTAGCCTTTCATTACAACCAATCAGCATTCATACAAGGGGTTTAAAGGAAAGCTTATGTTTGGTCAACAAATGTTAAATGACATTTACTCTTCTTATCCCAAGGGATGAGAAGAGTGAACCGGGGCTGCTTTTTACTTCATCTGTCTTGCACATCCCTTGTATCATAGCAAAATTTGTCTAAACATATGAAAAGAAGCAAATAGTACATTTTCAGGTAAAGCTAGAAATTTTCAAGTAGAAGTCTCAAAAAGCATGGGACTGTTGCCAACTTAGTAACAGTAGTAAATTATTTGAAAAATGTGAAATGGGAGTAAAATGCTTTATTGCCCTCATCCACAGATCTCCGTATTTTCTAGAATGGGTATTGATCTAGTTTTGGTGGCCTTTAGTCCTTCTTTACTTCTTCATGTCCTGTGTTTTGGAAGAGAGATGCTCTCTGGGGTGTTGAGACCTATATGATCCTACTTGGTAAATCATGCATATGGATGACTTGTTCATCATTCATGGTCTGTTCTCATTAATTAAGCATTGTGTGCGTGTGCGTCCGTTGGGGGGGGGGCACTTAAGTTTGTGATTAATGAATTCACCCTACCAGTTCATTCGTCAGCCTTTGGTGACTTGCAACAGTATGACACAGTAGCCTACATAGAGCTGGTATATCCTCTCAATCAAGTCAAAGGAAGACATAGGATGATAACAGATGTCTTTTTATATCTGTTCTAAAAAAAAAACCATACTGTCCATTATCACAGTATTAAAGGGCAATACCATAGCAGTAACTGTTGAGTCCTCAGGTATGCAAAATTCCCATGCAATTTTTTAATTGCACTTTTGAGGTCAATTTGGTATATTTTAGGTACAGTGTAGAATTTTAAAGACTGCATTTCTATAACTTTTAAGAGTGGCTCCCGAACTATCAGTGGATTTAAACTTAAGGCCTTATAACATTTACAAATGGTTAGTAAGAAAAATAAAAGAGAAATGCATAGTCATTTGATATTGCATAAAACAAACAAATGGACTATAGTGTAGTCCAAGCACCTTAAACATGTTGTATTCCACTGATGAAAAGTCAAAGTGATGAATTGCAAAGATACCATTTTTATCATGTGTTTGACCAATAGAATTCCATTTTCAGCTGCAAAAAGGTTGAGTTTCTCCATTCTATTCCTTTGTAGATGTATCAAACATCTCAACTTATAAAGTTTTGGTCATTTGTGAGTAAAACTCTTGAGTCCTATATGAAGCCCTATGGGATTTGTGGTCAGCACCCATGTTTCTTGTTTGCTGTATTGTCATGTCAGCAGGTGCAGTTTCAGTTTGCACCATGTATGCACACAAAACTAATTTGTCCATTTATGTCTCTCTGTTTTCACAGGTGTTCCTGTTCTTCTGTGAAACCTGCTCAGTGCCTATCTGCCGAGAGTGCAGCGTGGGCCGTCATATGGGCCACACCTTCGTTTACCTGCAAGACGCCGTGCAGGACTGCAGGGCCATCACCATCCAGCTGCTGGCAGACGCACAGCAGGGACGACAGGCTGTGCAGGTGAGACAGGAACCGGAACAGATACATTCACAATGGGGGGGGGGTCCCTTAGTTATTTTTTCATTTAGTTACTTTCTTTGTTTGGTTTTGGTTTCAGAAGTAAGGGGTAAAAAATAAAATCTACACAAAATAACATCCAGTGTTGTAACTTGATTAGTATTAGTATTGTACAATGTGAAAAATCTGAAAAAAAATCAATTTTAGGAGGACAAGGGAAAAGGCCAGATGTTCTTTATAATTTTCTTGTGTCACTCCATAGGACTCAAATAGATCAAACTGATTTAAGTCTTAGCTTAAAAAAAAAAAAAAAAAAAAACAAGCGCTAGCCTGCACAATTCTTTAAGGTCTGACATAAAGACAATCCTTATGAAGGTCAAACCACACAAATCCACATTCATCCATCTCCTGCAAAGACAGAGGAGAAGCTAAAGAGAGCAGCTGTGTCTCTCCATCGTCCCTCAGCACAGAGCGAGCAGTGACTAAAGATGATCAGCTTGAATATGTTTGAGAGTGACCAGTCCAGGGCTGCTGGGAAGCCTGGGGTTAGAGGTGTCCAGCTGGCCCTGAAAGGGGGTGATTTGCATGGGGTGAGGTCTGATGGGGCAGGGCTGAAGGTCAAAGGGGAGGAGGAGTGGAGGATGAGGATGGGGGAGGGTAGATGAGGCATTTAAAGGATTTCAGAGAAAGGAAAATTCCCCTCCTCTTTTAAAGATGTGGAACACTTTGCCCTCCCCTTATTCACTCACTCACAACCCCCCTACCCCACCCCCACTCTCACTCCCACACAAACACATACACACTGCTTCTCCTAATTTATGTAATTATAGATAGTGCATTTATGATCACTGACCTGAAGGGGATGCATTTAAATAGAAACAATTAACAGATAAAGAAATTAGTCAAATGACAGAAAAGAAATTTTCATTAATTCTGATGAGTAGTTAAATTCATTCTTGATATCATTTATCAGGAAAGAAATGTCAAACAGTTGCTTCTTAAGTGTATGAATTTCACTCTTTTCTCTCTTTAGATTGCAGTCATTTTTTATTCTAAATATGAACTATGGTATGAGCAGGGAAAGTAAATTAATAATGAGCAGTTTAAATTGAAATTTCTTGATGCATATGGGCAAAAGACTATGCCTTGTTCTCCAGTAAGAGGTGTTTATGAAATGCACATTGCCCTATCAAATTTTTCTTGCTAAAGAAAAGTGGAGTAAATCAGTGAGCTTTGGTGCACAAATAATCATGAGACCAAATCATCAGAGAAGTATTGTGAGAAAGCATTTTCGATTCTATGCCAGAGATGGAAAAAAGGTTGATAAAGATGTTTGTTGACTTTGTAAGTTGGAACTGCCTCACAATAATGTTACCTTGTCACATCAGTGAGGCAATGGAGGCAGGGGAATAAATGAATTCTTCAGTGTAGAGTGTAGTTACGATTAGGCTATGTAGGTAGCATTCAAAAAAAATTTGAGCAAATTATGTTTTAGGGCAAATGTGTTCTAACCTAATTGTTTGAATAAAGGATGGCATAAATCATACATACAATTTGAGAACATCACCTTAGGTTCTTGGAAAATGGGATGGGCAGTTTTCACTATTTTTAAAAATATTTTATAGACCACACAATTAAAAAAAAAAAAACAGACAATAAAATACTCTTTAGCTGCAGCCTTACTTTTAAAAGAGAAAACTGTATAGAGAGAGAGGTCATACACACACTAGTGTTGTCTGCTTTGCCTGGAAAGTAAGGCAGTGTTATGACCTTGGACTGAAACGTGAAACACCTAGTGTCTCACTGAGGTCATGTAACATGCTGGCATGTACTATCTCCTCAGCAGAGCTTGTGCCTCACCTACCCCATACTCCAGGCCACATGTAGCAACGTTTCAAACCGAAAACAGCTCCGACAGCGCACAGTTGATCCTGTTAACCAACAGAAATGACATCAACAAACCTATATTTTATTTCATGCAAAGCACCAGGATGCATTCAGCTGAGTCATACGAAACTCCACCTACCATCTGGCAATACCTTGTGCTGTTTGGTGGATGTTTGTCCATTTTTGTCCCAGGTCACCACCACATTAAGTACTGACGCCAGATAATATGTAAACACACACACACACCACACACACACACACACACACACACACACTCCTGTCCCCTGAGGTAGGAAATTTCCGCCCACTCCACACCCATTATCTTCCCTGACCTCTGACCCTGGACTTGTGACCTCCTGGTTGGTCAGAGCTCTTTCTCTCTGCAGTTTGATTGGTCAGTTTGACCCTTTTGTGTTCCAAACTCCTCTGGGAATGTTGAGAGAAAGACAGGAACAGAGAAGATTGTGGCACTGAGATGGAGATGGAGATGGAGATCATGAGGCCAAGAAACACAGGACAGATGAGAAAATGTGAGAAGTATAAAAAAAAGAGATCCTGAGCTGGAGTGAGGGAAAGAGGAGTTACAACAAAAACTGAAGGAGAAAAATAACCTAATAGAATCAGAAATAGAAAAGAAAAAAAATCCTTTTATACAAATACACAGAAACAACTGGCAAAAGGTGGCAGCTTTTACATTCAACATTGCCTCCTTGCTCACTCTATCTTGATAACCCCCCCCCCCCAATTCCTTAAGGATTCCCCACCATGCTGTTGCCTCTCCGGGGGTCTGATTTAGTTGACCCCTGAGCTGCTAACCTCAAATGGCCAGGCAAAAGAGAAAAGAGCCCTGCTGCCGAGCTTTGTTCTTGCTAGCGGCAGTGGGGGTGGACGGTATGTGTCTTAAGACAGGAGTTGCAGATCACGACCCATAGAGGTTTAGGTGACCTTTGGTCCCTGTGGTCGATATCACAAAGGAAGCCTTATCCTACCGCCCCTTCGTCCCTGTGAGGTCCGGTTCACCCTGTGACCTCCCTGAAAACGCCAGAGGAAAAGCTAGATAAAACACGGGGGGGGGAACAGAAAAATGTGCATTTACCCTAATTTAGCCTGTTGGTTGTAAAAACAAGAACCTTCGAAGGTTTTTTTTTTTCAAGTTTAAACCAGTTGCTTTTCAGTTCTGGTATTTACTAAGGTAATGAAGAAATTTTTTCTCATCTCATATTATTTAATATTGTCCTTTGTGTGTGTTAGAGATTCCTGTTTAGCACATTAATACAAGACCAAAGCCAGCAGAACATTTCTGATAATATATCACCAGAGTATTGGTGTCAAAACAATATTTTTTCAAGACATTAGTTTTGGGATTATGAACATTTTTAACCCTTTTTCATGTAACTAAACAAAACCTTCAAAACAGTGTTAAATAAAGACCTTGCCTATATAATATGTACACTGAAGTTTGAATAGTTTACTCAATTAAGTAATATCTATACACAAGCCAAAGAATCTAACCAAGCATGCAGTGCTTGCTTTCAACTCTTGACACTTTTCAATACTCAATTTTATGGACACTTCGGTCAAAACTAAAAAAAAGGGTATTGTTTGACACTGCCCTATGCACAAGAAATGGGTTTTAAATGTAGTTCTCTCCTGTGTATAAATCTTATGTGCATGCTTGGAATATGAGCGCAAGTAAAGCTTCAATCTAGTAGGAAGCTGCATCATTATGTTCAGTGTGAAGTGACTTCCTATTCCTGACCCATGTTTCCTTTTCCCTTGTAAAATAACCATTGAATGCGAGAAAGGAATAGATCACACAAACTGAGCAGGTGTTTGTGCATTCACTTGCCAGGAAGATGTCACATATAGTGTCCTTTCTTTTCATGTTTCCTGATCCTCTGCATCCTGTTTCTCGAGGTCAACTGTATCCCAGCTGAGTAATAAAACAGACCAGGCAGTGGTGTTTTGTAGCATTTAGAGAATCCTGCCTGGTCCTCTGTTCCACAGCAGACTGAGAGATCATCATGTATCTTTGCTCATCCCTACATCTCTCTCTCTCTCTCTCTCTCATATTGTCGTATTATTGCTAGTGGTAATTTTTTTTTTTTTTTTTTTTTTCAAAGATCCCAGCCATTTCTTACTTGCCTCCATTGTTTTTGAGCCACACCAGTCAGGTCAGATCATTCTGTTTTGTTTCCCCAGCTAAGCATGGAGAAGGTCCAAGCAATGGCAGAGCAAGTTGAGATCAAGGCTAAGGTGGTGCAGACTGAAGTGAAGGCCCTTGTTCTGAGACACAAGAAAGCATTGGAGGAAAGAGAGTGTGAACTACTGTGGAAGGTGAGCTGCTACTTTCATTTTCATCATAGTCCAGTCAATGCACACACTGGCAGGAGATGGTTTTTTTAAGCCACTTTCAATTTTTCCTGGCCTGGCTACTGGCTTCCAGGTCTGTTAGGCACAATTGCCCAATAACTAACAGACACGGTGTTTTCTCTACTTTTCACCCAGGTGCTAATTAACTATCCTGTTGACAAGAATACTCTTGTTGTGGCACCCTCATTCCAGGCGTGTTATGACTATTCTACTGACAATTTGTTTGTTAAATACATTATTACCTGTGGCAGCCATATTAAAGGATCATATAAATAACTGTGCTTTATTTGAGCTTCTGGATAGGGGATGGTCCCTACATTATGTGAAAAATACCTTACATTCAATTACTTACTTATGAGTAGCCTACAGCAGAAACTGTATTTCAGTAATTTGAATGTATTGTATTATGAGAGATGGTTGACCATGAAATTTGAGATGGCAAACTGTCACATTCAAGTTTATAGTACATTGTCAGGATTGGTTAATTAAACTAAGTTAAGGTAAACACAACCAAGGAGCCAGCTTTTAAGCTGACAGTTGGGCCTGTTGCCTGCACTTCAGAAAACCCTCAGCAAGGGCCTCTCAGGTTTAGGTTTCCCTGAGTAGCAGATGGTTTTTGGGTGAAAGAGGGAGCCGTCATCCCTGAGGCCCCTCACCCTCAGCTAAACCATGCTTCTAAATCCCTAACCCTTTGGTAATAAATGAATAATGACATAAAAGGACATAGTATTACACACATTCTGTTGTACTAGTCAGTTCTCTAACAACAAACAAATATGCACTGAAACACAAAATCCACATCATATAATCTATGGGTGAAACCAGATAGTAAAATGTGAGTGTGTGCATTTGTACGTGTGCAAATTTGTTTCTGTGGTCCTGGAAGGATATAACCATTAATTTAACCCAACACCCACCAGTCTACCACACCCTTATTTCTCCCCTTTCCCTCAAGGCAGGTTCAGTGACATTGTAAAAACTGACCTGTGTCTTACTCCCTCAGATCTTGGCTCTCCTCTGTGTGTATGTGTGTGTGCAGGTCAAAATGTCACAAAGAAGGTTTTCACCGACCCATGTTCCCTCTTTAATCCTTTTTACATCACTACAGGACTTACTCTTTATCCCTGACCCGATAAAGTCATTACAGGCAACCCTAACACACCCACCCACACACACACACCGAGTTTCTCTGTCCTTCCTTTCTTTTCTTTCTCGCAATCTGAATCACTGACTATAATATGATTCATGAAATGTTGTTTCATTCTAAAATGCAAGTATGTAACTATGCAGGGAGCTGTAAGCAAGTTTTTTTATTGCTTGTTTTCGTTGGTCTTTAATTTCCATCTGCAAGTATCCTTACCCTACTTTGATGAGGATTTTAGGAATACCAGGGAGTGAAGCATTGCACTCTTGTTCAATTATTCCTGCTAAAAGAGCAAAAAAAAAAAAAACACAGAAAAGTGTGAACCATTTCAGAATCTGTTTTTGTGCAGTATGTTGTTAAGAGGTGTGGACATAATAAATTTAGCAAATTCATTGGCAGCCTTAGTGCAGATGAAAGCTACATGTGAAGCTGTGAGGGGATAATTGATTTGATAGGATTGTCATTTGGTCCTTACATAGCTGGTAGGAGGCTATTGCTGTTAACTACTGTTTTTGCATTTGGAGTTATTTTGTGTTGTGGAGGTGTGCATTTCTGATTTAAAACAATGAAACAATTACAAAATCAATTGGCAACAATTGATTATGTCATTCAAAGCTTTTTTTCAAGCAACAATGATAAACATTAGTGGCTCCATCATCTGAAAGTTCTTCGCAGCTTTTCTTTATTTTATATGACTGTAAATGGAATATTCTTGGGTATTGGTCTGTTGCTCAGACAAAACAATTATTCTTTGGATGGCAAATTGGTAATTTGCATTTGTCACTATTTTCAGACTTGAAATGAGAAAAACATATCAGATCAGCTCAATAGGTAATTAAATTTACAATTGATTACACCACTCAACTTAGGAATAATTAAAAAGACAATATCCGTGTAATCTGTGAGGCCATATCTCCAGTGTAAACGGGTTTGGTCATTTCAGTCCAGTGTTGCATTGGCAGTGTAGTCTATAAATGCTCTGCTCTGCTGCAGGTTTCTTAATTGCTACCTACTGTATGCTTCTCTGGTTCTCTTCTTTCTTCAGCTCAGGTAAGCATGCAAGTTGATCTGTGAAACCCCTGAATATTTATATATTTTATGTATATATATATATATATATATATATGATTTATAAAATTTCTTGTACAGTGAGCCAATGTGATGATCACCTATGCTGACAGAAAAACAGAAACAAAGTTCAACAAAGCGCTCTAGTGCACTGTAACTGTAACAACAAACTAGAGAGGAATAATTTCTATAAGATGATGGTAAAGGTGCTGAATATGACTCACGGATTAAACATGAGACTCACACTGTGAGTTTGAATCTGGGTGTTTTGTATATTTTTATTGTATTAACACGTAGGACAGTTGTGCTGGCTTGTGATCTCGTAACTTATAAGTAGTCTTTACATTGCAAAATGCCAAGGTCTCCCTCCCTCTCCCTCTCTTGCTCCTCTCCCACTCTCCTTCATCCAGCTTTTTCTCTGAAATACATACCAGCTCTGCCAGTCAGTGTTTCAACAGAGGAACCAGAACTAGCTGTCTGTTCAGCAGAAAGCCCAACTCAAGTCTTTGTCCTCGGTGACTATAAAGTGTAACTCTAGTCTCACAGATGCAAATTGTGGTTTCATTTATGTCAAGGTTTAACAAAAGACCCCTCTCTTTTGGACTCCTTGTTTCTTTCAGAGTCTCTCCCCACTATCAAAAGTCCTTCTAACCATAGAGGCAGCCAGGCTATTGTGTTATACTCTTTTTGTTAGGTGACCGTAAGTAATGCCCCAATCCCTGCTTCTCAGGTTATGCCACCCTCTTTCATGCTTTATTCTCATTGACTCTACTGTAACCTTATCTACCTTCTCATGATAACAGAAATGTGTCATGCCTAAGTGACAGTTTGCCTTTTTTTAACAGCAAATTAAGTAACATTTAATTGCTCATTTTCTTGTTCTTGGTTGTTGTTGTTGTTGTTTGTCATGTTTATCAGATCCTGGCTCAGATACCTCTGATACCTCAGACACCACTGAAACATGTACTTGTTATGTGTTATATAATCTACATAAATGATGTCCTCTGGTTTTATGAAGTATTGTGTCACAGTGTAAAATGCAAATCACTAATATGTATTATCTGCAGAGGTAGTAATTTATTTTGTAAGGTTGAATTTCTCTTCAAAGAGTCAAAGAAATAAAACTGATTTGAAGCAAGAGAACTTAATGCTGGGGAAATGAAATTAATGAATAATTTTACATAGAAATTAATAGGAAAACATTTCCCATCCGTGCCCATCTACTCAAACAAGTTCACTTCCAAAAAACAAGTTCACTTCCCAATAAATCTAATGCTTGAATGTAATGTCTTCTGTTACCTTCTCCTCTGTCTCACTTCTCTTCACCTAACCTACATTCTACTGGATTGGGCAATACTGACAAGCTGTTACCAAGACAAAATAGGAATGCAGGCAACTAGCTGCATGTCAGTGCTTTTCTTCTTCTTCTTCCTGAATATCTGGCAGCCTTGGTGTGGTCAGCACATCGCTGCCATCCAGTGGGCAGATTTGCCATAACGAGTCACAGGTAACAGAGGTTACAGGAGACTTGATGTCTGTGTTACTCCACATTCAAATTAGTAAAAAAGTGAACAAAGTGGATAAAGTGGTTGACAGTAGTATACATCTGGGCAACAATGTAACAGTTCAACCCCAGAATGATTTTTGAAACCTTATTTTGTTGAGTTATCAATGTAAATTGCCCATAATATTATGGTTGTCACCAGAAACCCAGAATACTTGTACAAAAAACAAACATTTAATGTAACTGTGACTGTGTTTTCAGTGCCAAAACCTCATCATTTATAATCACAGATCAATAAAATGCTTTGTGTGTCATCTGCTTACTCTACTGTAAGTTAAACAAAATCCCCTTTGGTGATAGTAAACGTGCCCTGGTTGTTCTCCTACTCTAACTGTCTCCTTTCAGGTGGAGAAGATCCGTCAGGTGAAGGCCAAGTCTCTGTACCTGCAAGTGGAGAAGCTGCACCAGAGTCTGACCAAGTTGGACAGCACCATCGCTGCCGTCAGCCAGGTGCTGGATGAGGGCCGCCACCTAGATGTGCTGCTGGCCAGGGAGCGAATGCTCACCCAGATCCATGAACTGAAGGCCCTCAGGGGCCTGCTTCAGCCACAAGAGGATGACCGCTTCATGTTTACTCCTCCAGACCAGGTAAGCGCTGAAACTGTGGCAGAGATCACTATTGCGTGGCCAAGACTTGTTTTTTCACCACAGGTTAATGTGTTTACTTGTCGTGGTCTCATCAGTAGTTGTAAGACTAATGCTAAAAATGGTTCCAGTAGGTGATTATTAAAATTAGTTCTGAGTTTACCAGTAGACTTTTTTTGAAAGACAAAGCAATTGAACTTATTCTGTTATGGTTCCCACAGGCTCTGTACATAGCCATCCAGTCCATGGGCCTGATCAGTAGTGGAGCCTTTGCCCCAGTTACCAAAGCCCACGGTGAGGGTCTGAAAAGTGCACTTCGTGGCAAGCCTGCCTCCTTTACTGTGATTGGATATGACCATGATGGCGAGCCACGTCTTTCCGGTGGAGACACAGTTTCTGCAATAGTAATGTCAGTCGGTGATGGTAACCTGTCTGCAGCAGAGGTAACAGACCACCAGAACGGCTCATACACCGTCAACTACTTGCCCAAATGTGAGGGGGAACACCTTGTGTCGGTGCTGGTGTGTAACCAGCACATCCAGGGCAGCCCCTTCAAAGTTATTGTGAAGTCAGGGCGGAGCTATGGGTCTTTGGGTGCACAGGTCTCATCCTTCGGGTGCGAGGGGGAGGGAGACGGTCAGCTCTGTCGTCCCTGGGGCATCAGTGTGGACAAGGAGGGATACGTGGTGGTGGCTGATCGCAGCAACAACCGCATACAGGTACAGCTTAATTGTTTGTCTCCCTATATTTAAGAGTGGTTAGTGAATTGGTTCCTATTGAAACTTTACTTCACCATACCTAGTCATAATTGGATCTAAAGATTTTTTACAACACATAAGGAAATAATGAAATGTGAGATAAAGCAAATATAAAGAAAGTTAATTTATTTTCAGTAGTAAAGGCTCTAAAGGCAACTTTGTCCCTGTCTTTTTCTATTCTACTCCCAATTTCAATCTGTCTTTACTCAGCCTGACAAAAAATGCCACAGAATTTTGCACTTAAATAATATTTAGAGTAGTTATGTTAAGCTTATAATGCACTCATTAATCATGGGTTAATGCTAAATTCACTATGTTGACTTTTGTGCTCATATGTTTATATAGCAGAGTCTGCTTAGCAATTTTATGGTATGTGCATGGATATTATTTCCTCCCACTTTCCTCCATCCAAACGACCACACACACACATACACACACTTACTTACTTACTTACTTACTTACTTACTTACTTACTTACTTACTTACTTACTTACTTACTTGTGTACACCATAGTCACTGTGATGTCACAAAGAGTTTTTTAGTTTTTAGTGATAAAAATTGAAAAACCAGTATTATCACTATATTTTTGTGGGAAAGGTCCTGACACCTCACCACAGACTCATGTGCTTGAGATGTATTCAACACCAGTAATACTTTTCTAGGTGAAAACATTAACTTTATGTCCATTACAGTGCTTTTAGAAAGCTAAGCAGATTCTACCATCTGTAAAAACCTTTATATTAGGGCTGGTAGATAGCGAGGGCTTCAAATTGACGTTAAAATAACCTGTTTGTTCCCTCCCTCTCCAGATATTCAAGCCTTGTGGTGCTTTCCACCATAAGTTTGGCTCTCTTGGTTCTCGGCCTGGTCAGTTTGATCGTCCAGCTGGGGTTGCATGTGACAGTCAGAGACGAATCATTGTGGCTGATAAGGACAATCACCGTGTGCAGGTATGAAAAACCATGTAAACACAATCAACACATACCTACCTACTAATTATCTTCCATAGCTGGAATTCCATTGTATTCATATCTGTGTCAAGATCTCCAAGCCACAGTAAAAGTTGCAAGAAAAAAAATTTAAAATTGTGTAACTTATAAAAGCATGTTGGCTTGTGAAAATTTACAAACCCCATATGTACATACGTAAACACATAGCTCCTGAAGCTTACTCTCCCTCTACTCCACATATAAACATGCTGGGCTTTAAGACATTTGCTTTGTCTGACAGGTGTTTACTTTTGAGGGCCAGTTCCTGCTGAAGTTTGGGGAAAAGGGTACCAAGAATGGGCAGTTCAACTATCCCTGGGATGTGGCTGTCAACTCTGAGGGTAAGATCCTGGTCTCAGACACCAGGAACCACCGTGTGCAGCTCTTCGCCCCCGATGGCTCTTTCCTCAACAAGTATGGCTTTGAAGGGGCCCTGTGGAAACACTTTGACTCTCCCAGAGGAGTGGCCTTTAACCACGAAGACCACCTGGTGGTGACCGACTTCAACAACCACCGGCTCCTGGTCATCCGGCCAGACTGCCAGTCTGCTCGCTTTCTGGGCTCTGAGGGAACCGGGAATGGACAGTTTCTGCGGCCCCAGGGTGTTGCTGTGGACCAGGAGAACCGCATCATCGTGGCCGACTCACGCAACCACCGAGTCCAAGTGTTTGAGCCCAATGGAAACTTCTTATGCAAATTCGGCACGCAGGGGAGTGGCTTTGGACAGATGGATCGCCCCTCCGGCGTGGCTGTGACGCCTGACGGAGTCATTGTGGTCGTTGACTTTGGAAATAATCGCATCCTCAAATTCTAACAAGAAAAGTTTATTTTTGCATTCTCTTCCTCTGTTTGTCCTTTTTGCAGTTTTTTCGATGAAGGAAGTAGAGGAGAGAGAATGAATCAACCGACACAACGGGAGGAGAGATCAGATAGGATTGAGAGCAGGTTGAAATGAAGGGAAATTAAAACTATAGATAAATATTTTTTTCATTTACATTGATATTCTCCAAATCAGATATCTGTGGTATTAATCAAAAAGGGGACCTCTACAAATTGATAATCAGTAGAAAAAGAGCCATATTTCCCTTTGTCAGTGTCAGCTGCTCTGAATTCTCTCTGCAAGCTCTCCTTAAGTATCCATCTCAGGGAATTTCTCACTTTTCTTGAAATCTTATACCCTCTGCTCCACACCTACCTCATTTAGCTCTTTATGAATGTACTCATAGTCACTGAGCAGAGGTTTTAGTCCGTGAAGTTTTACAAAAGAAGAAAGTCTACCTCTATACTTTGTTATTTAAGAGAGACAAAAAAGAATAGACTCTTCAGTTGATATTTGCACAGGATTAATGGAATTCTTGCTGTGCATTTTGAAATATGAGTTAAAGTGAACCTCCTGAATGTTGTTGCTGAGACAATACTCAGACCACTGTAGAGGCTGCATGATTTATTCTCATTAGAAGGCTTCACTCGGAGAGGAATCTGGGGTACAGTAGTGACGTTTTCATGTTTTAGGCTAGTTAGTTTTTTGCTTATGCATCGATCCTTGTCTCTTTGTGGCTTTGTGGAGTTTGTAGTGTCATGATAGCCTAAGAAGAGTGTGTGAACCGATGCCAAACTTGATAGAATCAAATTTAGCTCAGGTCATGGTATGACTGATTTAAAATGATCAGTACTTTTTAGGCCCCCCCTCTAGCTTTACTGACTAATGCTGATTTAATGAATTTATTAGTTAGAAAAATATAAAGTCTAGGGAATCCTCCTCAAAATAATCCCTGAAATGATCCCCAAAATAAGCCCTGCAATAAAATTATCCAAAGTGTTTGATGATCCACACACCCCTATCCCAGCCGTGTCTCACAAGACTGGATGAGCTATTGTTTTTGATAAAATTAGACAACCCGTGTTATTACTATCCAGTCATTTGCATGAACAACTAAGATGCAAAGATTTGTATGCAAGAAGAACAGCATCTCCTCCAAAAGGAGGACCCACCAAAGGATTTTGGAGAAGAATCTTCCAAGATCTGGATCTATTAGTGATCTTAACGTAGAGATTTAATCATATAATCAAATGACACCTTTTTGATGAGGCATTCTGTGTGACAAAAGCCTCAAATGTAGACACCTAATTTGGCCGTCCAGAGGACATTAATGACATCAAATTAGACCAAACATTGCAATCCTCTGGATTTAGATTGTGGTTGAAAGCCACTCCCTTTGGCTCCTGGGGCCTAGGATGTAGTCCAGTCCAATGAAAGGGCACCATTGCGAAAGCCCTGCCCTATTTATTGATGCTTGGAGCTGTGGAGATATCTCCAGATTGAACGCTAGTAGACCGATTCCTCTAAAGATGGAGGTCTATAGATCTCCTACTGGAGTCAACCAAAGGTAGAATTTCTGCACAATGTCCAACTGTAGATTTGGTAATTACAGAACCCCCCCCCCCCCAAAAAAAGAAAAAAAAAGAATTCTTTTAATCAATGTTGCTGAGAAGTCTAAAGTTCACAAAACTCACAGAGTTGAGTTCATAGCACTGTCCACGTTAGGCTTAGAAGAATAAAGTGTGCTTGGGTCACAGCTTATTGTGCATGAGTGCTTCCACATCCTGCTAAGGCTGAGGCCCTTGCTGTTTGAGGCATGTTTTGAAAGAACACCCTTGTTGTCTGCAGAGATGTTCAAGAAGTATACAGAGGATGACCACACCAAAGAGAACCCCTTTCTTACCCTCACATTTATTGCATCAGCATATCAAATGAAGCCTCAGTTCTGTATGCCCCATGATATTAGATGGCCTGTAGGCTGAAATTAGCATCTCAGATTTCCTTTGTATCTAAATCTATTCACATAGAATCTAGTATGTAGTAACTCTTTGTGATGAAAGCATTTTGGGGTTTTGAATCCCCTTGCCCTTTGTTCAATCGCTGTCCCGCTAGAAGCACTAAGACAGGGTTCTTTTAGCCACTTCCTTAGCCTAGCAAAGAATCTTGGGACCCATGAAAAGAGTCACTGACTGGCTCTTCCCTCTGAGGAGAGGGTCCGTCTGCACATGATCAGGATTTATACATTACCTCAATGCTCGCTTTACCTGTTTGTGTATACTTCAACTCCTGAATACCTCAAGTATGTCACTCATAGCTACTGTCCATCTAAACATTCAAATACCTCAACGTGTTACTCTCATTCTGAATACCTCATTTTTACTCTTTTTATTTAAGTATAACTCGCCTCGATATTTATGCATTACAAAATATACCTCATTCTTTGAATCTTCTTGTGTTACAGTGCAGTAAATGTCCCATAGCTCTAGGACCAAAGATCATGATACTGTTTTGAGTTGAAATAAAATTAGTATTATGATCCTCGTTCCATCTTGCAACCCTGAACAGCTTTTGGTTTGTCGAATCTACTGTAAATTGCCTGGTAAACTATGCCTTTTATCACTAAGAAACCAAATATTTCAGATGAAAGCATTGTGCCAAAAATTATCTGAAAGAGTTCTTTGCCAAACAAGGTTGGCATTTGGACCACGCTGATGTAGATGACAGATGTCACTGGACCATTATATCATAGATACAGCTTGTGAATCAGAGCACCTGAGGATAAATCCTCGCTCTCTGACTGTATGCGCTTAAGAGGGCTGTGCCCCGTTTATCTTAACCTCATGATGATGATGATGATGATGATGATGATGAACATGCTGATTCCGCTCACACTTTGTTACTGTGCGCAGGGGGGAGGAAATGGCCTCTTTTCAATAATTAAGAAATTTGAACGCACAAGAACAACGCGTGGATTTTAGGATGATTGATGTTGCCTCTGGAGGACCTGGTGACAAGTGTAAACTCAACCATTCTGACTGTGGTTCGAACAAACACATCATGGGATTACACCTAATGGTGACAACAGGCTGGTTTATTATTTAATTGGAGCTATTAGCACATTGATGGCGAGCCAGTTTCAGTCCACAGACCCTGCTGCTTTCTGAACCTGACACCTAGTTTCTCCAGTAAGATTGTTTTTTGCTTTTCAGTATTACTCTGTGAAATGTTCATTCATGTTGCATCAGGTTTTTTTAATTAAGACTGCAGAATTCTATCTTTAAGATCCTTAGGTCTTCACTCTTAAAGAGGAAAAAATGTATTTTAAACCTTTATTTTGTTTTTTCATTTTGTTGCATGCTTTAAAAAGTCCTTGTATTATACTGACGTCGCTCAGATAGGTGTTGAAAAAACTCACATGGGGTGGGTAGCTATTGGGATGATTTTACCAAAATATATACCCAAAGATGTGTATGTGTGTGTTAAAATTGCGTTGAACGGAATTAACCTCTGACCTTGGCGATTGTATTTCCTGTTCTCTAGAGGCTTTGTAGAGCACAACCTTTTCAGCCAGCCATGCCTCGATTCCTGAGAAACAACAGAAGCAGTTTTCAGATGATAAAGAAGGCTGGTCTGCCCCTTGACCATTAGTGCTTCATTTTCTTTAACTCCCTCTTATATGCATATTGTGGGTAGATATTTACATATTGTCCTTTCACACTTGAGCCCTGTAACTTATGGAAGGTGTAAATGCTTCCTGCTGAACGTAGATTTAGTTTTCCAACGATGATGAATCCATAAGGCGGCCATTTTGTGTTTTGACCTCGTAAGGGGAACTCTTTCACTGTTATGTGAGACTCAGCTAGGTTTCTCCAGCACAAACTAGCAACTGGCTCCCCCCTCGTCTTTACAAGAATCCAGGAAGTGTGGTGATGGCTGCTGAGCATGTGATCGGTTGACTGCACTCCTGCTCAGTGGGCCTTTTTTTATTGGGCCCCTGTGGTTTTTGTCCACCATTTTATTTCTGGCCTCTCATGGCTTTAAGAGAGAGAAAAAGCAAAGCTGCACCAGGTGATGTGTGCAAGGTCGTAGACCTCCTTTTATTGATTGTATACTCGAAAGAAAGAAAGAAAAGAAAGAAAGAAAGAAAGAAAGAAAGAGGAAAAAAAAAAGGTTTGAAAATTTAGAAAGGAAAAAAAATAAAACTCAGGTAGTTCTAAGCAGCCCTGTCCTGCAGGTGCTGCATTGAAATATGTCCCGTAGTGATGATGTAATGACTTTTTTCTTTCCCCCTTGTAATGACCTCTCAGTACTAGTCAGATTCTTTTGTGTCCATTTACATATTATAAAAACAAATTATTTCTCAATCTGAAAAAATGCTTTTGATTAGTTTCCCCTGATTAAGTTTTTTTTTTCTTGCCAATTTTCATTTTTCTTTTACAAAAAAAAGTACAAATACTTCACACCACTTGATGCTCATTGACCCTTTTAGAATGTATTTTGTGAAGAAGAGGGTTAAATGGGATCTTGTTGATACTCACTCGCTACAACCAGTTGCTGGGAGCCTTACAAGACAGAACAGAGACCACAGAAAATTCTCGGTTCTTGTCTAAGAGCCGTTGCTAAATTTTCCACACAGCAATACTCAGAGTATAAGGTGGAATCATGTGGTTAAAGTGGAACATGCGGCACAATTTTCAATTGTAAACCAGCTTTAACATCAGCCAAGATGGGGGCTGTTAGGCCTGAGGGGATAACAGCCAGCTCATCTTGTCTACGTTCTTCTTTCTGTCGTGTCCAGTTCTCCAAGCAGCTGGATGTGTGGTGTGAGCGTCGTGTTTGTGCGCTGCATCTGTGTTGTCTGAGCAGAGATCCACTGAATGTATCCTCCTCACAGTCCAAGAGGCAGAGCGAGCCAGCGTGGCCAGCTGAGTTTAGATGGGTGCTGCTAGCACTTCCTCATCCATGCCGCTGTGTGAGTGTGTGTTTATTCGTCAAAACCCTGTGTGTGTGTGTGTGTGTGTGTGTGTGTGTGTGTGTATGTATGTGTATGTGTATATGTGTGTATGTTTACCAGCACACCTTCCCTCCCTCTTAATACACACTGACACATTGTGCTGAGTGGAAGTGCAGATGTCAGGTCTTCAGTCTAAATAAGGCAGAGGAGACTATAATATATTAGCCACCTGCTGTTCTCTCTGTACTCTGTGGACTTTAAACATTTCCTATGCAGTTTTTTTGGTTGTTTTTTGTTTGTTAATACTTAAATAAAGTTGTATTTCTTTGACTTTAAATTTTGTCTCTTTCTTAACTCTTCAACTGCAAGAATGTGAAGTAAAATTCAAAAAAATGAAGTATGTTTAATGCATAGTGAGTACATATAATGGACACAGTAAACAGCTAAACCTGTTAAAGACAAAAAAAGCAGACACACCCTGAGTTACTTCATAGTCAGAAACTAGTTTGGACAGAGACTGGTTTCACTGGGGGAAGGACATGGGTTGTTGGGTAATGTCATTACTGCCTTGTGCTTTGCAATTCAAGAGACCGTTTGAGAAGGCAGCCACATTAGAGGGTAATGAGACTATACATAAAATTCAAAATGAGTGGAAATACACAGATGTGGGGAGTTTGAGTACTTGTTTGTAATATCTGGAGTTGATGACTGGCAATGGAAAGTACTGTATTCAAATGTGTGAAGATTAATTTCCCAGCAGACCAATGAGCTTGAACTGAACTGAAATCAGGCCAGCATCAGTCTGCAGTCAGCAGCCGTCACACCCCGCAGAGATTTTTGGGAGAATGGGGGGAAAACGTGAAACAGTGTAACATGATATCACATTCCAGGATGACCAGGATGAATAAAACCTGAAAAATGTTCAAAAAAATTAATTATTGTTAACCAAACTTATATATTACAAATCAGGAGATGGCCGCCTTCTGTTTCAGTCTTGGCTGATACAGGACTTTTCAATAGCACACATGAAATCGAAAACATGACCTTATATACAGATTGTATTCATGAACTGCTGTTTTTTTCCACTCATGAAAAAAAATTCTAACATGAATAGAATCCAGTTATTTCTTGGCAAGATTTTTTTTTTTTTTTTACATTCTGCATTAATATATGGGTTTATTTGGTTTTTAGTTTTTTATAAATAATTGACTGAACCACAAATAACAACACAGCAAAGATGTTGACACATTTTCATCAGGTAATATTGAACATGTGACCAAAAGGGTCATTTATAGACTTCATACAATCCATAATTCTCTAATGCTTCAGTCACTTGCGACAAAATCCTCTGAACATGGTGATGTATTGAATATAATTTTTTTTTTTAACCTAAGTTGACTTGGTAGCATGATGCAGTACTGATAAATCTGTTTATTATTTATTATTTAACATAAAATTTAAAAAGTACACAGACGGTACACAAGTAACCAAACATAGCAGATGATCATCAATGAAATGGCTCAACAAGGAAAGGAACAGTTCATAAAATATATGGTAACAATAAAAGAGAAAATTACCCATAAATTAGTCATCGCCTGATCATCTGTTGATGTTTGTTTTCCATAGCAGGCAATGTGACAGGGAAAGCACAGGTGTAACTTAGGTGGTGGCCTGCTCCATTGACGTGTACCAGGAAGACAGGCCTATGGCACTAACACAGCTACACTGAATGCAGCCATCATTAATTGATATTATATATTACAGCAGTGTCTTCCCTGCTGTGCTCAACAGGGGTGTGTATCTTCACAGCAATTACCCATTAGGATCTTTTACAGTTCAAATGCACAGTAAATGTGCATGTGAAGCCCCAAGGTAAGTGTCCCAACGGCTATGGGGACAATGAAGTGTATTTTAGACTCAGTTGTAGTTCCCTGCCTCCACAACTTGATGTCAGCAGTGCTACATTACACATTCACCCTGAGAGAAACACCGTGGGCTAATTATGCTCAAGTAGATTTGTGGTACAATAAATTAATCAGATCGCGGCGAGGACGGGATAAGAACGCGTGAAACGCTGTGTGAAACGTACTGCGGAGCCTGTTTGATTGAGATCTCTTGCTGTGAAGTACACTCAGGTAGAGAAAAGAAGTAGTGGGGTGGTGGGTGAGGCAGTGAGGAAAGTGGCTGCTTGGATGGGGATGAGTCATGGACTGCAGGTCTGCAAAATTAGAATGACAAGACACAACACAGCGTCTCTGATCAAACACAACAGCAGGATGGTGGGGCCTCGAACATCTCCTGAGCAGAGAGCGGGGGAAAGCAGGAGCAAAGGAGCACCTGTACGTACAAGCGGCCCCGGCAGATGGCTGGGAGGTCCTCGGTGGTGTGTGTTGGTGTGGACGTCTGCGTCTACTCTGTGTTTATGGGTGCGCGGCTCTCAGAGGAGCCAATTAGCTGTAACAGACTGAGAGGGTGCCACAGAGCACAGAGATCCAGATTGCTCTGCTTTGGTGGCGGCACAAACTAGGCTGCTCTGCCAGAATCAGCTGAGGGCATCAGTCACCTGTAGTTGCCGATGCGCCGGATCCCGTCTCCCTAGTTTCACTCTGCTCGTTTGTTTGCTCCGAGCGCCGAGAAGAGGCTCACATTTGAAAAGCTACGGAAACTGTGCAATATGAAATGAATAAATAGACACCATGAGGTACATTATTATAAAACTCCAATCGTTGCTGTGAGTTAGAAATTTGGACAATTTTTTTTTTTTTATCAGTGTTTTGCTTAAGTTATAATAAAAGTATGATTCTTTTTGAATTTCAAAAGGCTCTTTATCAAAAATAAGTCTTCACATTTCATTCCAAGACATTTGGTCACTTTTTGCTGTTCACACAGTTGTCAGTCTTATTTCAGGAGGAACATTGTAAGAAGTTGATGCCAAGGTAACTCTGAGTTAGCTATCTAGTTGCTCCCATTGACATCTAGCTAGATAGCAGGCTATGTCAACTTTTTGGTTGATATGATATGATATGACATAATAACCCAATGTTATAAGTCAGCCATCATCCTAGTTTAGTTTATTTCATGGATAAAAACATTGGATAAACTGGCTGCTTAACAGGAAATGTCTGCAGTTTTAATTTCAGAAATCCTTTCAACTTTGGCAAGTTCCTGTGTCTGTGTTTATTGGGTAGTTAATTCAAAATTAGTTTAGAGTTGTCGTTGCTTTAGCTGAAACAAGCTAACTGGCTAAATCTTGTAGCAGTGGTTGAGTTTTTACATAAGAAAGGAAAGGAGCCTGTGTGCTGACAACACAACCGTCACGGAAAGTTAAGTAACGAAATGAAATGTAATTGTTTCAATATTATTTATTTGATATCGAACAGTATAAAGCTTTTCGGAATCTTTTTTTCCCAAAATGTAGAGTGGTTATGAGTCACGAAGCCATCATCAGTTTTGAAGTGTTGAACCCTAGGTTTTCTTTGACGACAACAACTGCAGACAACCACTCCACATCTAATTTCAAACTGAAGAATCTGAGTACATTAATTTTCATAAACTGAGACTTCCTTTTGAGCATAGAAAAAAACAGAGGACCTCACTGGTTATCTCAACATTAACCTGAGATAAAGAGGCATAGGTGGATTCGACTGACTCCTTACGTACGGAGCAGAGTGGACAGCTGACGTAGTCTTGACATCAAGGTGACGGCGTGTGTGACGTACTCAAGACTCCAATAGGAAATTATGATCTCCCTGAGGTGCCTTCATATCCATTTCAACTCTGGTCCTGAGGAGGGGGCGGATGTGTGGCAGCTGCAGCAGCAGATAGAGGCAAACAGGAAGAGAGATAGACATTGATTTTGTCTTGTATTTCACACTCTTCAAATAATTTTCAAACATACTGACTCCAACTCAGGGCCAAGAGATCTTTGCGCTTTGTCTCATCAAAGAGACAAACAGAAAAACAGCCTTGCATATGACGTAATGAGACTTTTCACCCAGAAAAATATCAGGATGCGCAAAAAGAAAGACATGGAAAACAAGGTTTTGACAGATGCTGTGGATTGGAGGAAAAACAGTTCATGCTTTGTCAGTATTTCTGTCATTTCCCATCTTTTAACAGCTGGAACTCAGGATCATATTGTTTTTGAGGTCCCCTCCATGTCTAAAAGTGTTTAAATGTAATGTGTGTGGCAGCAAATTTTCTGTCGCCTCTTTCATGAATGTTGTCCACCAAAAACAGAGCTTTGGACAAGTTTGTACAGACAGATTAAGCTCCACAGGGTGGTAAGAGAAGGTGTTAAATCATCCTTATGTCTGTCAGTGACTGTTGTTTATTCTCTGTTGCTGCTGCTGGGCCAATTTGCTGTAAGGCGAAGAAATGATCCAATCTCCTGCACATGTTCCCTATCCAGTTCATCTTTTTCTAATGCATTCTTTTGTGTGTATGTGTGTTTTTAAACCTGTAGTTGTACTCTTATCAGTGTGGAAATGTCACCTAAAATTAGGAATCAGCCAAAATTACAACGGCACTTCCTTTGTATCAGAGATAAAATAGAGTACCCACTTTTAAGCCAATCCATCAGTCTCAACTACATGCAGAGACATTCACAAACCCACTTACCCCCCCCCCCCCCACACACACACACACACACACACACACACACTTTGTCAAACATCCAGCATACACATGCACACACTTCTCTACGGCAGCAATAACGACACTCTATGAAGGCAATAGACTAAACTGAAAAGATGATACCCACTTTTCTGCCGAGACAGATCAAGGTGACACACTGAGTCATACTTTCGCCCATTTTCTTCCAGCCGACAGGAGCTGTGCATGATAGTTTTTTCGTTGATCCCCTTTGAACAGGATAGGACAGGTGAATTTGGATGACAGTATGTTGACAAAGTAGGTGTGCGACATGTGGTTACTTATAACCATCACATCACCTGATATCCTCTGATCAATTTCTTCCGCAGACGTATTGGATCGGGACGTCTTTAATCTTCCTCCCTTCCTGTCAGGGAGTCATTGCAACCCTTCAGTAGCAGTGTCATTGGGCGGAATGTGATTCAATGCGAATAATGTGGGGGGAAAATAAACCAGTGATAGGATTATAGACTTGCTGCGGCCTTGTAACCTCAAGTTTTTCTAGGCTGACCATCATTCTACCTAGTCTCCATGCACCACAGTTTAGTTTATTACACACACACACACACACACACACACACACTTGTGCATGCACATGCACACACATCTGACCAAGCCATTATAGTAGGCAGTGGAGTGATAACATACAAAGTGACAGATGCAAGATGGAGCTAACAGAATTCGTTGACCTCTGCTCTGTTCTGGGCGCAGTATTCGCTTGTGCAAAATTACCCGACCACCCATCCCATGCGTCCTCCCAGCAAAATGAGACCAACTATGGTTCATCGAACCTCGTGCACAGATATATCCTGCTCCCATTCAGAAATTTGAGGTCTTTCATGCGTGCATATGAGAGAAATAACCACAGAGGACGTGAGGGAAAATTCAATATTGGGCTCTACTAAAAGCAAAGCAATGACAGGTTTGTTTGGAGTTTACACTGTTTTAGGAAATTTATTTCAAACTAAATCAAGTCAGAAAACTACGGACAAAAACTCTTCAGGTGCTACTACATTTTGTTGGTTTCCACACAATTGATATAACAGCAAGATGAAAAAAGGAGGCAAAAAGACACCAACCAATCTACTGATTGGTTGTTTTTTGGTATTTGTCTTCGTCCAAGTAAAGCTCTCAGTGTCTCAAGAGAGTGGTTTGATTTCAACACACGTCTGTTTTTCTTAATAGTTTAACCAGCCAATTTGTCATTTCCTAACTCCTTTTGTTTGTTACATAAGCCTCCAAGAAGTCAGTCAAGCATTAACAGGTGTGCTGCTGTCGATACGATAATATTATTATTCATTCATTCCCCATGTCTGTTTGTGTCTCGTGTGTGTCACAAATGGAAACAGCCAGAGGGAGCTGAACTTTTCCTTAACAAGTAAAAAACAGGTTTCCCATGTTGACACAGTATGAAAAGGTCAGCACACAAAGACACACATGACCACGGATCAAACACCTGCAATGAACGTTACATCACAAATGATCCTCTCTTCCTGCAGCACCCTCATTCTTTCTACATCTTGATCCTCCTCACATTCTCATCTCTTCATCTGAGACTCGTTCATCGAGTTTTCTGTTTGAACTGAAGGATTTCATCCTCTCTGATGACAACAGAAGAGCTGATGGTTAAGTGCATGAAAGTTAATTTAATATACATTATATACAGTATATAATGTATACAGTACTTTCAGACAGTATTCAGACCCCTTCACTTCTCACAATGTGTTATGTTGCAGCATTATGCCAAAATTCTTTAAATTATCCTTATGCTATGATCCATTTTGAATTTTTGCAAAATAAGTAAAAGGAAAAACTGAAATATTACATTGATGTAAGTATTCAGACCTTTTGCTATGACAATTGAAATGTAGCTCAGGTGCCTCCATTTTCTCTTGATTATCTTTGAGATGCTTCTACACTTTGATTGGAATCCAATCATCCGTCCAATCTGCGGTAAATTCAGTTAACTGGCCATGATTTGGAGAGACACACACACCTATCAATATAAGGTCTTCAAGCTGACAACTGGAACAAAAACCAAGCCATGAGATCAAGGGAACTGTCTGGGAGACACGATTGTGTCGAGGCTAAGATCTGGGGAAGGCTACAAAAAATTTTACTATATTGAAGGTTCCCAAGAGCACAGTGGCTTCATTAATTCTTACAGGAAGAGGATTGGAACAACAAGACTCTTCCTAGAACTTGTCACCTGGTCAAAGTGAGTAATCAGGGGAGAAGAGCCTTGACAACAGAGGGGACAAAGAACCTGATGGTCACTCTGGCTAAGCTCCAGAGATCTTGAGTAGAGATGGGAGATACTTCCAAAAGGACAACCATCACTGCAGTGCTCCACCGATCTGGGCTTACTGGCAGACTGGCCAGATGGAAGCCTGTCCTCAGTGTAAGAAACATGAAAGCTGCTTGGAGGTTGCAAAAAAGCACCTATGGGACTCTCAGTCCATGAGAAACAAGATTCTCTGGCATGATGAAACAAAGACTGAACTGTCTGGTCTTGATTCAAATTCAAAGCATCGTGTCTGGAGGAAGTCACGCACCATTCATCACCTGCTCAATACCATCCCAACAGTGAAGCTTTGTAGGGCAGCATCATGTTGTGGGGTTGTTTTCAGCAGCAGGGACAGGGAGACCGGTCAGGTCTGAGGGAAAGCTGAACAGAGCAAACTACAGAGATATATTTGATGAAAACCAGTTCCAGAGCTCTCAGGACCTCAGACTGGGCACAAGGTTCAAATGCTTAGGAACAACTCTGTAAATGTCCTTGAGTGACCCAGCCAGAGCCCTGACTTGAACCCAATCAAACATCCCTGGAGAGACCTGAAAATGGCCGCCCAGCGAATGTCCCCGTCCAACCTGACAGAGCTTGAGAGGATCTGTAGAGAAGAACGGTAGAAAATCCCCAGATCCAGGTGCGCAGAGCTTGTTGCATCATACCCGAGAAGACTTGAGACTGTAATTGCTGCCAAAGGTGCTTCAACTCAGTAAAGAGTAAAGGGTCTGAATACTAATGTGATACCTCAGTTTTTCCTTTTAAATAAAATTGTTATTCTTGGTTATTAAGTACAGATCAATGGAGGAAAAACTGTACAAGTGTGTATGTATGAGTAACAAGGATGTTTACCATTTCCTGGTCTGGCTGGTGTATTTTTATATATAATGTTGGCTACCTGCTACTTTTTTTTGGGGGGGGGGGGGCTCCCCCCATTTAAAGTTGCGGCAAGATGGAAAAAAAGAGATGGTGAATGGCACCTTGGTATTTAATTACTCCAACAATTTGTTCCTTGAAAATACCCTGTGTCCTTACATTTTGAGTATAAATATTCATCTATTGATTGGTTGTTTTTTGGCATTTGTCTTCCCTCAAGTAAAGCTCTCAGTCTCTCAAGAGAGTGGTTTGATTTCAACACAATACTGCTTTTTTTACAGTTTAACCAGCCAATTTGTCATCTCCTAACTCCTCTTGTTTGTTACATCAGCCTCCAAGAAGTCAGTCAAGCATTAACAGGTGTGCTGCTGTCGATACGATAATGTTATTATTCATTCATTCCCCATGTCTGTTTGTGTCCAATGGTCTTGTTTTTTGCAAGTGTGTCACAAATGGAAACAGCCAGAGGGAGCTGTACTTCTCTTAACAAATCAAAAACAGATTTCCCATGTTGACACAGTATGAAAAGGTCAGCACACAAAGACACACATGACCACGGATCAAACACCTGCAATGAACGTTACATCACAAATGATCCTCTCTTCCTGCTGCACCCTCATTCTTTCTACATCTTGATCCTCCTCACATTCTCATCTCTTCATCTGAGACTCGTTCATTGAGTTTTGTATGTAAAACAAAAAGATCTAAAATAACTTATGATCAGATAAACTTAACAAATCCCAATTGGGGGAAATTTGTGTTTTTACAGCAGCAGGACATAGAAGAGGGTAGATTTCAGGTGTAGTGAAGAGAGAAAAAATATTTACGTCATCAGTGTCATTACATGAGGTGTCCTCTCTGATGACAGCTGAAGACCCAGTGGTGCATCAGAGTTTGTTTCATGTTGGAGGCTAATGCCTGCTCTGTTTTTTTTTTTTTCCAAAGCTCTGATTCCCTTTAGAAGAATACACTGGGTATTTGCATGACTGGCCTATTTTCTGAAAAATACTTATTAAGTAATGAGAACACATACATTAGTCATCGGTGTGTTGATAGTGCAATTCACTCAAGCTAACACTTTAAGGACATAATTTTGAAGGATTGCAGGCAAGTTAAAGTAACACGCATTCCCTAAAAAAAGAGGAAAAAGCAACTGAATGAGCATAAACATCAGTCAAAGATATTCCTCAGAAACAGGCAATCCAAAAGCTTTTCTTTTTAATTGTCATAAAGAATGAATTAATATTTTATTAATCACTAATAAAGCCATTAGTTACAACTTACAACTGACTGATGTATGTTCAACATTTAAAAGTCATCTGATAGTGTGATAAGGGTCTGGAATGGCGTCGTTGCTTCTGCTGGGATAATGATTTAGTCAATATCAACTGAGTACAGCAAACATAGGGCTATTGGCTTAACAGTTTACTGATCGATTAAGTGACACACCACGAGTTTTTCCCTCGAAATAAAATGGCTGAAAATCATTATTTATTAGGTGCTGTATATTCTTTTATAGATGCATTAGTTTGGTCTATTTAATAGGATAAAGCTGAATAAAAAAAACCTCTAACTAAATTATAAAAGAATATAAGGAAAAAGTAACTATTAATTTAGATATAGCTTTGAAGCACCAATTATTAATACCTTTATATCAACACTGATCACATTACACTGTGTAATATGAAACACAAGTCTACATTTGCCCTTTAGATTTATACAGCTTTTTAGGATCTTAAAACTCAGTGCTTTGGTTTTACAGCCTGCAGCTGGACTTCTTCTGCTCTCATCAACCCTGTGTCTAGATAAATCAGATGGCTGTTTTTAAAACTCATCATAGGCTACCTGCCCAACACCAAACAGCAGACACATAGAGGAGCATATACAAGCTTATGAGCAAAATATTTTGGGACAGTGCTAAAGGTAGAGTGATATTGAACTTACGTATGTGCTGTTTGCTAACACGTTTGGCATATTAACTTTATCTGAGGATAACAGGTCAATATTGCGTTTACAGCTCGATGTTTTGTCCCAGGTGGTCATAAATCAATTCATCCAGGTTTAAAGAAACACGGCCATCACAAGTTTAGAAAATTAGAGCAGAATGACAATTCAAATGTTACATACTCAAAATAAATAAATACACAAACCTGGATTTGTCACATGTTTTTGAGATTCTCTAAGTCTCCATCTCTTCCTTTTACAGACACTTTTCTAAAATGGAGACCTTAAACTTTTAAGCTCTCAGACTTTCCCCAGATTTGTAAAGGCAACATCTGTCAGCTGACACCACAATAACTCTGAAACCTCTCAGCCCATCAAATATTGAAGCGGTGCATATTAAAAATGCACGAGGTTAACAATACTGTGTTGTTTCTCTGATCCTTCTCCGACTGATCTTCTTTAAAGGACCCAGATGAGCAGCCGCTCAAAGAAGGAACCGTCTCACAGAGAGACGTCCGTCGACATCCAGTGATTTCCAGTGCAGTTTCACTCATTCTATTACATTTTATGTCTTCATACTGCTATTGATGTAGAGCTTGATTTTATAGCTTGTAAGTTGTATTTTTATTATGATGAAGGCAATATCGGAGGTCTATTGCTACAGCTTCTTATGCAACTGAAACTTCTTCCTCTTTCCTATACATACATTAAAACAACGGAAGGCTTGGCCATTTCTCTATCATTATAAGTCGGAGCTGTGGCTATAATTATACACCACTGGTTTTATGCACATTTAGACATTACTCTTCATTACATTTGCCCATAAAAAGCTCCAGTTTTTCTGCATTAAATGTACCAACCGTTTATTACAATCATACATCATCAGTTCTACCTGTACTCTCATGCTGTATGTAATGGCTGAGGAGAATGACAGATGTGCATTTGAAGTGCAAATCTGCTTTTTATTTCTAATGTCTCTCTTTTCTCAACCATCTTCCCATGTCCTCACTTCTGTCTTTGTCTCTCCTGAGTCTATTTCCTTTTCCTTTATTCCCTTTTCTCTTTCTCTCTACCTCTGTAACAGAAGTTGTGAGTAAAAACTCTAATGAAGACCAGAGAGACGTCACCATAAAGGTCTGCAGGCATACTGTACATAAATAAAGCTAGAATGACAGGGATAACTTCGTTATCGTGATGATTATTTGACTTAAAAAGCCCTTTTCATAGCTGGAGATACTTTTGATGTTAGAGATTAACTGGGGAAAGGACCCACATTTCAACTGCCGGATCCCACAGTGCCAATGTACAAAGTCAAAACCTTCTGCTATATGTGGAACCTTATATCTGCAGCAGCAGAAAGCTTCCATATGCTGTTGTGATTTGTCTCAAGTCTGTGGTATTTTGACATGTGGTAATGGTGGATGCATCCATCAAGCTGAACGGGACAGAGACTGACAGATTAGAAGCTTTACTTCTGTCCTCGCTGTCAGTGATGAGGACAAGCGATGTGATGCTGCTGGGAGTAACTGTAGTAGATTGGTAAAGATCCTGTTATGTATGCGTGTGTGTTATTTACATACACAAACACACTCTGTGTGTTAAATCTTCCCTTGGCGCTCTCTGATGGGGCTCGATTTGACAACAAAAATGTTAAGTGTGGAAAAGCTCCTGGGTAAAAGTTAAAAAATTTAAACGTTGACGCCCAAGTTATTCCTCATAGGATGCAAAGACTGGGCTTTCACTGAAAGTCAAAGCATCTGATTTTTAGCTAAGTGAAGTATCTGTGACTCATACTGGCTTGGTAAAGAACTACACCTACTTTCTGGGAGTTTGTCTTTCTATAGCATAGAGTGTGTAGTTGTAGATATTCATACAATCTGCCCAATTTTAATTGAAATTGTTAAGACAAATGTTTTGGCAATCCCAAAATGGTACTGGATTTTATTGTGCAGTATAGAAAATTGGCAGACTAAAGCCGATTGGTTTCAAAACTAACTGTTTTGGGGTTTATTTTACACTCCTGTTATGTTCATTTGTCAGGAACAGCAATGATGTGCCTGGGTCAATGTGACCCGGTGCATGTTTAATCATCCAAATTTTCAGAAACCAAAAAAATCCTAATAAACATTGTTTATATCTCATTGTTTATATTCATTACAAACAATACCATCAATATTTATCGCAATGCTGCTCTTTACCTCTCACCTCTCACTTGACCTGCAGCATGAAAGGAAGGTTAAACATTTTCAGCAGAATATATTATGCACCCTTGAAGCTGCATTAAATAAAAAATGTTTTTACTCACTTCAGATAAAACAAATATTCCAACTCACAAAGCAGACCAACACCTTACATAAATGTAAGTTTAATATTGACTCTCCTTTCAGCCCTGTTTTGTTTTCCACTCTGACTACCTGGCTCCATGGCTGCTTGATATTTGCTTATGCTTCTTGAGGCTGCCAACCTTGATTTATATAAATGGGATGGACATAATATTAGGAACACCTCTCCGTATAACATAGTTCAGGTCAACAGCACTATAAATTACAGACTCCAAAAAAGACCATTAAAATAAACCAACGCTTCTTTGAAACAGATTCAATAAGAACTGAACATTATAATCCTCATGAAGGGAGGACTGATTATGGCCCTTTTGTATCATACTGCACTAGTTTTATCTGGGTGTACCTAATAATTTGACAAGTTAATGTATGTATCACATCAATCCTTGAACAGGCACTGCACTAGTGTTGTAGAATATATATACATAAGTATGGTTTTCATGTGAATAAGTAGATGCTGTAGTTCAGCCAGTAAAGCAGTCTAGCCACATTTAGAGAAGATTTTGTCAACTGTACTGGATTATATAAAAGCAAAGACCACACTCTCACAGTCTGTCACTTTTGGATTTTTCATTCAATCCAGACAAAGAGAACATTAAATGTAATATCGAGCAAACTCTCCTCCAATGTCACCATTGCTATCGGATACATAAAATACAATAGCAGTGTCATGATGATCCTGTAACGCAAATTATTTTTGCTCATCCTTGTCTCCTATCGGTCTCTGTCTCTACCCAGCAGGCAAGCAGCTGGCCCCCATCATCATTTGACATGGATGTCTTGTTGAACGTAGGTTTTGATGTTGGTTGACCAAAATTTCATGTCAAGACAATGCCTAATGCCAACACCCATTTGACTCAGAGTACTGATGACAGCTCACATTGACATTTTGTTGGTTTTAAGTTGAATTGTTAAGTTAAAAAAAAATCCAACCTCTTCTGAACATCTCATTCCGATGCCATCTTGACATAGAATACCAACATTTTAGTCATGAGGTATAGTGACCAAAACCCAAAGTCTGCTAAATGTCACAACATCAGTTAGCCATTGGTTTTTGAGGTCAACCCAACTTTCATTTCAGACACAATTTAGCCTTTGTCTTAAATTAGAGTCTGACGTGTTTACGTCTGTTAAACAGTAGAGAAGAACAAAAATCCAAGACAACTTTGTGGATTGGAGAGATGGACTCGGTGCCAGACAGCGAGATGCTATCATCTCCTCAGTGTAATTAAAATCCCTCAGACAGACATTGGTTCAGACTGATTTTGGTCTTAACAGCTCCACTGTCAATTTCCATCGCCTCTGCCTACATGGGCTGATAATGAGCACCGTTGAATATTGCAGCACAAGGCTCCAATCAAATGACGAGTCACCTGTCTAGAAAAGCAATTTTCCACAAAAATAACACAAAATATTAGAGATATTTTATCATTAATAAAAGTATCTTTGAAATCCCCCAAAGTGCTGATGGTCAATGTTGATACATACATTTGATTTAATACTTGCTATAATACAAACATTTTCCTTTTGGTGTGTTTTTAACACAGAAATATTGCCTATTCTCAAAAAACAACAGCAAATCCCGGGCCCACCTACAGGTTTTTATTTTCCTTAGAAAAATGAATGATCCAATTTACACTTAACTAACCTTTGTCAGAAACATCCCGCTGTTAGTATTTGTAGACAAGGATTTTATCAATAATTCAGGATCTAATAACTGCATAAAATCGGTGTGTGTCACAACTCACTGTCTCTGTGAGTTTTTTTTCATCCATGCTGTTCCTGGTCCATTACTTTAATGTAAGTCAATTGCATGGGTCAAAGTAGAGAGCATGCTGTGAAAACTGCTGGTTTTGATTTTGCTGTTCTGAGATGCAACACATTGAGGAACTCAGTGACCTTCAGAATTAGTAAAGCATTTAAAAACAGCAAATTTAACTAAAAATATCATGTAAGTTTAGCGAATGCAAGTACAATCATACAAAATAACCAATTTATTTAACATTTTGGAGACAAAATCGTAGGCCTGCAACAAAAAATATTGTAATTATCAATGACTGCAATGGTTTTCACCAACACAAACATTTTCTGGAAAAACTTTCCCATCGGCCTCATCTCTACTTTATCTTTAGTGCTAATTAGCTAACGTTAATGCTCGCATGCTAAACTGAGATGGTCAATATAGTAAACATTATACCTGCTAGACATCAGCATGCTAGCATGGTAATTGTGAGTATGTAAGTGTGATGCTTATGGTAGCTCAAAGCAATGCTGTATCTAAGTAAAATAGGAATTTAATGGCTTTTAATCAAATTTAACTGCCTTATACTCATCCACAGACCTAAACATCATCACTTTAAAAGCTTATCTTGCAGCAATAGATGCTTGATTTATTCTTCGAGGAATTTTGAAGCGTATATTCCCCTAACTGCTTGTAGATGGAGCCATCTGGGAGATGGGCGGCTTGGCTCCTCTGAGAATGTTGGTCAGGCTCTTGCATTTGGCTTCATCTCTGTGGGATTCTCTGTAGATTCAGGTTGCTTTTTCTTCTTCTTCTTCTCCTTTTTTTTCACACTGGCATCCTGTGGACCACATGGCTGACTAATGGGATGCCCATGGAAAGGATAATGGTGACTCTGCACAAATATATATCTCCATTAACAGCCAATGCACATCAATTGTGCATGAAAACACAAATTGAGGCTTTACAATGGCTTTCTTACTTACCTTTGTTTAAAGTTAAAGGGTACATTTTACAAGCATGAAAAGTAGCTTTTGTCTTTATTTTTTCACAGCGAGGACTCTCAGTAACTCTAGGGAAGGCTGCAGTTTAAGTAAGCATGGTTTCTCCTAAGGTAAAAAGATGAAAGTCATTGTCAGCTTTGTTTTATCACCAGAATAATACAATATATCCTGAGGTGGATAACGGCCCTACACACCTAGCTTATTGAGCTCATTTTTCGAATGCCTTGTCACTTTATTGTAAATTGTCCAACACATTTGATGCAGCATTTTTGATAGTCAAACAACAAACAAGGCTCATGAACCAAAAATTTAGTCCAAGAGCAGAAAATAATCCTTTTTTGCTGTCTTGGTATAATAATGGTTTCAATTGTTGTTTACAGCCTATAAAACTGTGTTGAGAAGAGAAAAGGTGTTGCAATTTAGTCTTTTAGTACAGATCCAATTTGAGATTGACAACAAACACAATGTGGGGGAAAAAAGGAAACAGTTGAGTAGCTGATCTTATTTTGTCCAATCGAATCAATCAGACGTTTCCTGGAAAGTGATCACATACCAGAGAAAGAGAAAAGATACAGGGAGAGAGAGAGAGATAGACAGAAACAAAGAAAGAGAAAAGTGAGAGGGGGAACAGACATTCTTAAATGCTAATATGTGGGTCCAGGTGCACAGGAGACGGGCAGAAGAGGTACCATCTGCTTATCCAGAAAAGGCATGCTGAGTATGAAATATTCATTATAATTCATAGAAGCACACAAGCATACCATGCATACTGTATATAAGCTGGGCCAGAGGCTGTGTACATCCATATGAAATAAGCTGGGACTTGGGTACCTGTCAGCATATGTGTAAGTGAGCTATGAGAGCTAGAAAGTCAGAGAGTTTGCATGTGTGCCTGTGTAAATGACTGTTTTGACTTCAGAGTGGCCATCGTCATGGCCGTGTGACTAATGGAAAAATGTCCCAATCATCATTCTGTTGTATATCAAAAGACACACGCACACCCACACACACACACACACACACACACACACACACACACATATATATATTCACTAGAATTCATAGAGGCAAACAAGCATATTATTAATTCTTTAAATCTCAATCACAGTCTTCTAGACTGGGCCCTTACATGTTGGTAATTTTGTAATAAGGTCTGAATAATTTTCCAAGAGTTTTCCTTTAAGAAGTAAATAATTCTTTTACTCAAAGTGCATCAGGTCAGCTCATCATACAACGAAATGTTTGTCTACATTTTAATTTATATGGAAAACAGTTCCCAATAATAAACTGATGACGCATGAACATTTACTTGAGATTATATGTGCAAGTTCTTTAAGGACATTCCTCCGGAAATTGATAACTGCTTATAAACTTGACTAACTATTTGAGAATGGTCTCTCTACTTTCCCTATAACTAGTGCCAAATTACACTGATATTTCCAAGAAGCTTTCTAGAAAATTAATAGGCTATTAGAGGAAATCTATGACCGGGAAAATAAAGTGTTACCATTCGCTGTGCTAACCTCATGATGCTCTTACTGAGTTGTGCTGAGAAAGAAATGTCACTGAAGGGCATTTTGCACGTGGCCAACTGTACACTCATCATAACAGAATGGCAAAAATGCAGCAATGTTCATTTTAGAGAACAGTTGTTTTTTTTTTTTTAATATATTTTCTCTCGGATATGAGAACCATGAAACAGCAACAGAAGCACAATAGAGGTCAACATCTGGTCAATGAGACGAGGGGCCAGTCTAATGGGAAGGTCCACCTGCTCTGACTGGACAATAACTAAACTTAAAGTAAAAGGTAGTGAAACAAGAAAAAAATAAAGAAACATGGCCCCATGATATTTATCACTGACTATCACTTTTTGTCTTCAGCTTTGCTACTAGTATTTGTTTACCTTAGGGCCTCTCAGCACTCTGAGACTCTGGACTCTGGACTAATTCTGTGGGTGGCGCGCTGTTTAGCCAATATGGATAACAATGCTCATGCTAACCAACCACTGCCTCTATTTTTATTCATTACCTTCAGAGAAGAAGTGAAAGTTAATTTTTTTAAGTCCTGTCAGACAACAGGTCTTTAAACAACAGAAGCTCTCCTCGGGGCTACGGGCGGAATTATGACTGTGTTGAATTACTCATTATATTGCTATTTTAAATTATTGTTAACGCTGTCAATTGTCATCTCCATTAAGGGGATGGTTCACAAATTTTACACATAAAGGTCAGGTTACAATTTTAGTCTAGTCAGCCTATGAAAACAGTTGTATAATTTGAGATTGAAAGTTCATTCTTGACCTTAGAAACAGTAGTTGACAAAATCATTGCAACACAAGGTCCATTTAGTAGCTGCTCTGGAACTTTTGGGAGCCTGATTCATTATGTATGTCCTCTTTCAGCCAGACCTGCTGAAGTATCTGAGTATAGGACTGAATATCTGCTAGTTTCAGGTGGCATGCTGTGAAACTGGCCCTCAGGCAAAAGGAGTCTTTTCCTGGAGGGAGTCAAGAAGTACCACATTATAAGAAGTAAACAAACCTTTTTTTCCAGACTCAGATAGAGCAAGAAGGACATTACACAAAAGCAATAAACATCATCTGGATTCACAAAGTGTTTGTGTCCATAAATACCCATCAAATCTTTGATTTGATAGAAATTGGTGCTAGTTAGATGCACTAATGGATGGTTTCAAATTACTCTGAGTTCCTCAGCAGCAGTCAAGGGCATCACTGACACCTGTAATCTACCTCACCACCACATACCAAAAGTTTCTCCGTCCCACTCCCTGTGGACAGTGCCATCCCATGTCTTCCCATGGAGTCATTTTGGACATGCGTCTTCTTGTAATTGCCAAATTCGTTTCACATTACAGCTCTGAACTCTCACAGAGCCAATGGCTGCCAAACTCCTTTCGCGCCTAATGAATTATGCATCCTGTGGGAGGGGGAGCGGGAGGCAGAGACAGAGGAGAGGAGTGTGTATTTGTATTTGAAAATCATTAAATCCCTTGCTGTCTGCAGCGCTCAACAAGTGTTAAGAAATGGATGACAAGCCAAGAGAGCAATATAAAGAGACAGGTGAGCGCAAAGTAATAATGTAATGAGGAGTTTAGAAGACTGACACTAATTTCTTTGGCATCATGGGTGTGAGACATGCAAAAAACACTTCAGGATTCTTTACACATCCAAGTTCAGCAGAGCTGGCTGGAACACTGTGATACAGATCAACAGTTTAGACACAGGCTGTGATCTGCTGCAGTCACACCTACAGGTTGTTTTCTTTGGTTCAGACCAGAGACAGTTTAAACTGTTTCTTTTGGTCTTTCAAACATCCAAACTTCTCAGTTATATATAAAAGTTGTTAGGGCATCACTGACATAGACCACATAACTCATTTGAATGGCCATTACAGTGACCTGATGTTTTGCCGTTCTTTAGATTTTGGCAGTGAATGACAGAGGTCAAAACAAATAGCTTTAACTGAGTACACAAGTAGTCAGGTAGTCATACAGGTTCTGGACACACCTCCAGGTTAGCCAAATATGTAAACTATTTGGAAAGAAAAAAAAGGTATACCGAAGCTATAAATACAGGTTCATAAACTGACTTACTGATTGAACAAATCCACTGTTCCTGCTGTGGTAGTAAGAGTAATTTTTTTCTGTGTCAGGAGGGATCTTTGTAGATTTCTCAGGTGCTCTCACATTTCGCTCTATTTCCAAATTAAGTGGTTTAATTATTCTGACTAAACTGTTGGCTTGTTCATAATCCATAAAGATAATGGAGAAACCGGTGAAAACAAGATTCTAGTTGAGGTAAACCAGAAATATCCTTTAATGGAGTACCTTGGTAGCCAAATGGTTGTCTAAAACAGACTAAAAGCTTCAGTGGTTACCTTACAAGACAAAAAAACTAAATTAAAAAAAATGCTTCTGATGCAAACAGAATAATATTCGGAAATGAATCAATATTAAATGGCAAGGTTATTCAGTATTTAACTTTTTCCACATGACAACCTCATTGTGCAAGTTACGACATGCATAGCCCCACTTGCTTCTCAAAGTCTGTGCATATGCTCAAGAATAAGGAAAAGAGTCCTGGCTGATGATAAGTGAGAACTGATCAAGCCAGTGTTTGCAACTACTGAGATGTAAAACTCTATGCAGCTTCATTATACCTAGAAAAACACGTAATCTGTCAAATACATTTAGTAGCTGCACCAAGAAAATATTGTTTTTTGTTTTTCTTTATGTTAGCATCACATCCATCATTTCAATTATGCATGAACAATAATAATAATCTGATCATTTTGTTTCATCCTATCATGTAAGGCTGTATTTTGGGGTTGTTTGCTGTGAGGGTTCTGATTTTGCTTCACAGTAATCAACTACAGTGTAGTGCTGCTGAAAAAAGGCTCTTTCTGTTTGACACAAATAATGTTGTTTTCACCTGGATATATAAACCAGACTAAACACCGAGTTTCACAAAAACAAATCTACACATGCTGCATGCATGAGCATACTGCTTCATTATCACCATAGCTGAATACTCAATAGTGCACATTTTCCTCAACAAGTGACAGGACTATGTAATAGGCAGTTAATTAAATAATCCTTTCTCCCAAGTTAATCAATATTCTGTTATTTTGTTAAGATTGTGTTTGATATTAACAACTGCATAGATCAATATAGATTATGTGAGACAGTTTTATAGGCGGGTTAATGGTTTCCTTTTGTGAGAGATAATGCTTGTTAATCTTCTTTTATTGGCCAATTCTTTCCTGTGTCACAGATGTGCACATATAGCACATGAACACCTTATGTGCATAAGCACCCACCCCACATACGCACATATACAGTATGCGTTCATCAGTCTGAATGATTATGGCTTGTTATTAATATTTAATGATAAGTTTTGTCTAATGGACTGTCCAGGGGGGAGTTATGCAGTAATTTGTTAACCCCCCCCCCCAAATCAGAGCATCAAAGGAACTCTGATGTGAAAAACATGGAAATGTTCCCATAATGCAAAGCAAAGAAAAAACATGATGAGGTAAGTAAAGATTTTCAGAAAAAAAAAAAATTGAGAAGAATCAGTATGAGGTATTTAAGTCATGGCTGAAAACATCGTTAAGCCTTCAGCATAAGGCAAAACATTCAAATTATAATGCATATGCATTTATAATTTTAGAAAAAAAAACCCAACGTTTTTCTGTCCTTATCTCAAAAAAGATACATTTTTAAATGAAATGTTGCCCAAACCCTTTCATTGAATAGCATTTGCCCAGACTTAGCAACTTTAGCTACAGGCTCAGCCAGTCTCTCGATCTCTGAAAGAAAGAAAAATAGCCTGGACTAGCATATCAGCACGTACTTCCCAACTGTGTGATGCTACTTTGTGATTAGCAGTGCCGTCTTGCTCCATTGTAAATTGGTTGACACTTCCGCAAACCTAGCAGTGTTACCTGAGCTAGAGCTATGTTACCTAACAGATGGTTTTGTCCTAATCCTAAAAGCTTTTTATGGTGATTTTATAAATGCTACAAGTTTTGCAAATATCAGCAAATACTGTATATACTGTAAGTTAAGCAACAGGGCTAAGAGTCCGTGCATTACTCTTTTTATGCTCAGCATTATTCTTTAATAAATGCTGGCTAAATGTTCTGAGTAAGCTAATTTCTTGTATTTTCCCCTGTTTTTCTCATTGAAAAGTACATTGATTAAGTATTTTTGCACATATGAAAAGACTACACCTGTGTACCTGTGTAGGTATAGTAAAGTCTAGGGTAGTTTCACTGAACTCCTATTACAGCACGACAAAACGGTTGATGGCTGCGAATGTAGATTGCAGTAGTTTATCCATTTTTACAAGAGGACAAAACCTTCAGCAGGTAGCCAGTGCCTCCATTTGCATTCCGAAAATGTTAGCTGCAAAATTTGCGACATTCTTGGATGCAATAATGTAAAAAGATGTACTGTATGATCTATGGTTTGGTTGTGTGAGTGTGAGTCTGTTTTTTGTAGAAAGTACTTGTTTGGATTTAGCAGTTCTCAACTGCCATGAGACCAAGAGGTCTGACGATGTCTTGTGCTTTATCTTTTACTGAATTTGTGAGGTTTTAAATTCATTTTTTTGGTCCGTACACCTCGTGCCACTGAAATGTATAGTTGCAAATCATCCTTATTCTTCATCCAGTTGTGACGAAATGATTGCAGCCACGGTGAGTCACATTTCTGTGTCAGTATTTGATGAAAAGAGTCAGATTGTTAAATTTATTTCTTTGTTGAATAAAAAAAGAAATATTCTTACACTGCTATTACAATTAGATGGGTTTCTAAGTTAAAGCCAGGCAATAAAGTTGCCATGGATATCTTTTCCCTTTGTGATGCCTGTGCTTGCTCAGTTGGAGTAACCTATATCCACTCTCCTCTGTCAGGAGTGACACACCACAGGATCATTTATAATTCAGCGCAGAGACCAAGCAGACCCAGAGGAGGCACACAAATGGCTTTCATACAGACAACACTGGAGGGGTGCAACAATTACCAGGCTGCTCTTTCCATGTATGCCTTTGCAGAGACATAAAGGAACACACAGGTGATGACATGTCCCAATGTTCGTGTAAGTTTTAACAACGTAGTCCTTTCTTTCTTGCAGTTTCTGACTTGTGTGTCACACAAATGCACAAATACTTAGTGTTCAGTTAACATGAAGGGCAATGTTTGCCCACATCAATAGAAGGCCATGTATCTTCCCTGATAATAAGGTTTCAGTTTCCGTAATCATTGTAGTCACAGACATTTTTGAATGATGAACCCTTTTTTTCTTTTTTCTGTCTTGTTCCAGCCTTTCACTTGTGTCTCGAGCTGCCTTTTCAGCAGAGGCTTTCTAATTGCTCTGAGTTTAGAAATTGTGCCACAATTTCATGATCTCTCATCAACTTAATTGTTTGCAAAATCTTCACACAAATTTGATTTAGTCAGCCAACTGCACACATACAGTATAAACCCAGGAAATACACAGAAACATTTCTAGGAGGCAAACAAAAATTTCAGTAACAACATACACACTGAATCAGGCTTTTTTTAAAAGCAGCTAAGAAGGTAATTCATTAAGGTGAGACTGTGGAGGAGCAGGGAGTAGCTTCTTCGTAGAAGACACTCTCTGATTCCATAATTGGGATGTGTTTTGAAACACAGCTCATCTAACAGCCTGTCAAAAATGTATTGATCCCTTACGGTCATTGAGAACTATTTGTCATCAAAAAGGTGCCAGCTTTGTTACTGAATTTTAAAGTGCAGAGAAGAATATACACTTGTATTGGTGACTTACAGGCCAAGAGGTCTACAGTATACATTTATTTATAAAAAGCAAGGCACACACACATTCTGATACTGAGATTTAGTTGGACAGAAGCAACAGATAATGCTGCCTGCATCAGGGTTGTGTCCCCAGATACAAACACATTTCTAAAGAAGGTTCTGCTGTTATATAAAGATTGAAAAGAATATGCCAAAGATCACAACATGCAGGAGCAGTTTGTAAGAATGTAGCTGAGGGAAAAAAACCTGACTGCTTAGTGCACATATAAATATAAAATCTGGGTTGCTGCACCTACTATTATCCTGGACAAAATTACACGTAAGAAAAAGAGATCTTTACACAAATTCAAAGGCTCCAAAATAGAGAAGATTTTTGTTGCCTACCACTAATAACAGGGGAAATAAAATCTTTTATTTTCTGTTTACCCTTGTTTGACTTCGTGTGGTTTGACTGCTGCAGTTGCAAAGACTCATTTAATAACATTTGTAAGTGAATGAGATTGTAAGCAACAACATGGCAATGTTGGAATGGTATAAACTGACTTGACCTCCAATCAGAAATGTCAGGTGCTTTGAGAGCTAACTTCTAATAATAATCACATTTAATTGATCTGCCTATTGTTGAAGCATGTCAAGATCTGAGCTTTGACTAAGCTATTAAACCTTTTAATAGATCCCTCCTACTCTTTAATCCTGGTTTTATGTATTATTAAACATATGATTAATTCTCAGTTGTCAAATTGTGCTTCTATTATCTAAATATACATATATTTACTTTGCCTTTAGCCCTCTGCTGATAAAAGCACACCTATGTGTTATATAAGAACAACATATGTATTTTTGGAAATGTTTCTGCAATGCGACACATACAAACATACAACTTATTACTGGAAAAGAGGATAAAGTGGTAAAAGTAGTTGTACATCAGTTTTCTGTAGAAGTTATATTATGCTATTATGCTATTTTTCATGCAATTGATGTTAATGGGTGTTAAAAGCTGCAATAGGTTGTAATATTCCTCCTTTTACCAGAAACACTTTCCTGTTTTCTCACCACAGTCAGTTAACAGTATGGGAAGTTGAGCTGGAGCATTAACCTTGACACTCTGCGCTAATAGTTTACAGGTATATGGATGAATTCGAGTTGTAGGGGAAGTAAACAAGCTGCTATTGCTTGGGTGTTACCACAATCATGTATAACACTATGATGTATGCAATTTCAATTACATAGTGAAATCCTTTAATATAGTACACAGTTCGCTGATCTCTGGCGAGCTGTGTATTATATTTCCTGGCCAAAATCAGTATTGTTTCTTTCCAGTTTTATTGTTGCCTTTCTTTGGTTTAGGATACAAGGAATCATGGAGTTTGATCATTTAAATCAAAAGCTAGAAAGTACTGTAATTCCTACAGCTGTTTCCTATCCAAGCTATGGAGGCTGGAGAGAAGAGGTTCATTAATGTTATATTATGATTTGTGACCAACAGCTCACTTAATTTCATACTAGTACCTTGAGATTTAATTACCTCCACATTTGGAGAGGCTGTGTTAGCTTGTGGATTTGTCTATATAAAAAGTGACAGAAGTAGCTGTGTAAATACTGAAGAGAACTGAGAGGACAGACGTTCAACCCTAGTGCATATTTGATGATAAAATTGGTCATGTATTCCAAATGAGGGACTCATAGCATTTATAAGCAGTAAAGAAGCACTCAAGATGTTCTGGCACCTTGTGGTGGCACAACACCTTACCAATACTTCATAATGAGAATAAAGCAGCTGAGCCAACAGACTTTGCTAACATTGACTGACATTATCTGAAATATTAAGCATTTAGTTCATATCCCAGATCACACACATGATGAAATTAATTGCTTATATTTCGGGAAAAATCACTTTTCCCACTAATTTGAAATTGAACATGAATGTGCTGAAAAGCAGGATGTCTGAGTCTTCCACCAGCTCTTGAATGTAACAGGTATGTGATGGATCAGCGATTCAAAACTCCACAAGCAAAAGTAGTCCAGTCCACATGTGGTGGACTGGTGTTCCACGATCGATCTGCAAATGAATGCAAAAAAAACCCTTCACAAATATTTTTAGACATTAATAATACAAAGGAAGCTTTTCAAAAGCAAATATTAGATGAACTTGAAGTTTATGATATATATGTAAAATACTGATATCTATTAAAGTAGGGATGTATTTAATATAAAATTGTTAACATATGTTCAAAATGGTTGGTAATTGTTTGTGAATTGGATACAGCATTTGAGACCACCCTAGGCTATTAATGAATCCGAACATTCAGTTGTTGAAGGAAGTGTATATTAGTTGTGCTTACTAATGGATTTCTAAGTCATTCATCTGATGATGGAGAAATTCATGTTAGCTCTGAAGTTAGAACAAAACTTGGAAGAACAATTTCTGATGGCTTAGGTGAAATAATATACCATGAGAGTAATTTTTTTTAAAAAAGAAAGAAAAGAAAATCTGAAAATGTGGAAAAATCAAAAATGTGTATGAAAAAGTTTCTGGTTATCAAGAGCCTTGTAGAGCTCAGGCTGCAGAGTAAATCTCTAAAAGCAGGTATAACAATGTTTTCATTAACGCTAATCAATATTATTGACCAGCCAGGGAGCCTCTAGTCCAACAGAGCTAAAGTTTCCAACTTGCTTGTTAATTACTAAGTGATTACAAAGACAAACCACATAGAGACACTCCCTCCTTTTCTTTCCAGTCAACCTCACCCCTCTTATCTGAGACATCCCTCATTCTCTCTGTCTTTTATTCATTCACATCACTCAAGTCTTATTTCTCTCTGCCTTCCAAGCCACTTTTGTGCATCATATCTTGCATCCTTACAGAACATTAAAAAGAACCTCTTTGCTGGTTCAGAGGTCAATTAAATGTCTTTCTGTAAATCGGGGGGTAGGAGTCAAATCTAAATTAAATAGCTGCTGTATTACAACATCCACTTCTTCCACTCTGTGCATTTGTACATCTGTCAAAAAAAATTGGGAGGAGTAACACAGTGAAAACCTTGAGAACAAGAAGATTTCAGCAATTTTCACATGATAATATGTGTGACTATCTCCATCATAATGGGCCCATTGCTCTGGTGAGGCGAGCATGGTCTCATCAACCAGCGTGTCAGAACAATTGATGGGAAGCACACTGTGTAATAGGTCTTCCTGTCCTGTCCATAGTAGTGCTTGATCTCCTGGGAGATTCATTCACACAACATGGAGAAATCGCCCGAAGCTTGGTAAAGAAATTGGAAAAGTTTCATGTGTTGAAATAAACCCTGTACATCCAGCGGAGAGATGAATAAACCTCTGTTTTAATAACTTTACCTTCTTTAGTCTCAGCCTTTTAAGAAGCTTTGCATGCAATCAATTTGATTTTAGAAATATGGAACTGAAAAGAAGGCTTGTTTACAGGTATGGTAATTTAAGGATGAGAGGAAAGGTGGAAAGAAGAGAGAGAGAGAGAGAGAGAAGAAGAAAGATTAGGACCTCCTGAAGAAAAATCTGCATTAACACGGTGCGTAATTAGTTCATTTTATTCCCAGCCATGCAGCCTGTTTGCAACGGATATTTCTTGATCCATTGTTTCCTTGCAGGGATGTGTATGTATAATGGGGTATCTGGGGCTCCATCCTCATCTGAATGCAGCCGAGGGTCCATGTGTCTTGTTCACCTCACACTTGAAACTGAATTCATTGGGACTCAAGTGCTGCTGCACCCCCTCCACGCACCACCGGAGCAGTCCACATGTTGGCAATCATCAGTAACCAGAGTGTTTGCATGTGCTTAGATTGTACAAGAGGGAACCTACTGGCACATGAATATAGGAGAGTGTGACTGCAGTGGCAGTGGCAGTGCTGAAGCACCTCGGTACTTGAGATGGTGATGCAGTTTTAAGGCCTCACACCTGATGGGAAGATATATCCGACACCATGTGTCGTATCTAGGTACCTACAGGAAGTGTGAAATGTTTAATGTTTTTGTCTTCAAATTCATTTCAATTTCCCTTAAAAACTACTATTAATATTTCCCTTAAAAACTACTATTACTTGACATTTTGTGAAATACATGGATTAAGAGTCGGTTGAAAAAATCAGTACGACTCTAATATCTTTCAGTTAAATATTAAGTTTCAGCCAGCAGGTGGTTAACTTAGCTTACCACTGAACGCAGGAGAAAAAGCCAGCTGGTTCTATCCGAGACCAAAATCCACCTACCAGCATGGCTAAAGATCACAAATCAGCACATTATATCCCATCTGTTTAAGCCAATCAAAACGGATATAACCAAACCAAACAGTAACAATGTCCAGTTGTGTTCTTATCTGTTGGCTGTTTTTCCAGTTTTTCATGCTAAGCTAACTGGGTGCTGGCTATAGCTTCAAATTTAATGTACAGAAATGACAGTGTTATCAGTCTTCTCATCTAACTCTCATCAGGAGTGTGAACAGGCCTATTTTCCAAAACTGTTGTACTATTACCTCGGAAATGTTCGTCTGTTTTCAGCACGCTTTGGTACTTTTTAAATATTAGGTAGGAGAGCCTAGCTCAGCTGATGGATTTCCATGGGATCAGTGGCAGGTTCCTATACAAGACAATGTGATTCGATACTCAAGTCAAACGAGATAAGTGTTCATCATTTTGGGAAGTACACTTTTTCACTTTATTCCTGTGAGGTAGATACCACTCTCAGATCCATGTGTTAAGTTCAAAACTAGAACCAGAAACCAATTAGGTTGGTTTAGTTTAACGACTGGATACAGAAAGAAATGGCTAGTCCAGGTTTGTCCAAACTAGAACAATATGCCCCGCAAAAGCCCCTTAAGTGTGTATCTCTGTCGCATTTGTTTAACCTGTAATCTGAGGCAAACTACAGTTGACACATTGACTAAAACCCGTCCTCGCATTTTGCAACTAACACTGTGGCCAGACGTACTGCACAGAAGTGCTGCTCCATTGATTAACTTTTTCATTAGGAAATTTGAAAAATATACAACTGCCATTAATCAGTATTCTTTAGAGAAGCTGGTAGCGGCATTTTTTAAGTTTGGAGAGAGTGAGGCTATTTGTTTCTCCAGCGTCCCGTCTTTAAACTGAGCCAGGTTAACTCCCTCCTGGTTCCAGTTCTGTACTTAACTCTCAGACATGAGAGTGGTATCAATCTTCCCATCTGACTCTCATAAAGAAACTGTCTCTTTAAAGGTCCTGAACACCCATATAGCTGTTTTTTATTTACTCTGGATGACGTTGTGCAGCTGGTTGTACCAGAAATGACGTGAGGGCAAAGGGCAAGACGCCCTGCCATGTTTGTTCAACAAAACAGTAGTGTGTCAGTCAAACGCTATCTGGCCACGCTCACGTCGTCCTGAGAAGAGGTCTAATCAGGCATAAGAGAGAACCCTGGAGGGGGTTTACCGTGGACGCGTAAGGACTTCGATGGAAAATTTGGAGGCAAAGATTTTTTTCTCCAGTTCTGTGTGAATCCGTTTTTTTAAAATACCAGGACACCCCAAAGTGTATTATCATACTTATAACATAATCGCTTATGCTGAAATGAAATAGGCTGTGTTCAAAGTTTCATCATGCTTTATAAAGTTTCTTCATAGATACAGTAACCAGAGGTTAGGTTGTTAACTTTTTTATCTACCATCAAGCAGGATTACTGTGGAGTTCTTTATTACATGGTTCGCCATTGACGAGTTTCCTGTTTAACACTTCTTATATATATCTTTTTTCTGGTATCTGTTTGTTACTAATGATTATGATACTTTTGATTCGATTTGAGGTGCCCTTCATCTGATCAGAATGCAACACAAGTACAGTATCAGCTTAGTTTGTTTTGTTTCTTTGTTACCATGAAATGTGTATTATGTAAACAATAAATCGGAAACAAGGATTTTCCATGGCTGTTGCATAAATGAAAGAAAATTTCATCGCAAGATTCCCTCGGCATTATTTATTGAGCCCATAAATCCAAAACACAAGTTGACATCATATCATCTATGGTTTGTGTTTCTCATTCATGTAAATGGTCTTGACAAGATAGATTCAATTTTTTTCTGTTTTGTCACAAATTCACATCATTATTTTAATTTCAGATTCCACTACTTCTTTGTATTGATGTTTTGTCTTTAAAAATGACAGCTTGGATATGTGTGGACCATGACTGGACCGTCTTTATTATCTGAGCATTCTCACACACACACACACACACACACACACACACACACACACACACACACACACACACACACACACACACACCGATATTCTTATACCATATAAAATATACAAAGGTGCTCCTGAATCTACCTTGTGGAGAAAACGTGTGTATTTGTGTGTGTGAGTTTGACATGATGACACTGAGACTGATGCATTAAATGATCTATGCATTATTTAGCATGTTTACTAACTGTATCCCAAAGATCTAGCAAAAGCCCTCAGCAAGGGGTCTGTCTCTCTTTATAATCACAGATTTCATTTTGGTTTATTTTTTTTTACACAACCCTTATCCACCAGATACAAGCATTTAAACTCGATCATTCCAGTTGTGTGTTGGATGCATTCAGATGGAAGCTCAGCTCACAGGAGATGGCTTTTCTCTCACCTAGACTGGGGAGCAATCGCATCCAACAAGTTGCCTCTAGGCTGCACTGAATCCATGCCTCTACACACACACACACACACACACACACACACACACACACACACACACACACACACACACACACACACACACACAAACACATACACTATAAAGAAATCAATATGACTATCCAACTAAGACTCACAAACACACGCATGCACGCCTCCCACACCACATGGTTAATTAATTCTAATTTGAATGGCCGTGGCCTCACCTCCTACACTCATGCCTTCTGATGGTGTCTGGAGAGAACGTTACGGCATCTTCAGCGAGCGACAAAGACAGCGAGACCGAAGCAACACCATGAATGTGAAAGCAAAAAATGGCTGAGTGAGTTGATGCGATCGAGAGCGACACATTGCTCCTGAGCGACAGTTGGGACTTGTGGCCCCAAGGTCAGTGGGCAGCTTCACGACTGGCAACCAGGAGTGGTGGAAATAAATTGTGAAGATTTTGTATCAGGAAATCCTATAAAATTATGTCAGTAAACAGCATTAGACGGACACACATTGCGGTTAGGTTATGCTACCTGATACCATTATAAGAGATGAGTCAAGGACACTGAACATGTATGGACATAGCGAACCCCTCACAGCTGAAGCTTTGAGAAGATTTAAGTTTGAATATGTCACTTCCTTTAAGCAGAGAAGAGTTCATACATAAATCAGAATGGCATCGCTGTCTACCACAATTTATGCTGCTGTGCTTCAGCAGTGATGTACAATGAGTGAAAATTTTTAATGCCAAAACAAGTAGTAATATGATTTTTATAGGAATGGAAGTTTGAGTACTGCTGGGTTATACCCTGGGGCCATAACTGAGTTGCCATATTGTAGTAATAATTAACTCACAATGAATTTTAAGCAACAATACTGTTTATAAAATACATCAATTCTCGGCAGGATTAACTTTCCATCCAAACTTATATAGCTAATGAAAAAATAGTTACACGTAAACCTGATTTGTAGGTACAGTTGCACACGGGCCGTTAGGGATAAATTGGTCCAATAAGACAGGTGTGTTGTCAGCCTCACTAGTGGCTCAAGGGTTGGCGATGTCTGCGAGTTGGCCGTCAGTCAGTCGGTCCAGACTTAGAATTCTCGACAGCTATTGGATGGATTGCCATGAAATGTCATACAGCCATTCATGGTCCCTCAGATGATAATTCTTAAAAGATTAAAAGGCGATCCCTTGAGTTTTTTCTCTAGCGCCACCATGAGGTTCACATTTCTGTTTTTTAATGAGAAGTATGAATAGTGATAGAATGAATTACCATGGAATTCGGTAGAGGCATTCATGCTCCTCTCAAGATGAATTATAATAACATGGGTGATCCCTTAACTTTTCATCTAGTGTTATCATTGTGTCAAAATATTAATTTGTTCAGTATTGTGGTTTATGTCTAAATACCTGTAAAACTAATGACATTCTTATCAGCCTGAACTGCCCTAAACTACTAATCCAGGGAATGCAAAGCTTTGGATTAAAATAAGTACGTCATTAAAAATTTGGGGACCTTTGTCACGGTGGTTACAATAGTAAATGCATGGTTAAGGTCAGGGAACAATCATGTTCATGCCTAAAGGAAGGTTAAACGTTGAGATGTGATGGCGGGAAATGAGAAGTCTCACATTTTTTACAACCTTTGAAGGTGTTCTGTGAAAGTATTTGCAGCCATGATTAGCATCAACAGCTGTTCACTTACCAGCCTGGTGGAAACATTCAAATTTCACCTTCATTCCACTTCTTGTCAGGAGCTGATCTTGTTTTGCTTCTACTTCTATCACTTCTTTTCTTCTACTGAAGTTAGTATGCTAACCAGCTGGCCCCGGCCCAGCCGGCCGGTCTGGTCACTGTCCGATACTGAGTCGCTGTAGCATCCAGTCTGCCCTGAAGACGTAGCGCTGCTCAGACTGCATATTATAAACTCTTGTATTGTACATTCAACAGCAGCTGAAGATCTTGGCAGGCACCATCTCCACCATTAGCTCCTGGCAGGAGACAGTATTCGACAGCAGTGAAAACTTACATATAGCATATAGTTGTTAAATTGCATAACTCCACAGCATCAAATACTGAGTAAAAATACACATTTACAGTACATAGAGTATAACCTGTATCAGCTCTTTACAGCTCTTCACAGAGATTCAAAGTCTTTGACTTTTTAATAAGGGGCAACACTTCTCTTTTCATTTGGATAACAGATTGTGCCTTTTATAAGGACATACATCTGCCCTGCCAGCAACTGAAGCGTCAAGAGAACAGTTTATTACTTTTAATTGACAGGCTTCACGGAAACTTGTATTTCTAGTTAGGTTTCATCTATTGGCGCCAAATGCACATTTAATCCATATTTCCTTGAATGTAAGCACTCGAGGAGAGAGTCGCTTTTGTGCGCTGATCATTGGGAACGTTGTGTGTCAGTGTGTGTGAGGAACGGCTTCACACTCTCCGTTTCAGCTCTTTCACTCATTCAACTCCTAATTAGACAACAGCAGTAAAAGGACGTGTGTATTCCTCCTCTATGACTCCCTGGTGTACGTTAACCTCAGTTAACACTCACTGATGCTACATTTTCTTGTCCAGACTGTCTCAGCAGGTAAAAACAGCTCCAGTGTTGTGACAGAGATCATGATCCTGTCATGCTGTCACCCTCATTAATAAAAACCATTACCTCACAACAGCTTATCAATATCTATTGACCCAGGCTGACTGATTTGCTACATCTGTGTGATCGATGAACCAGGTTAATCCTGTGTGGTTACAGAAAGAGAGGGGGGAGAGAGGGGGTAAGGAAGAGGAAGGATGGTGGAGATGTCTCACTTTGAGATTCTAGACTCTGCTTCTGCCCACTTTTTAAGTGTGAACATCCGCTGACATCTAATACATGTGTGGTTGTGCACCAATAAACAGATACACACACACGCATGCCTGACCGCACTGCCACGTTCCCCATCACCCACCCACCCATCCATCCATCCACCCACACACACACACACACACACACACACACGTGTACTGCCTCCTCATAAGAGAAGGTCAATAAAAAAACACGTATTTCCAGAATTTTTTTGTTTTTTTTAAATTTTCGATATTTTCAAGCATCCCGATGATTCACTGTTATGTGTCTAGCACACAGAAACACTCTCTGTCACACATGCACACACACAAAAGTTAATGCACATCAACCAGGCGGCTGAATTTTATGATGAGCAAATAGATGAGCAAATAAAGCTGGAGCACACTGTTGAATTGTTGAGGTTGCAACAAATGCACTCGCATTAGGCTTGCAAACACACTGAGAATACACAGGATGTACATTGAGGATACACACACACACACACACACACACACACACACACACACACACACACGCACGCATGGCGCTGAGTGGGGAGTATAAAAGGGGCATCCTTCCCACTCAGCGCAGAAGTGCTCTCCTCACTCTCACACACTCCTTTAACAAGCTGAACCTCTTTTCTCAAGGTAAGACTACCAATTTATCTTTTTTACTATGTGGCAGGCGAGGGATTTTTTTACATTAAATGATGTGATTCTTAAAGTGTAAAAATGTTTTTTTCTTCTCCATAATCAGATCGGAATGGAAACGCGGAGGCAGTTTTCATAAAAGACATATTGATGTAAAGAAAATATTTCCAAATGCATACATCCCGTTTCATTATTAATGTGAATAAATCACATTCTGTAAGCTTTGTTTTAAAGGTACTGGAAAAACAGAAACTCCAAAATAAAAATAATTTACTTGCTTTACTCTCTTTCATTCTGTTTCAAGATTTTATATCCAGAGATGAGTCCTGAAAGCAAAAGAGAAATGCGGATTTTTTTCTGTATTGACACTATGGTCAGTTTGACCTGCTGAATTTGCACTCCGGATTCGAAGATCCAGCTATCTACGGTTAAAAAGCTATTGTGTTGTGTGCTGTGCTGTGCTCTTGGACGACAGCGTGAATATGCCGTTCCAATTCATGTGCCTCTTTAGTGCAGTCAGAGCGATCATTAACTGAGAGCTATAGCCTGGCAGATGACAGATGGTCTCAGTTGTAGTTTCTCAGTGTGGAACATAACTGTTGAGTCAGGAGAAGGGAGTGCCTGCTGTAAACCAAGACTGACTGCATCTTAAAATCCATTTATTTATTAAACTTTCCCTGCGTGTTTCTCTGTCTATTCTCACTGGTTTCCAGATGACTGCAGGGCTGTGTGTGTGTGTCGTGGTGGCAGTCCTGTGTACGAGCTGTTTGGGGCTGCCCCTCTCCTCTCAGCCCATAAACAAGGGCCAGCGGTCCCTATCCGCCCCTTCTGAAGGTACGACTTAGTTCCTGCAGGCACGTTCATTAATATCACAGAGAGTTTTCATATCTGACACCTGATCTTGTGTGTGTGCCTCTGTGTCTGTGTGGGTGTGTGTATGATTGTCTGCGTTGAATAGCTCTTCTTGAGGCTGATGCCAACACCTTGGGAGGGCCCCAACTCCGACACAGCCGCTCTGCCCCCCAGCTGAAGGCTCTTCCTCTGGCTGAGGAAGATGGAGACTCCCGGGCCAACCTCAGCGAACTGCTGGCAAGACTCATCTCCTCCAGGAAAGGTGTGTGGTAGCACTTGAACATTTGTTTGTGCGTGCTTGTGTGTATGTGTATCTGTATTGTTTTTCTAGTATTTGGGTGTCATCCTTGCTGCAACTGCAAATTCTTACGGATATAACGGGTGGATGAGTGTGTGAGTATATTAATGAAAAAAACATCTGGAAACAACAATATTTCCAACAAAGCTTCATATTCAGAGACAAGTTGTTTTCCTTGCCATTCTCTCTCTCACTCTTGCTAATTGGAGTCAGTGCACAGCCAGCTTTGTAAAATGAATTAGTGGTTCTGAAAACCATTTGTGGTTTGAAAGAGCATGTATTAGTGTGTGTGGCCTTCCGGCCATTCTTCTCATACCATCCTATTCACTTTTTTTCTCCCTGTCTAACTCCCATTCGTTTGAATCTTTTTTTCTTTCACACCAAGCAAACAAAACCTCAACCCTGTCATAGATGCTCATGTTCAGTGCTCTGATCCCTCTGGCAGTGTAACAGGATGAGGGAATATCTGGGCATTCACAGTACACAACGTGCTCTTACACACACACACACACACACACACACACACACACACACACACTGTCAAGATCTGAATTTTCTGAGATTTCTTTGCCGAAAAAATCTTACTGACTTAAACTTACCAACATCTTCAGAATTGTAGATATGGCATCAGAGATTAGAAAACGACTAAAATGCTCCGAAGAAAGGTTTTCTGCATCTTTATTAAGCTATTCACCAATTAGAGTGAGTCATTTTCAGGATTTGTTCATTGCCAGATAGACTGAGATTGTATGTGAGATTGTGACCCTTATTTCTTGACACCTGCACCATTCATTTTAGTCTATGTTTTGTCATACATGAAATACCTTATTTACACATCCGTATACAAATATTAATCAAGTATTTTTACACATCACCTATTTATCTATTTAAGCTTTAAAGTTGAGTCTGCATTTTAAGACTATAAGGAAAAGAGCAATACAACACAGACTGAACAGAAAAACTGTTCAATCACACAGCAAATGTCAAAGGGCACATTGAAATTAATAAGTAATATGTTATAATTATTATGTAATAGAAGTTTGTGTGTGTGTGTTTGTGTGTGTGTGTGTGTGTGTGTGTTTGTGTGTGTGTGTGTGTGTGTGTGTTTGTGTGTGTGTGTGTGTCTGTTTGGGGGGGTAGTCATGGCTTTGTGATTGCTGTTCACTTGCATGTTTCGGTGTAGGAGGTGTCGTGTCGAGCCTTCTGCAGCCAATCTTCTCAGCACACCAGGGAACCAAAGCACTGTGTTTATTTGTGTGTGTGTGTGTGTGTGTGTGTGTGTGTGTGTGTGTGTGTGTGTGTGTGTGTGTGTGTGTGTTGCGTAGGAAGATGTGGGTGGAGTGAAAACAGCATATCTGTGAGCACTCAATTGATTACCAAACAATCTTTCCTCTCCTCACTTTGAATAAAAAAATCTGTGATTTGGAAATTTGGAGATCAGATTCAGAGATGTTTTACAAGGTTGGATTTAAAAAATGAGGGTCCAATGGTTATTCCAGGGGAATAAACACACTCATTTATGAAAATATACACATAAACATACATAAATGTAAAGGCTCGGACACATAAAGAAAGAAAGGCTAATGATATGTTTTCAGCCTATAGTCCAGCTACTGAAGGAATTTGCTCTTTGTTATGGTACTGTGTGTGTATTTATGTGTGTGTGTCTGTGCGTGTGTGTGTGTGTTTATGTGTGTGTATGTGTGTCTGTGTGAGAGAGAATGAGAGAGAGAGAGAGAGAGAAAGCAAGAGAGAGAGAACCAGAACAGCATATAGCAAACAGCAAACAGAGAACCACCATTAGTGGGCAATTAAAATGTCACAAAGAAAACCAGTTTCACAGAAATTTCAATGACAGAAATTTTAATACCTCAAATTGTCACAGCACAAACATCACAAGTTGTCAGTTGTGGGGAGTCAAGTTTGTAATATAGCCTGCACTTTTTCCTCTGGAAGACATACGCACTAAATTGTAAAAAGTATCATTTGGAAATGAGTTCAGACCTGTAAATATATCTCCTCAGCTCTGTCAAAATATGTCACAGAATTAGGAATCTAATTCCAGCAGCATCACATTTGCTTGCATCTTTCTTCCAAATTCAGAATACTTCAAACTAGTTTTCTCCATCTGTCTTTACACAGAAACATCCCAAAAGTAGGACCATAATCCAGTGAAGTTTTCAGCCTCTCTCATGTTCTCCTTTCTCTGAAGAATACTAATTTCCCTCCCGCTCTGTTCTTCCTCCACCCACTATCACCTCCATCCCTCCTCATCCTCCCCACTTCTCCTCCCAGGTTCTGTGCGCAGAAATTCCACAGCAAACAGCAGAGGTAGCGCACTGAGTACCAACCATCGGATAGCAGACAGGGATTACTTGGGCTGGATGGATTTTGGCCGCCGCAGCGCAGAGGAGTACGAGTACTCCTCATAAAAAGTGTAGTCACGACTAATATCCCCTCCGTATGGCACACAAGAAAAAGAGGGGAAGAAAACCCATGCAAGCTGGCTCTTCACTGTCTCACAATAAGAGTTTATTTATGATGTATTTGTTGTACATTTGTTTGTAAAACTGTAATAATGCAATATACATATGCCAAATTTTGCAGAAAAGCTCTCACTGTCCAAGGTTTGTTTGTTTCTGGTTTTCTCTGGTTTCTTTGTCATTATATGAGTGGAAAGGGCCTGGATAGTGTCAGGGTCTGTCAAGACTAACTAGACTGAATAAAGATTGAAAATATCCCTCTCTGCATATGAATTCTTGAAATATCATGCATGCTGCGTGATCAGATTCATTTAACATTCATTAGTTGCCTTCATACAGTAAAGGGTGGATTATTTTTGGCATCTCATTTGTAGAGCAAATATGTATTAGTATTACGCATTAGGAATCTTCATCTATTACAAAACAGAATAAAGATGACAGCATGAATTGGTACTAATACTCTGTACACATGGAAAAGCATACATGCAGTTGCAGTAAGTCATTTGGTGAATATGAGGGCAAAAGTCTTCTGAAAAAATTAGGGTATAAAATGATCCCTAAACACTTTAGTAAATCCTTGACTAGCTCCACATTTGTTCCAAATTTGACTAAGAGTTATATATATTACATTCTAAAATCAGTGTCTTACTGTCTTCCCATTTCATTTCTGACTGACAAGAACAGTGTAAAAAAAAATTAACAAAGATCCTGGTCTTTTCTGCTTAAGATTTCCCAGTTCCCTCCCTAAAATATAAATTGCCAGACAGGGAGAAAAAAAGTATTGTTTATTGTGTCAAAATGTACTTTTTGACTATGTCCCTCCAGAGAGTTGTAATTTATTGGTAAAGTTGCAGAATGGATGAGTGTAGATGTACTAAAAAACTTAGTCTTGATTTGATGGTTGAAGTATTGTCCAAAAAATAATTTAAATTTCAGTAAACAATATATCACCATGTCAAATATTTGCTTTCTACATATCACCATGAAAGATAAGACTTCAATCTGCCCACAGTTCCATGTGTAAATAGTCCCCCATTAGACCTGTCATTCACATATTATCCTCTACCAGGTTAATATCTTTATTTTAAAATTTACATATAATAGATCAAATGCTGTCATCTCGATGCTATTCGCATGGAAATGTAAAGGTGCGTTGCATACAATGTGTAATCCAGGCAACTATGACTTCATGCTAATATCATAATCATAGAAAGTAGCAAAATGATTTCAAAACACTTTTGCAGTGTAAAAGGTCAAAGTTTTTACCTGATGCAAATCAAGGACAGCAAAATCGTCCACATTAAAAAACTTTGCTTGCCCATGGTGCATTTTGGTTAATAATTCTGCTTTTGAAATAGGATGAATCCGTGGGAGAAATGTATGATGCAAAGAATAAGGGTCAGCATGCAGCCACACAGAGGAGATGAAAGTCAGTGAATGCATCACTCAGGGAGCAGGCCGGTGAGTGTTTGAGAATATCTTCAAAAGAACCGCAAGATCATTATGAACTCTAAAGTTTGTGCTAAATTTTGAAACAGTATGAAGTGTTCGGAGGAACTGAGATAGATTTAATTATTAAAGCAGGCTCAAAAGAAATCCTAATAATTGCTTTTGGCTCCACCACAGACAATAACAGTTTTTATAGAGCCCAGAATATTTAGGTGCTATGAAAAAATGTGTCCTAAGAGAAAATCTGTAATTAAAGTTTTTGGGCAAAGACGTAGGGAGAGATTCAATGACTAGGTAATGACACTTATTGGTAGAGCTCGCTGACCAAAGCAAGCAAAGCAAGCTAAGAAAGCAAAGCTAGTAGTTATTAAAGGCTACTAAGATGAACCTGTAGAAGGTATCAGAGAAGTAGGGGAAAGAGGTTGAATCCACAGAAGTGGTGAATTGTGACAAAGCAGTCCAACATGCTGATCCTGGTGAATGTGTGAGTGAGAGGTGGAGAGCAGGATCGATCAACAAAGCAGGGTTGGTGAATTATTCAGCAATGTTGTTTGGAATGCCCTTGGGGAAATAGAGGGTTTGCTGTATGTTTGTGTGTGTGTGTGTGTGTGTGTGTGTGTGTGTGTGTGTGTGTGTGTGTGTGTGTGCTGGTCATCGTAGCTACTGCCTTGGACTCACGTCACACTTGTATTAGAAATTTACAGAGACTTGGGATTGTGAAGGGGCCATAGGAATTGACTCAGAGTTTCTGTTAAAGGGAGTTGAAGGCTCTTGAGAGGTTTAAAGGCTTTGGTGAGACTGACAGCAAAAGTCTCAACCGTGCGTGTGTGTATCTGCAGATGTTTGTGTTGACGTGGATGTATTCTAGGAGTGGCAAAGATGCAAAAAAGCTCAAAAGGCAAATTGCACGTGTCGCGCACATCCTCTTATGCAGAGTGATTTGAGTACTTGAACATGCATAAGTACTCTGGCTTTGTGTCCTAATGGGCAAAGCCACACAATCATGAAAGGAACATGAGCTCCAAGAGCGTGGCTATAATGGAGATCCAGCACCCATGATGAGCAGATGGTCCAAGCTCTTTCTGAAATTGGCTGAACATACACTCTTTCATTCTCTGTCCTGTCTGTCTCCAATTTTCCTTTCTTTAACTAAAGATCAGCTTTAGTCGGTTCAGAGGCATTTTACTGGCATCTGAAACAGACTGACTTTTGGTGAAAGCAGGGAAGGAGAGTTCCTATCTCTGATGCTCTGGATTGTACTCAGAAAAACCCTGTAAATCCAAGCCCACATAATATAGATTCAACTAGCAGCCATGACCACATTACACTCCAGCAAATGTTTCAAAGATAGCAATGTATGAAACATAACTCATTTTAAACTTATGAATAGAAATTCACTTATTTGTTTTCTTGCTGAAAGTGAGATGAGAGGATTAATACCACTGTAACATCTTTACAGTAAGCAAGAAGCTACCACCAGCAGCCGGTTAGCTTGTCCTAGCACCAAGGTGGGTAAGGGGGTAAATGGGGAAAAGCAGAGCAAATACTCAGCCTTGTCATCAACCTCACAGTGCCACGAGAGGAAGTCGTCACACCCGGCAAAAAAATAGCCTGGAAAAGTAGGAAAATTGAAAAACCAAAAAAACAAAAAAAACCAAAAAACTGATGTGATGCTAAACTTCAATAGATTTTTGTCAAAATAACTAATAAACTAACAGATATGATAGGATACACTTCCCAACAATCTAAGTCATTTGTAACAGATGGAATATGAATTCCTCAAGAACTCTTGGAAATTAGCGAGTAAGTGAGTATAAAAGTCAAAACACATTGATGCACTGAACAGATGAATGGTTGAAATGAACTCTGACTGACTGTATCAATGGAAATTTGACTGAGCCTACTGAAACAAGACTCTACAGCCATGCTAGCTCTGCAAGCTCCTAAATGCTTTTTTACATGTGAACATACTATCATTTTCTAATTAACACAGCTGAAGATGATGGGAATGTCCCTAGTTTTTCAGGTATTTGGTCATAAGTATTCACCCTGAGACAATCTTGAATATCTGTAGCAACATCCAACATTTGAGACATTTCGCTCAAACCCATGAATGTCAACCTCATGGTGGCGCTAGGAGAAAAGTCAAGGGATTGCAAGAGACAGTAGGATTCATCTGGGAAACATGAATGTCTCTACTAAATTTTGTGCCTTTTCATTTGGCAGATGTTGAGATAATTTACTTGAGTTAAAACTTTGATCTACTGGTGGCACTAGATGATTAAAAAAAATCCAGTTAAATAACATGCTGCGTATATATCTTCCAGTTTAATATCAACTTAAATGACATTTTGAGCATGACAGGTACATCAATGGTTCCCTTTACGTCATTTCTGTGCTCAGAAGAGGAAACAGTGTGGCCACATCTTGCATCTGAGGGTTGGTTTCCTCTTACAGCGAATGATGTCAAAAATAAGATGATGAAAATGTTGTTCTAACAGGACAAATATAATATGTTTGATATTAGTGCCATTTGAAATAATGTTGGATTTTATTTCTTCTCATTAGACTCCCCGGCTGCCAGAATGACATTTTTTGGTTATTGCTGACCTTTTGTATACTGTGGCTAATAGAGGTTTAATAAGCAGCCGTCAACACATCCCGTCAGAGCACAAGAGATACAGATGCTGAATGGGCTGTGGTTTATGACTGTGCTAACAGGGATTGACATATAAACACAATTAACTACACATACTTAGTATTTGCTGTGCTGAGTTATTCGTGAGCGCCATCTGCTGGAGGAGGATATTTAATGCTTTCATAGCACGGACTCCTTTTCTTTTCATGATTGCCCCAGTTTCTGAATGAGTCATAGTTTCAGGAGGAAAAACACAAGGAGGAAGATCACAAGACTTAGTTATTTGTTTGATGACTTTTTATTTGGAAAATCCCCCTAATTACATGCTAACCCAAACACTTACAGTGATGTGTTGTTCTTGGTTATGCATTACACATAAAAGATCTTTTATAAGTGCAGTACTACTGGCATTTCAGTGAGATGAACAGTATATACAGTGTGTAAGTCAACATACTTTTATGGAAACAAAAGCATTAAACTCAAGGTAAGATTTTAAAAATAAATAAACACAGTAAGTGCAACAATGGCCGTGACAGTTACTTCACACCTCACCTCACCTCACGCATGAAGAAAATAAACCCTCAAAAACAGATGGTCGAGGCACTATATTGCTTTATTTCACCAATGAACCCTTAAGGAACATATTGGAGAGTCTCCTACCACAATGGCTGATTAACCACAATCACTTCCCTCTTCCCCTCTCTCCATCCTCTCTCTGAGGCTTCAGCGTATTGATCTGTCCAGTTCAGTGGAAGCACCATCATCATTGTCTAATGGCCAATTAGGAAACTAAATCAAAGTATCTTTAAAACTGACATAAAATCTATTCAATGACCTGTTGAAAGTGACTCGTCAGGCTCACACCTAATCACTTCAGGAGATTCAGGAAGGGGTAAGAGGAGAGAGGGTCAGAGTGCGAATGACGTGGTGTTTGGTCAGAGTTTCCATTTATTTATAAAATGTGGGTTTCATTCCAGTAATACTGGGGAAGAAAAGCATGGTTTAGTTGTACAGTGATTACGAACAGCCAACAAGTGCGATGGCAGATTTGTTGGAGTGCACCTGTGTAAGTCTGGAAGTGTGTGGGATTTTGTCGAAGTGATTCAGAAAAGGCAGGAGTGGGACTACTTCTAGCCAGCAGAGTCAGTCTCCGAAGCAGGGGATGTGAGTGGCTAGCAGGGGGAGATATTTGCAGCTTTGACAACATATTTCTCGGATTTATCTCTTTTAAGATATTCTGCATAAAGGGTCAGTTCACCAAGTTAAATAAAAAATGATATAAAATACGTTTCATGTGCCCAGATTTTTAGCCATCGGTGCAAAAACTTAGAAAACTAACAAAGTGCTTTTATCTCAATGCTAACGTCACCATGCTAACATGCTCAGAGGGACCGTGCCAACTGTTTAGCTGGTGCATGTTCAGCATCTTAGTTCAATGTGTTAGCATGCTAAGATTTGGTAGTTAACAGTAAAACAAAAGTACAAAAGTAGAGCTGAGGCTGTAGGAAATGTTTTGCAGGCATTCGGGCATAATAAAGAGTATTGGACAAATTCAATTTGACCAGCTAATGGCACTAAAGTAAAAGTCAGAGGATCACTTAAATTATTAAAATCCATCCTAATGGGGATGTAATACAAATATCAAATGTCATCATTTGAGAACAAAGAATGTCAGGACCAGATTTTGTGGAAAATATATCAATACTTGTTGAGAAATGTCATTCTTGACTATCTCCTCCCCTAGTGACTGATTAAAGGAATAGTTTGACTATTTGGGAAACACTGGGAGACACTATTTCACTTTCTTTTTTGAAAGTCAGATGAGAAGATTGATACCAGAGCTAGATACAAATTTTGATTATCTTAGTTTAGCATAAACACTGAAATAGGGGAAACAGGTAACCTGGATCTCCACAAAGTAAAAAAAAATAGTCTACCTACCAGCACCTCTGAGCTCACTAACATATTAAATACATAGACAAATGGAATTGTGGAGTAAAAATTATAAACTTGTGTTGCTGCAACCATTACCTGCCATGCATACTGACTCCCCTGAGGATAGACTGTCAAGGAACAGCTACACCATGTAACTCCCTCTAAAACAACAAACTGTCTTTATACAGCTTATTAAACAAACAAGAAACAATATGTGAATTAGCAAACTTTGGAAGTGTACTGAGCTTTAGAATTTTTGACGTTTAGACAGAGCCAGAATAGCCATCTCCCCTTGCCTCCGCTCTTTGTGCTAAACTAAGCTAAATAATCCTGATTCCAGCTTCATACTTAATGCACAAATTAATTTCCTCATCTGTCTCTCAGAAAGAAAGGAAATGTATTTCTCAAAATGTTGAACTAATCTTTTAATCGGTAGAAAGTGGTTCTAATGAAACACTTGACATTGAGGTCTATGGATTACCCAGAGAAACGGGGTCAGAAACAAAAACAAAAGTTCTTTCAAATATCTATGACATTTCAGAAACACCTCATAATATGATTGCTCAAAAAAAAAAAAAATCAACACTACCTGCATGGCTATGTACCAGTAGATGTAAATCAGAAATAATATTTTTTGTAATTTGGGTGAACCAAACCTTTAAGTTACTTGGCTTTAAATTGAAACATGAGCGCCACCTAAAAGCACTATAAAGCTGATTGCATCAGTGTGGTACCAGAGTAGTGATTAGAGACTGGCCAGCAATGCCATGTCATTTTCCCAAAGTATGAGCAGTGTCAGTCAGTGTTTGGGCTCCTGGTGACTGTTCAACAGTCAGTCCTGGGCCCTGCCTGGCTCCTGCTAGGCTGTCTTGAAGGCAGGCAGCAGCCCAGACTACTCCTGGGGCCCAGGGGCTTTCATGGCCATGCTGGCCCCAACCATGGCTGGATAGCTACGGTTCCTCCTTATTCCATCAGGCCCAAAAGGGGAGCCGGATCTGCGAAGCCCACCCAGAGGCCCCAACATTGGGCCGGGACTCATTGCTCTGCCCCCCGGAGCTCCAGCCACACCCAGCCGCTTTACCTTGTCTAACAGGTTGAGGTTGTGGACGGTCACACTAACGTCCGTTTGGCTTTCACAGTCCCTCCCTCTCTGCCTACCCCTCATACCCCCAGTCACCTCCTTCAGAATAGAGCGGGCTGGTTTAGAGGCGAGGAAGTTGTCGTAAGAAGGACTCTTGAAGTCAAAACCTGCAGAGGTTAGCACAGCTGAGACTCCCGGTCCTGTGGGTGAGTTGGGAGGGGTAGAGGGGTGCAGGGGGACAGGGTTTGGTGCTCGGTTAGGGGTGATGGAGGTGCTGAGTAAGACTCCTCCGCTGCTCTGACCATGATCCAGGCCCTGGCTCTGGTGATACATTGCTGCTGAGATCCCTCGCTCCTGGAGAAGGCGCACTAACCCAAGAGAGGTGCTGGTGGTGCGTGTTGCATCTCTGCAGAAACACGAGAAATAAAAGTCAGCACCATACTGACTAGTAACACTGCAAAATAAAGTTTATTGGAAAAAAGTCATGAGTCAAAAAAATGATCCTAGCTGCCCAATCTGCTATCTGCAATGCTTCCAACCATAGCACCTAAAACAGATGAACTTTCATGGAAGCGTATGGTATTTCGAGAGCCTCGCCTGAGGTTAGTTGAGGATTCAGAGGGCCTGAGACTGAGCCTACGGGGTGTGCAGGGTGTTGCAGCTGGAGTACCCAGCAGGGTGCTAGTCATCACACAGGAGGCTGATGCTGGGACTGGGTTTAGACTGGAAAGAAAGCAAGGAAGAAGAAAGAACAAGGATTATTAGAAAACACTGAAAAGATAGTACTTAAATTGTACTTTACCTCAACGTCTGCTCTTTGGATCTTATTTTTCCTGTAGTATTTAGTCAAATTAAGGCTGAGAGGACATTTAGCACATTTTAGGCTTCTCCAAGTACCACCGTATCTAAACAACACTATCACATTAAGTTGCATAATTAATTAAACTGCATTTATGTAACATGTTTATTTTCTGTATTGTCTTTTGAGTTAAAATACTCATGTTAATTGCTTTTTCAAGGCATGCACCGTCAAAGCTAGAGGAAAATGTGCATCCTTAGATTGCAAACGCAAGACTGCTATAATAAAAATGCATTATTTCATTAGGACTTTTGTAATAAGGCACATGTTTGAATATGGCTGCCTGTTGGAGAAAAGCAAAGTAGCTGATAATGAATGAAATCTGGCAGATCAAAGTGAAACCTTTGAGAAAACTCAAGAGCCTGTGCCACAAAAAGTTTGACTTTGATCATAAATTTCCAAGCAGCACCAGAGGCAGTATTTAGCTCACCTCGGAGTGACCCGTGTCTGCTCATCAGTCGGGTGAAGGATCCGACAGGTTGTGAAGGTGTAGGTAGAACTGGTATGGGCCATGCATTTACCTGGGTAATACGCGGCTGAAAGTCGTGCAAACAAAGACAACTAGTCATTGTCGAACACCATGATACACTGCAGGTGTTTCAAGCAGGTTCAACAATGTTAAAGTTTTCATTATATATTTGTTCTCACCCAGGGCATCAGTGTTGCTGAGATGTGGCGATGGGGATGGAGAGGAGGGAGAAAGGGGAGCGAGACTGGGTGGAGGCTGCCCGAGGTCGGTGTTGGCGGTGGCAGAGGTGGAGGGCACAGCTGGTGAGGAAGAGGCTGAGGACGTGGGCAGATTCTGGAAGTATTGCTCACCTGGTTCATCCTCTTCAAAGCCGCCCCATGGATAAACCTGCAGAAAGAGATGAGTCCAAATCATTACAGTTGCATGCATGTGCATGAGTATTAACTAGAATTACCAATATTAATATCAACATTTATTAAGGAGTAGTGTAAGGGGTACTTTACATTAGAAGTCATGCGCTATTCAGTAAACACACAATTTTTTCTATTTATCTTGTCTCCCTCAATCTCACACACTGACAAATATACACACACAGACCTGCTCCAGCTCTAGTTCGAGGGGTCTGTAACCCTTTGGCACGACTCCTGGCCTGGCGTCGAGAATGACACCGAGATGAGGCTGGGCCAACTGCTGCCAGTGGTGGAGGGTGGCAGAGCCTGGGGATGAGAAATGAATGAATCTAAGTTGTATCATCATCAAACAAACACTTGTAGGAGTATTTTTTACTAAAAGCTTAATGTGTTACTGGTCTTATATTGTTAGCAGACATTTAATACTTTTGATATGTAGTTTTCCTGAAAAGACTTCAAAACATTGTCCAATAACAGGTAGAGCCCTGTGGTGTAAGTTAAAAGGCTTAATAGACTTGACTTTGTTAAGAGGAGAAAAAGAATGTAAATCAATTACATATCAGATACAGTACTAGCTAATATCGGCAAATACAAGACTGCAGATTATGTGACAAAAGCATGATAAGTGACCAGTGAAAGTATGCTTGTAATTTAAACTATTTGTTGATGTCAGTCTAATAAGAAAACAAGTGAAGAGGAAGATAACAGCATAAGCCTCAGTGTTCAGCATGGCAAACAAAGACGGCAAGACTACAGAGACACTAAAAGTTGATGAACAGGAGAGGAATAAGAGGAAAATGAAATGAAATGGAGGAGCGGTTAGAATGAGTAAAGGTTTTTATTAGTCAGCCACATGAATTTGAAATAGAGATAGCAAGCTGTGACAGAATGAACAGAGAAAACTAAGAAAAAAACAGGGGACGTCCCGAATAAATAATACAGAAATACATAAAGAAAGAATAATGAATATGTAAGAAATGAGAAAGTGCAAAAACATATAAACAGATGTTTGTAATCAATGGCAGTGGCAGGGTTTCTAAACATCGTGAGGATAACTGATAGGCAGCGTGCTTTGTGACATAGGAATTATTACCAGAAGAGGGCAGCACAGGCCAACAGCAGCCACCTTTGAGTTTTAATCAACACTGATTCACAAGGGGGATAATAAAACAGCTATGACTCTGTCTGGGCTGGAACTTTAAAGCGTGTTGCGCTGGGCCGCCCCCCGTCAGTGGTGTCCGTCTACAACCACCCTCTGGGCTGTGTGTCTTTGTAATAGCTTTGTGGAGATGCGAAGCTGCCTGACTTGTGATGGTGCATCAGAGACCAGAAGGAGTTGAAGAGCATGAGCGGAAGAGGCCTCTCATTCCTCTCTCTTGCTCCCTTCACCTTCCTACTCCCGGCTCGGTCACTGGCCCACCGCCTTCCTCTCTCCATCTCTATCCCAGCCCCGGTCTTCCTCGCCCACCCCCATCCTTTCTCTCTTTCCGCCTCGAGTGTTCGCCCATGCCAGCTGTCCCTCCTACTCTCCCTCTCCGTTCCCCAGCTTCGCTTGCCCCCTTTCTTTGTCCCAACTCCTCTGCGCCGTTCGCCTTCCCGCTTCCTCCCCGCTTTGAAGTTATTCCCACGCTCCCTTTCTCCCTCACCTTCAAGTGGTTTGACGATCTGGAGTTTGTCAGGGAGGTAGGGCCCCCGTGTCGCCCAAAGGTGGAGGTTCCCAAGGGACATGATGCTTTCAGAGGGGGTCAAAGTGCTCCCCTCGCCTAGGGCATCCTGCAGTCCTGCATGTCCTCCCCGCCTTCGCTCCCTCTCCTCTTCAAAGAAGCGCCTCTCGCTCAGGTTGTTTTGTCGACGCAGAGACAGGCGGCGCAGGGCCAGCCTCAGGTCCTCAGCACCACTCGCCTTCTTCTCTCGGCCCTCTGTGCTGCTGTCAGAGCAAGGAAGAAATCGAAACTGAGGGGTAATAATATTTTTCATTTAATAAACCTAGAAAAAAATCCTATCAGTTAGTTTAACTACAGTGTACAAAAACTGTACTTCTAACATCTGCCCAAACCCAAGGGCTCAACCCTAGAAAGAGTCAATTTAAAAATGCACCTCTTCACTCTTTGATTCCTGAAAGGCGTCTAAAACTGTCAATAATCTAAACTTCCTCTCTAATTTCTGAACTGTACTAACCCACTCCTCCTCACCTATCCTGATTAGATGCCGACTCCATCAGGATGCTCTGCGTACGGTTGTCAAGGGCAATGCTGTCTCCGCTGATGTCGCCTCCATACGTACTGGAGCGGGGTGTGGAGAGGCCGCTGGACTGAGGTGAGGTACGAGCAGACAGAGACTGGTTGGAGCCAGGAATGTTGGCGCTGGTTGGAGTCAGTGAACGTTGCCGAACTGTCTGGTTGATGGTTTTGACGGTCTCAAAAACACGCTTACGATGGATTCTGAAAACAATCAGACACATGAGTATTACCCTGTACTGTATATAGTTAGTCAAAAAAAGATTATTGATTTTTCCTTTCATTTCTATGAAATTTTTGCTATTGAATTATAAACTATATGCCAAAGGACCACACAAACATTTTGGTCTCCCACATCTAAACTAGCCACCACACTATCCCATAGCTCTCTGAGAGACCTAGTACATTAGCTAGTTTGCTGACAGTTAAGATTATGACTTTAAGTGGTAATAGCATTGATAAATGAAAACATACAACAAGTGACATGACAATTTTTGATTTTTTCTTGGCCAATGAAATTAGATAACCTACGCTGTTTTTTGACTCCATCTTCGCATGTCAGCTAATGAAATTGTCCACTAAATCTCTCCAATATTTTCCATTTTTCTTCTTTTTAAAAATTGTATAGAAAAGCATAATGTAAGTTATATTGGCCCTGTTTTCTACACCTTACAGAGGTGCTTTAATTGTAATATTAGGTACTTAATCCATACTTCTGTTCTTCACACTCAGGGTCATCCAGACTCAACTCCTTCCTCATTGTTCCCTCAATCTCAGCTGCGAGGGAATCCTGTAACACAAAACTCATGAAGGAATCGAAGCTGGTCATTTACGCAAGCAAACACACACACACACACACACACACACACAGGCTCCCTCACCATAGGGTACAGTCCCAGGGGGTGGTAGCGTCGAGGGGTTCCTGCAGTGTAGTTTCTGTTCCTCAAGTTCTTCAGCTCCTCTTGAGCCTCATGCAGCATCTCAATACACTCTGAGTACTTCTCTTCCAACTCCTGGAGCTGTATTATTGTAGATATTAAACTTAAGTTTTGGAACATCAAACAGTCTGGTTTTGTGACAACACTAAAACAGAGTATAATTCACGGTAGATGAGATGAGAACAGCTTGACGAGCAAGGAAATGTGGTGAAACAAAGCAGTGATGTGGAAGTTACCTCCGCTGTGAGCTGCCTTTGGGCATCTTTAGCTGCAATCAGGTGTTGAGAGAGCTCCTCATTCTCAACTGCATACTAAACAGACATATGCCGATTTGAATTGGTATAGCTAACACAGCATGATAATAGGCACATTTAAGTTAAAAGGGGTTTATGTGTGTCTACGCATATACTCACAGATTTAGCTTTCTTTTGCAGATCCACTATCTGAGAGAGGAGGTGTGTGATCTCTTCTTGCTGTCGGGAGGCATCTTCAGTCTTACGAGCCAGTTCCTCAGCTATGGTAGAGATCTGGAGACTGGACAACCCTAACAGTATAGAGGAGGGGGGGGGGGGTTAGCTCAACCTCAGACAGGGATAGATTGAAACATCAATCAATAGATAGAGGCAACGGTTTAAAAGATAGAGCTAGAAATGGAGTATGACACAAAACTTACTGAGTTCTTTCACACAGTCATTGACAAGCTGCTGCTCCTTTTCTTCATAGGTTTCCGTCTCTGACTTTAGATGGCTAGCCTACATGTAGACATCCATACTTGATCAGTATATTCCCAGCAATTTCACACTCTGATAATGTGCGTGTGCTGCTGTAATTTGTGTGGAGATACCTCTGAGCGGAGCGACAGGTTTTCTTCCTCCAGCTCTTTGAGTTTCCTCTGGAGTGTGTCACTCACAAATGATCCCGAGGCTGTTTCCACTTTACTCGTCTTACCCCTTTGGACAGATGAATAAAGAGCAGGCCTGAAACTCATATCCAGAAGTTCAAGCCCTGTCTTTTTTCAATGTATAAGTAATCAGTGTTAAATCACACATCATAAATCATACATATTTGACTAATTAAATCATGTTTTTTACAGACAGAAAGAGAGACATTGAAAGAAAGAAAGGAAGGAGGAAAGAAAAGAAAGGAGGCTAACGTTGGGGAGCTGCTTGACTCATCCTCGCTCTCCTCAGCTGCATTGGTGTAAAACTGCAGCAACTCATCCTTCAGGTTCAACTCATGATGAAGCTGGGCCACCTGGAAGAGGTCAGATATTGTTCAGAACTTTTATATATATTTCTATTTGAAGATTTGTACATATGCAAATATCTGGTGTAGGATCTGCAGCAAAAACATCTATCTTGTGTCATATCTTAGTCCACTGAAAAATCCGACAACACCCACGATCCTTGAGCTGGGATTGTTTTGTCAAACTGTAGAATGAGGAGGGCAAAGAGTATTATAAGTTATAATTCATCTTAATGCGTGTATGTGTGTGTGTGTGTGTGTGTGTGTGTGCACGTGCGCACGTGAGCAGACCTCCTCTGTGATTTGTCCCACTTGTATCTCCAGATAGTCATTCTGCTCAGTCAGAGTTCGGTTCTTCTTAAGAAGCGACTGGCCAATCCTCGCAGCCAACTCCAAATCCCTCTCTTTCTATGGGTTGGAATGTAAGAAGAGAAAATAAGAGAAGACAAAGATGACATTTATGGCTGCAATACCCAGTAAAGTCCCACAATAAAGCACTGTTAAAGTATATTTATTCAAACAATGTTGGTAAATTTCAAGGCAGAATTGACTCACTGTTCATTGACCTCTTTTTCTTTAAGTAACTTTCATGCCACAGGCATATTTCATTTGGGGCAAACAGAGTAAAACTGTAGTCTGTGGTGCAGCATCCTTTCTGCTGCAGCCTCCGTTTGTGAGTTAGTCTGATTAAAAAAAATCACCCCTTGTGCAGCTTTGAATCCCACTGATAGTGTGGGCAGAAATAGACCATCTCACCTCCTCCAACAGACGTGTGACAGCATCAATGTCATTGTACGTCTTCGTCATCTGGCCCACTCTGTCTGCACATAGCACTGTGGACATAGAAATCACATAAACAGCGTGAGAGGACAGCAAAAAGCAAGCCACAGATTCCAGTGCAAACGACCCAGCTCCTAATCACGTCTGGTGTGATACGTACATGTACAATGGCAGTGACACAGGGCCCCAATTATGCAACACAGACAGTTTAAAAAGTCATCCCTCAGCGCTGGTTGGACAGGCCACGTTTCGGATGCGTCAACATCAATACAATGTTGGTGTGTGAAAGACCAGGGTAGGGTTAAAGGGGAAGGGGTTGTTTTCCATGGCACACAGCAGTTGGCTGTGTTGCCCTGAGGTCACAGCTGTTATTGACTCAAAGCTCTAATCAATAACATGCTGTACAACGTTATTGACTGCGTTACGGTAAACCTCTTTAATCCCGTTAGTATTAGAACAACAAAAATAATTCAATTGTTGTTTCATTAAGGTACCTTTAAATTCCCCTATTTCAAAATAATCAGTGCTCAAGCTATGATCTACTCTGGCTCACACACTGACAACATATAACAATGGGAATGTGTGTATACACGCGTGTGTGCTTAAAGGCCACTATGTCAAAATGGTACAAATTCAAAGTCAGCAAGCTTCACGTTCTTCCTCCTAATGAGGGGAACAAAACCAGCGAAAAACTGCACTGTAAAACCATTAACTAGGAAACACACAACAACCCGTTTCAAAATGCTGTTTTTGTGCTGCTGAGGATAGCAAAAAAAATTAAAACTATAATTTTGTAATCAAATCTGTGAAAGTATAATCTCAACCTACAAATGCCAGCTTGCACTTCAGTCTACTGTGTACACACTCAAATCAAAGTATGCCACAATCAAACTGATAATATTTAAATCATTTGGAACATATGTTTCTTTTCTACATCCTAGATATACACTTTACCTTTCTCGTCCTCCTCGTAGTACCAGTCATCCAGCTCACATTCATCCCTTGCTAATCTCTCCATCCTGCGGTTGCTGTCCATCTCTTCCCTTGGCTTCACGATGACCAACAATCAGACATGACAACCGATTCAAACACTGATCCATTCACTTTCTCTCTCTCTCTCTCTCTCCCTCTCTCTCTCTCACTCCTACTGCTCAGCTACATTACAGCATAACAGGCCTGGAGCCTGAATTACCCTCCGCCCACATGGACGCCCCTGTGAATGAGTGCCAGGGAGGCGGAGGGATGCTAGAGAGTGCATCTCCGTTTTGAAAGAAGCTCTGCAGTCGCTGAGGTGAAAGTAGGGGGTAGAAGTTGTTTTATGATTGGAAAGGAGAAGAAGCAAGGTGGAAGAAAAAGCCAATCAGAGAAGGCAAGATTTAGCTTGGATTCCTCTCTCACTTTATATGTGCTGACAGAACTTCCATGTCCCTCTCCTGTACATCTTTCTTTTATTCCCTCACTTCTTCTCCCTTCCGGTCCGTGCAAGCCCAGTAAAGCTGTATCTGCCTCCAGCAGCTGTTACCATGGTTACCCTCATCCGCAAACCGACCCTTGACACATGCTCGGGCATGCACACTCATTCTTAACCACTGATCATGTTGCAAACAGAGCAGAAGTGTAGCTAGGCACCACCTTGTGGAGGGAGGCTATAATCTTAGTAACACTGAGATTATAACATTACATATGTGTTGCATAACACCTATGTCAATGAGCTACTGGTTTTTATGTTTTCAACAAAACAACCATCAAAGCACTCCAAGCACTATCTAATAAAACTGACTCATAACTGTTTATAGGAGACAGCCTCTGGAGACAACGCTTCCAGTGCATTAGGCAGAGTAGTGATAAGGCAAGAGGAGATCAAACATGATCTCGATTCACATACTGAGTACTTATCTTCCTCGGCCAACAAGCAGAATCATTAGGAGAGGTACATTATGGTTTTATGGACTGCCTACATACTCCAGAACTCCCAAATCAACACTTTTTAAAATTTAAAGAGAGGACCTCAGACCATCAATCAATTCAAAAGAATTTAATTGTGCCTTGTAAACCCTCCCTATGGAAACAGCAACAGTTTATAGACTTAAATATCATATTTTCTTGTTATATATATGGTATATGAAAGGAAACACAAATATTGGTCTGGTATTAACAGACCTATCAGACCACTTTAATGCAACTCAGTTAAAAAAGTGTGTTGTTTGAGGCCAGGTGGAAACCCCAATATTAGTTATTGTAAGATGGCATGGAACATGTTGTATAGTGTTAATATTTATTACAACACAAAGATATTGTGATAGTAATATACCACCCTTGTCCCTTGGTCAATGGAGACTATACCTTCACTTTAATGTTTTTAATAAATATGGATTGTAGAGGGGATCAGAAATTTTTTTTAACATTCTGTACGTAAATTTTAGTGTATAGGAGTTGATTTCTTCTCTTCCTTTACCATCTCCCCCCCAAAAACAATATAAAATGTCAGTATGCACTGATACAATCTTAATACACAGTGATGCAAATGTTTTTCAACCTGTCAATAAATTCACACAGATATTCACGCAAAGTACAGTAGATTATCTTTCCAAGAACCATTGGAAAGATTAAACATAGTATGTACCAAGGTGGGTAAATCTTTCACTTTTAAAGCCATGTATAACCAGTTTAAGCTCCAGTGTTCCTCCTTCACTACAGTTCCACTTCCTGCAAACCCGATCAAGAGCATCGGCAGCACTGGAGACAGATATAAAACGTATGCAATTGTGCCACTGCAAAACTTACAGAAGTATTTCAGCGTCTCTTCAATCTGCTCGGTGGTCAGGTCGAGCCTGGCGTCTGGTGCGACAAGGGGAGTGTGCAGCCAGTCATCGTGGTCATAGCCATAGACGGTGTCTGCCCGCAACCGGTACACCGGCAACTGCTCCTCCAGGAGACTGATGATCTCAAACTCTGGCAAGTCAGTGCTGTTGCACACATCTAAAAATCAAAGAAAGGACAGAGGCAGGGTAGAAAGTACGGCAGCATGTTGGCGGACTGCAGGCGTTCTGTGTGGTGGGAACTGATGCCCTGAGTTTTGTAGAAGGAGACTAATGGAGACTAATACTTACTGGCTGCTTATACTGGTAAGAATTCTGAATAATGCTTTGGTTATTTGATAACTTTTCTTACTGTACAGTTGATGTAAGCATTTGATTTGTTATCTGAATGGTATTTATATGGATCAGTAACTTTTCTGCATCTTATGACTAATTCTGTACCTGTAACTGATTTTATGCTGTGGTGAATGTAAGTATGTTTTTCAAATGCAAAAAAATACCTGTGAGTACATAAAAAGTTGTTAGCTTCACCCCCACCAGTAAAAACAATAAAATACTGTTTACATATGTATTAGTATTAGAAGAGCCCTGGGGGCATTTTTCTGTGATATAAGTCCCCTTACTTTTTATACTGAGTACATTGTGTTGCTAATACTTTTAATTTAATTTAAATCTTGGTTAAGTGAAGAATGTAAATACATCTGCAATTTATGGACATATGGTTACATGAATGTGAAAATTATTTTTTGCTTAATCAATAACCATTAAAACTGATTGTGACAATTTATTATTCATAGTATATAAAATTATACTATAAGAATATTACTATAATCAAAGCTGTATGTTCCTATGGAAATTCCTCAAAAGGTGACCCACATGCGCACATGCAAACCTGTGATGGTCTCGGCGTCCCTGCAGTCGGGCGGCGCCGGATGTGTGTCAAGTTGGCTGGACTCGCCCTCACTCACATACTGCTCCTCCTGCGTATGCTGCCGCTCGGGCTCGGGGTCTGGATCCGGGTCCAGGTCTGGGGCCGGGGGCAGGGAGGGGGCCGGGGAGGCCAGCTTGGCTCACCTCTCACTGGTGGAGAGAAACAGGGGCCATGGGCCTCTGGAGCAGCAGCTCCAATGGGTTAGCAGATCCAAAACAACCAGGTGACAGCAGCTTCAGACACCTGGGGAGGAAAGAATAGACAAGTAAGAAAGGATGGAGAAAAGGAGAGAGCCAGTGAACCTTACAGAGCTCTACATACTAGTGTTGCTGTTAACCAAAGTCCACACTAATCAATGTGTCTCCCTCTTTCCCTACAAAGTCTTTCTCTTGGAGTGCTGCTGCTGACTCTGCAGTGTGCTGCCTGCCTGCCAGTCCCTTAAATCAAAGCCTGTCTGCTTCAGACAGCACTTTTCATCTGTCGGAAAATGAATAAGAAGGCAGATGGGGATTAAGAGCACTACTCATGATATAATGAGACTGTGTAACTTAATACATCCTTCTATGGGAAATTATTTTTTCTTGTTCTGCCATTATGGGAGATCAGACACCAGGTAAAACTACGGAACATAAAGCTCTTGAGCTGCGAGGGGTTCTGTGTTTCAAGGCCTTTGGTTAGAGTGCTTGTCAAACTTTGAACCTACTAGCCAACTCTGCAGCCCACATGTCCTGACCTCCCAGTCACCCACAAGGCCTTCTTCAGGGTCCCAGACAACTGGAGGAGCATTGTCAGAGTGAAGTTTGATTCCAGGTCCCCTGTCTGAAGTGAACACCAGTGCTCATAGTGACCTTGCATCGCCCCTTTTTTTTATTTACACAAGGATCTGACTCTCATTACAGATGCACAGCAGGCTATAGTCAGTAAACAATTCACAGATCTAGATCATGAAGGCCTGTGTTCATATATTCAAGACTGTGTGTCATCTGCTGCCAGTTGCTTGAATAGGTGGTTTCCTATGTACTAGCATGAGTAAACAAGACATCTGGTGATGGGTGAGTGCATCTGACAGAGATTTTTCTATAATTGAGAAGCACATGCATGACCACACCAATAGATAAAGGTGAACAGATGTTTTGCACATGGTCTGGTCTCTGCATAGCACTACAACCTTGAGATGTCATTCTCATTGCAGCAATTTGAATACTGTACACACACTCTCCGTTGGACCAGTGTTTAGTAGGAAATACATTTGGCCATTTAAAAAAAAAAACTGGTCATTGAGCATTTCAAGAACTATGTAATCTGTGAATTAGAGATAATTTGAAATTCATACTGAAAACACTCCAAGCATTTTTGGGATTAAGAGCCATGCATCAAAACAGTCCAAAAATGACTGTCCCTGACCAATTCAACCATATATTGTATATATTCAACCATATACAGATGGGTGAGAATTTACAAGAAAAAACCTGAACGAATGAGTGGAGAAATATAAATGCAAATGCTTCCACACAGATGCAGTGCACGGTACCACTAAGAAAATAACATCCAATCATGCTATGTGACAGATATAAAAATGCTGAACAGGATGCACAAGGAACACGACAAGAGGAAAAGATGTAAGTGACTTTGAAAGAGGGTTCATTGTTTGGCAGGAGATTGAGTCACAAAGACGCTCAGCCGACTCCTGTTCCAATAGGAACAGTGACTAAACATCTGCATTCAAATCTGTGGGAAAGACGCTGGTATATAGGGTTTGAAACCGGTCGACAGTGCACATTTGATGACCGTGATGCTCCTGCATTAGTGCAACATGAAAGAAAGAACGGAGGAGCAAGTCGCCCTCAGGTGACTGAGAACATCAGCGGAGGACATGATCAGACTGTGAGCTAGAACAGTACGACAACCATTACACAGAGAGGGATGATAAAGTAGGGCTGTAGTGCATGAACCCCTCATTACAAAAATGAATGCACATTTGAGAGTTCAGAGGTGCAAAAACCATCAGCACTGGTCTATAGAGATGTGGAAAAAAGGGATAATGTCAGATGAGTCATCCTTCAGCTTATTCTGGACGAGTGGGCGAATGCATGTGTGGCGTACGCCCAGAGAACGGTACAGGACTGAATGCTGACCCCTACACTGAGGGGATCCGGGGGCTCGCTTCTGCTATGTTGGGGCATTTTGCTGGTATGGTTTGGGTCCATTTGAGTGATCACCTTTATACTATAATAAAACACTCCTAACCTGAGTGGGCTCTTCCATGGCGGTGCCCCCATCCTTAGGGATCGAGGGATCGCTGGATGGTTTGATAAGTATGAAAATGATGTGAATCCTATACCGTGGCCTTCGCGGTCACCAGATCTGACCCCAGCTGATCTCCTAGGGGAGATTTTGGACCGATGTGTTAGACAGAGCTCTCCACAACCATCATCAAAACACCAAATGAGGGAATATCGTTTGGAAAAACTGTGTTCATCCCTCCAGAGAGTTCATAGACTTGTAGGATCAATGCCAAGGAGCACTGAAGCACTGACCTTACTTGACACTTGATGTTAGTTTTGCCATCAATTTGCCACCAATCTGTATGTCAGCTTGTGAAAAGTCTTCTTCAGGTCTTCAAAAATGGACCCAATAGCTGAGTTCTAGGCAAATAAAAGCTACTTACTTAAAATAATATGTCTATGCTAAGCATCTGCATAAAGACATGCATTAGACCAGATCTCAAGGATTTAGAGTGTCTTTTCTATCTCTTGGTTTTTTTTGAGGATTCAAAAGGGAATTACTAATTATAGTTGAGAATAAAACACTGAGGAGATAGATACCTAAAATCAGAGCGGTTGTTATTTATCGACAAGCAAAGCAGTGGCAGTAACAATTAAATGTCTTAGAAAGCACTGGTGTCCATTCCAGCAGCTTTTTGACCTTTTACAGTGAAAAATATTTGTAGTGTCCTGCAGCTGCTGCTGCTGCTGATGATGATGATGATGGTGCTGCTGCTGCCCATATCACCATTAAGTAGGCCAGGGTTCATTCATGCATGTGACACAAACAATGTTATTTGAATTCTGTCTGAGGGTGTGGCTTCATCTACATCAGAGGGTCGCGTCACGGATGCGGATCTGGGTTTTTTTTTCATATATCGTGTCCTTACAGTGCCACGACGATGTCCAAACCCACGATCAGCTGGCCTCACAATGCGGGACATCGCGATTAAAACACATCAATGCGTGCAAGAGGTGAAAGCAGCCCCCGGCCACACAGATCTACTCACACAGCGGTGACTGATCCAAACAGTGTCAAAATAAATCCAAAGATCCAAGAGGGGCTCTGGTGCGCTGAAGTAACCCAGCAGGGAGGAAATGGGCCGATTTGCCGGATGGGTAGAAACCGTCTCTGTCTGTCAGTGAGTGTGTGAGCGTGTGTGATTGTGTCTGAGCGTGTGTGTGTGTGTGTGTGTGTGTGTGTGTGTGTGTGTGTGTGTGAGTGCAGGCCGGGCCGAGCGCTGAGAGATTTCTGCGGTGTCTGGTCTCTTTTGGCGGCGGTGACAGCTCTGGACGGTCAAGGTCACCTTAGGCTGATTTCCAACGTCGTTCCTGACCCGGTCCGCTCCACCTTCCCATCAGCCATCTCCCCCTCACTCTCTCCTCCGTCTCTCGCTCTCTCCGGAGCCTCCCTCCCCACTGTCAAGCCCGACGGGGTGGGGGGGGGGGGCAGTAACAGGACCTCTAGCTACCGCCTTCAAAATAAAATTCTTCATACTGAGACAAGAGGTTACATGGGGATTTTTCTTTTGAGGACTGTACTAAATTTAAATGATGAAAAAATGTATCGTATGGTCTGCAAATTTCCCTTATAGCATCTCGCATTCATAGCAATACAGGCCTACAAAATCGAAATAAACATGGAATTGAAGCATGTCCGGAAAAAACTAAGATACAGTCATATCAAACGACCAGAAACTAAAGAATAAAAGCTCCAGTTTCCACATAGAATATAATGTAATACTGGACAATAATCTGCACATCAACTCATGTTGTCAAGGTGAGACCATGAATGTGTATTGATGGTTATATGCTCTGCACTCCCCAAGATTTCATTGCTCTTTTTTTTAATTTTTTAAATTCTTTCATTTAACACCAACTTTTCGTGGTTTTAATTCTAAGGCACACTTTTATTTCCTACTGGATCCCGGGTAACTGTATCTGACTTGACTGTTTTTGCTCCCTGTTTCTGCTCAGGCACCCAAACCAGGACCCACCCGCGCTGGACCGAGCATCAGTGACGTCAGGAGCACCCACAACAGGAAGGAACGGTCCGGGATCACATATATAAAGAAACTTGCCTCTCATGACGACTGACATCTAATGTGGATAAACTATCATTGTTTTTACTAATTTAATTTATTTATTTCGGCTACACGTTAATTTTCTTTTTAACTAAACTATTGACGAACACCCACAATGTTTTTGTTTTTTTTTTTGACTGCATAAACACTTTCCTCATTTATGCAAATGTAATAAAAACGTGACACAGAATGTGCAGGACATGAAAGAATATGACAAGGATTTGTTCGTTTATATATAATAACCAGCATACATATGATGTGCAGCAACTAAATACGAGGTGCATTGTTATGCATAAAAAACTCTCAATGTATAAAAATAACAGTTTTTCTGATGGACACTGACCAAATAGAAATCAGTTTGCATTGATACCCTCCCTCTGTCTGTGCCGGACTGAAGAGAGAGGAGCCATTGTTCTCCAGAGACTAACCAGATGGCACCGTGTCTAAGTCCAAACAGTGTTGTCAAGTGCAACAACCAGTAGAAGCCAAATGCAAAACAGACCCAACACTCACAAGAAAACTACACACCACGATATTTGTAGAATAATATTCTCTGACAATGTTGCATAGTCGGTTTGCAGTGGTCTCAGGCTACTCTGGGGTCATTCTTCAACTATCCTTAGGTCTTGACCGTCTACTCATTTATGATATGTGCTTGATGTTTTGTTGTGATCAGTGGTTTTGCTAATTCAAACTAAAATCAGCCCCATGTTCCGGTGCTCCATGCTACCTAACACACTACTCTTTACAGTGGTGAGTGACATCAGGTGACCAGTATTAAGCCTCTACTAAGAAGACATACTTTTTAGCAACACAGTGTCATATATGTTTTTATTGCAGAACTTGCATTAATCATTTGCACTCTGTACAAAACCTATTTTACTAAACTGAGGCATTTGCACTGAGCCATCATCTACCATGGTTACTGCAGAAACAGGGGGTTAGTCCTAGCTCAGAACAGTTGTTATCATATTTATTTTCACAAATGGTAATATCAGGTAGGAGGAGTTATTTTTTATTTTAGTGCAATGGAGATGTTGGCAAGGAAAACATAGGTGAAGGCGAATCAGGGGAAAGAAAGTCAGCAACAGACATAATGGTACCCTACCAGAAAAGGGAATTTCAACAGAGTCGTTCCGTTGAATTCAGGCCAGATGTTGGAGGCAGAGGCTTGAAGGCTTCAGTGGCAGAATGATGAAACTCCTCACCCAGAACAAAAATCTTTTTATTTCACAACAGAAACAAAATATTGGTTGCCACATGCATTGTGTTAGGCTTCACTGACAGCAGCAGACAGGTGAGATGCTGATGTCAAACCTCATTGTAATTCAATGTCTCAACAGCAGATGGAAGCAGAGGGCCTATGTGGACAAAAGGCACGGTATTTGTTGCAAATTTATAGAGATGTTTGTGATGCATATACTGCAAAAATAATCACCGGGGTCTTTTATCTCAACATGACGACCCATGGCAGCATGTGCCAATGATGCTGGATGATGCTCAGAGAAGAGGCACAGCATTAAAGCCAGTCACCTATAGGATCACATCGCAGGACTGGAGCGTAGTGGGTCTTGCGTTGGAGCGTCTTTTATGGGATTTTGTAACGATGCTGTGGCCCTGCCCTGCAAGTAGCTGGAACATCGGCACATACGCGCTCCAAGCTGCCATTTGTGTATGTGGCTGCCGTCGCTGTGCAGCCAGAGCATCAAAACAACCTGACTTTTTCTTCTCACTTTTTTGTTTATTGTTCTAAGCGGCGGATTGAATTTTGCATTTAGTTTTCCGTGCATCAAGCTGAAACATTTACTTTTCTGGTTTGTACATTATGATCTGTCATCCGGGTAAACTGATCAATCTGCGGGGGCCCATCTGATCTCGGGGCATTTAACCGACCTGCGTGAACCCTCATTTGGGGAGAAGAGACGCCGCTGGTGGCGGGAGGGTGAGAAACGCGAAATCAGATTGTTTTCTTCAGGTCATTTCAGGACGGATGAAGATGGGTCATGTTGGTCGACTGCAGCTGGATTGACCACGGCTGCACATGGGAATTGATTTACCTTGTTTACCTCCTGAACAACACACAGCTCCTCACCGCCTCCCTGATTTAGCGCCTGCAGCCTTCCACCTCCCTCCCACTGGCTGGTCACACCAGAAGACCCACTTTGAAAATCGACCTATATTATCCTAAAAAAAAAAAAATGAATTTCGACCAGATCCTTTCTGCCATCGGAGGCTTCGGCAAATATCAGAAGATTTTGTACATATGGATTTGTTTACCCCAGGTCCTCCTTGCCTTCCACATGATGGTGAGCATCTTCACCGGAGCCACACCGCCGCACCACTGCCGTGACAACTCGAGCTCAGTGGCCGGGAATCAGTCCTTCTTCCCCGGCCCGCTCAGCCTCAACCTAAGCCTCTCGGACTCCGTCTGCTTCCCCTCCGATGTGCTGCCGCGGGGGAACCGGACCGAGCGCGTCCCGTGTGGCCGGGGATGGGTGTACGGCAAGGAGACGTTTCAGAGCACCACGGTCACCGAGGTACGGTGGGGCGGTGTTGAGGAGGGCACGGAATATGGTGCTAAATCTGGGCTGAGAAGCAACTCGTTCATAAAGTCACCGTCCTGCATGGGAACAGGTGGAAGTGCTCCACTCTGTTAAATGAGAGACAAGTTGTGTTTAAACATTTGCCTGAAGCAATAAGCTTTTCGAGCCATTCTTATAATATTACCAATGCAGGACCAATAAATTAAGGGACATTGTCTCTAATATTGAAGACCGTTACCTGTAGGATTCTACATAGCAGTTTAATATAGGGGATATGCAAAGTTGCTTTATAAAAGTGATGTGATGGCAAAAATAATTAAATACCATATATGGCTGGATCAACTTGCTCAGGGTCAATGGAGCAGAAGTGAGCGGCCCCCATTAATGTCCTCTTCGTCTTGGCTGTGAGGAATGTGTACAGAAATCTAATCCAGATGTGCATGTATGTATGATAAGGTAACAGTAACATAACTGTTGTGGTTTTCCGTCCACTAGTGGGATCTGGTTTGCGACAGAGCTGGACTGAACAGCCTGGGTTCATCTATCTACATGTCCGGCCTGTTGGTGGGCTCTGTGGTGTTCGGAGCCATGGCTGACAGGTAGGCTGAGCCGCTTTCTCTTTCCTCTTCTTAGCCTGGGGCTCTCAATTTGTACAAATAGAACACATGGCCAGATTCCTAGCATCAAAGCATGGTTGCAGGAGTGGAAACAGCTAGCTAGAATCCTTGGCATATCATAGCCATCTGTAAGAAGGGCAGCTGTAAATCATACTTGACTGAGTGGAAGAACCAAAGTTACACTCGAGGACTTGACTGATACTGTTCCTTTTTAACTTTCCTATATAGCAGGGGATGTTTTTGTCTTAAACATCTTATGTAAAATAGCATAATTCTTAGGTTATAACAACGGCTGAATATTCAGTGTTTCTTGCAGGGTATAGATATCTCAGACATAGCATAAATGTTTATGTGACACCAAAACTCTCCCATACTTGTAAAAATTCCTGAAGGTATGTTGGCAGGGAGTTGCAGTTTTCACACACTTTTACATTTTACTGGCCTGTTTTGACTGGTCACACCCTGTCACAGCTACAGTGATTCCCCTATGCATTCATTCCTGCATGTGCTTTGAGAGCATTGTCATGTTCACTTCTTCACTCTCTCTATGCAAGGTATGGCCGACGTTTTGTCCTGCTGCTGTCCATCGCTTTTCAGACTGTGTTTGGAGTTGCTGTGGCCTTTGCACCCACCTTCCCTGTCTATGTGACTCTTCGCTTTGTAGTTGGCACCACAATATCTGGAGTCATCATCAATGCTTTTGTGCTTGGTACTTACAAAACAAACACACACACACACACACACACACACACACACACACACACACACACACACACACACACTCACACACACTCACACACACACACACACACACACACACACACACACACACACACACACACACACACTCATTCAAACACATACAGGATGAGAATTGATATAGTTGTAGTAGTAGTAGTGATAGTTGTAGCTATTGTAATTATACGAGGAGGATGAATGAGTTTCTTTAATACTCAGAAAAAAAAGTCAGTCATGAACAATCTATCAGATTTGAAGGGAAGTTTCCTTGTGTGTTCTCCCATTTCCTTTCAACTTTCAGTTTTTAATTTTTAGATGGGAGCTGTATTTTTTGAGGGAGCATTGTGTTGTCCTAGATTTGAGGGGTGCAGCTAAATTATTATATTCTACAATTTAGAAAAAAATTATCCTCCTACCACTTTGGCTCACATTGCCCTTCTAAAACACATTAGATATAATATGTTTGTTTTTTTTTAATGTTGGCATTTTTTACTTTATTTGACAGTTGGCAGTCTGGAGAGAGACAGGAAACAAAGGCAAAGAGAGAAGGGAATAACTTAAACAAAGGGTCACGTGGCTGGGAATCGAATGGTGGTTGTTACAGTTATGTGGTATGCGCCTTAACCATTGGGGCATATGGACATCACCAAGCTTGACAGGGCCATAATTCTCACTATTTGAAAAGCTGATATATTAGACATGGAGATGGTTTTTGGCCATGCTAGTGATGTGGCTCTGGGAATTACAATGTCAGCCACTACTTTGGTCCAGAATGAAATATCTCAACAACATCTCAGGATGATCCATTATAACTTTTGTGATACTATGACTTTTCATCTAGTGCCATCATCAGATCTAATTTTCAGTTTGTCCAGTACTTTGGTTTATGATCACATTGCTGCAAAACTAATGACATTCCCATCAGCCTCAGTTTTACTTTGTATTTAGTGCTAATTAATGAAAGTCAGCATGCAAACATGCTATTGTGAACATGCTAATCTTAATACCTGCTAAACATCGGCATATTATCATTGTGAGCATGTTTGCTGACATTAGCATTAAAGGTGCTAGTGTAAGTTTTCGCTATCACTACAAAGCCAATCTTAGCGTTGACAACTGTTCACTCACCAGTCTACAACAAATGTCGCAGATTTAGCATCAAATGAAGTTCCTTTACTCACCAGGAGCTGTTTCCAGCAATGGAAAGCAACACCATTGTTAACTCTTGTTTTGCTTTTATTTCTATCACTTCTTATTCTCCTACCGAAGTTTTCAAGTTAGCTAACCAGCTAGCCCTGGCCTCTCCCCTCCAGTAATGGCATTTTGTGATTGTTAGTCATTATAGCATCCATCCTCCCTTCAGTCCAACATGAGAGGATGAAGAAGTGGCGAGCAGGAAATGAAGGTTGATGCTGGATTCACAACATTTCTTCTAGACTGGTATGTAACCAGCTGTTAATGCCAATGTTGGCATACAGCACTCTTAAGCTCAAAGCATCTCTCTGTACAGCTGAGTACAGCAATGCAGACTATAATGTAGGAGGTCTCAATTCCTCTGATAACGATTATGAAGAATGTACAACTGTCGATTATCATTCAAAGAAAGCTGTGGATTAATAGTCATTTTATCAGCCAGACCTTCAGAATATGTATCTCAAGTGTAATAACATCTCATGATGTTTTGTACCACATCCTGCCCAATCCCAGAGCACAAACCCTTGCCACTCGTTCCTCTACTTTAACTTCCAAACCACCAATACCCATCCTTTCCCTTCCCTTCCCTTCCCTTCCCTTCCCTTCCCTTCCCTTCCTCTCCTCTCCAAATCCTGCACTTTTTTTTTTTTACCCCCAAAGGCACCGAGTGGACATGCACTAAAAGACGCATGCTGGCCGGTATCATCACAGACTATGCCTTCGGCCTGGGCTACATGCTGCTAGCAGGTGTAGCATATCTGATACGAGACTGGAGAAAGTTGCAGCTGGCTATATCAGCCCCAGGCTTCCTGCTCATCTTCTATATATGGTGGGAGATTCAGCGGTCATCTGAACATTAGATCCACTGTGTATGAATACATTTCTTGGACATGGATACAAGAATACCATGTTTGTGATCCTCATTTCCTCCTCTGCTCTTATTTCTGGTTCTCTCTCTTGCCTCCGTCTGCTCTTTCTTTTCTCTTCTCCCTTCGCTCTCTCCTGTCAGGGTGCTCCCTCAGTCTGCCAGATGGTTGTTGGCCAATGACAGGCGAGAGGAGGCCATTGCACTCCTGCGCAAGGCAGCACTGGTTAATGGCCGAGTTTTACCTCCTGCTGCGCAGGTCTGTCTTTCTGCATTTAACTCCAAACTCTCATTACTCTCATGCTATATTAACCATTAAAAGGCTTTTTGTCTGCTGCATATTTAATAGACGGGTAAGAGAGTAGTATCAATCCTCTCATCAAACTCTGCGAATGCAAATAAGTATATTTCTCAATTATTCCTATGTCCAACTAAAACAGCGAGGCCTGCACTCTTTAAATTTTTTGGGAACTATTTCAGCTGTGGATTAATAAATACATGTTGTGCCAGTGAGCATTTAAAGTAAATTTAAATGTTGTATTTAAATTTAAAATAAAATACAGTTCCCATGCTCATCATAATGAAGGAACTCTCACTCAGTGCAACAAAGTGGTTTAGTGATCGGGATTTAATTCCTTTTGACAACAGCAGAACACTATATGACAGTGGAATAAGATCCATCATGCATACAATACGTGCTAGTAGGATCACTTCTTTGTTGGTTCGGGGTTTTTTCCATTGGATTTGGTGGAAATATCAACGTACTTATCCTTAAAAGCTCTTGGTTTAAGTGTGTGTCCATGTGTGCATCAGGTAGCGAAATGTGAGATTTTAGGTGGAGGGAAGCGAAGTCACTCTGCAGTGGATCTTGTACGAACACCTCAGATGAGGAAGAGGGCTATCATCTTGTTCTACATCTGGTGAATCTTGTTTTTATGTGTACATACATATATGCTTTTTAGCATCATTATCATATTTTTTCTTTCTCTTTTTCACTTGTGACAATATCCCTGTTCCTCCTCTGCAATCCCAGGTTTGTGAATGTTCTAGTGTACTACGGACTCTCACTAGGTGTGTCCAGGTTAGGGACCAACCTCTATCTGACCCAGTTCGTGTTTGGGTTGGTTGAGATCCCGGCTCGTTCTCTGGTCCTGCTCGTCCTGCCCTGCAGCCGCCGACTCTCCCAGAGCAGCTTCCTAGCTGTTGGAGGACTCGCCTGTTTGCTAATGCTTGCTGTCCCTGCAGGTAGGACATTTGTATTTACATTCATATAGTTTTATGATAGGAATGTATTAATGGCTTTTGTTATCAGGATAATTTGCCTCCTTTTTGTCTTTCCTTTAATCCTCACCTTCCCTCTGTCTGCAGATCATCCCAATGTCATGACTGGTCTTGCCATGGTGGGGAAGTTTGGTATAACTGCTTCCTTTGCTGTAATTTATGTGTACACTGCTGAGATATTCCCCACTGTGCTACGGTAAGAAATCTTCGTCTGTACAATTTCAATTACTTTTCTCCAACAAACATAGTATTTTTTTTTTCCATCTCTTATGGTAATTCCTACAAACTCTTTTCCTTATATTCCCATAGGCAAACAGGAATAGGTGTATCTAGTATGTTTGCGAGGATGGGTGGTGTGTTAGCACCCATCATCAACATGCTTCATAACCACAGCCCTGCTACCCCTCTGGTCATCTTCGGTACCTTCCCGCTGTTGGGTGCTGTCCTGGCTCTGGCACTGCCAGAAACTGCTGACAGACCTCTTCCTGACACAGTGGAAGATGCTGAGAACTGGGACATGAGGTACCATAATGTGATCTCTGTTTTCACTGGAATGGGACTTTGCTTTTTTGAGCCTTCGGGAAAGTAGAATTTGTGTGGTGAATTTCGTTGCATTTTCTTCATCACAAAAAGAAGAGAATAAGTGTGAAAATCATGGAATCAAAAATTAATGTTAATGTTAATGGGATTTTCTTTATTGTTTTCACACTTTGGTTTACTGCTTATCAGTGTCATCACAGTTTCTGGATTTTCTGTGTCACTTTTGATCTCTTCGGAGTGCTTTCAATGTGCTCTCGCTACTCAGCCTTAATGACCCTGAGCAGGATTTAAAATCTCACTCCGCTGTTTGTTCCCATGTGAAAACCCAACCTCTGTGGGCTCAGTGTGTACTTTGTGTTTTGTCTCTTGCAGGTCACCTCCCAACAAGGAAAACCCTGAGATGTGTGAGGATATTAACCAATCGGCTAGCAGCACAGAGGAACAGGAGCTACAACATCTAGCAAGCCAGGCCTAACTGTAGTTACATGGATGCGCACATGCTATTATTCACACATTATACAGCCTCAATGTTAATACCAGATAAAGACTTAGAACAGCCTCTATGCAATAACATGTCAGGATCTGATTTAGATCTCTATGCAAGAAAGCCAAACATACTTCGTCCACCAAACTAGCAAGGGGGTGCATGCACATGTACACAAAGCAGGCATTCAGTTCTGCTGCTGAGGCAAATCAACAGCTTACTGTTTTACCAAATGCAAGTAAACACTGGTTTGAGTCAGGAATAGTCCTGGTTTGCAATCTTGTGCATTCCTCAGACGTTTATACTTTTATCCTAGTTTTGAGAATAGGTTTGATATATTTTAGTTTTATGGGGAGACAGGATAAAGATACAGATTGCATATTTGTATACTGTATATTTCCACATCTACAGGCATCAGCTCAGCTCAAATTTATAAACATGAGCTGATCTAAAGAATCAGATTGGGCACGAAGACTTAAGATGAATACTCCTTCCTCTATAATGCAGCCCACCTACAGTAGTCTTGGTGAGCAGTTATTTTTAAGACTTTGTATTTTTCAGGACTGAAGCATTTACTACATTTTGTGCATTTCATGAAAACACTTAAATATTTTTGTATAGAAGTGTCTGTTGACTGTGGAATATCTTTGTTTTATCTTAATGCTGTATAACAAGCAACTGCCTTGTTTTCTATTGTATGTTCTCAAGCCAAGAGGAATAAAGCTAGGCAGGTGAGATTGCATGCTCTAGTTACCTTCGTAATGCCCAACGTAGCCTTTTGTTAGACTGCTGTAGTTAATTTGTAGTTTTGTATGAAAACTGGGTTGTGACTGTGATCAACATGTGAAGAGATATTTGATTTAAACATTTTCTGTAGGGGTTTGTTTTCATTTATTTTCATTCTGATGTGAGTTACTTGCCATGGTGACATCGATCGGTAGATATCTAGTGTATTTTTAAAGTGTTTAAGGGCTGTTATGTATATGGATTAGTGAAAGATAACCTAGCATGGATCTGAAGCACAAGTCATGTAGTATTCATATTACTCAGGACAGGGGATTTTATTCATCAATAACTATTATTCATATAGGAAAGACTTTAGACGCCAGTATGATTTGGAAAGCATAAAATTGTGTGGACGGGATAAGAGGTTATTCCAATGCATGAATTATAAAAAGCATGCCTTACTGCTGCCCATAGCATGTGACAGATGTGACTGAAGCCAGCAAATGGAAGTTTCCAATTTTTTATTGCATTGATTCCAGGCAAGTACATCTGCAACAACGCAACAAATCACATAAAACTTGTAAACAAATGGAAATGTGTCCCAAAATGTACTTTGTACATTTGCAATGAAGGCACTGTACCTTTGTGCCATCAGCAATAAACTTGTCAAAACCATGCGGGCTGTGTTCGAGTTGTGCAATATCTCAATTTACTCATTCACCATTCCACAGCAACAGTTATTATCATCAAGCAGCTCGATCTGATATAATAACTACACCAGTGATTTGAAATTACTGTCACTCATTCCCCAGCACTCACATAGTGGCTTTATTATACATATATATATATAGAGAGTACCAAAGCAAATCTATGCCAGTGTTACGTATGTAGCATCAGTGGTGACGCCACAGTTGTTATCCTTCATAGACATGAGGATGTAGCCGTCATTGCCCCAGTAGGTTGACCATGAGTTTTTTATCAACCAGTATTGCTCCCCATTCAGGGTCCCATAACCCACTGCAAGCACAGCATGGTCCAAATCATCAGTGGTATTACCTGAAAAACAAATCAAACATGCTGAGTTGTAGAGAGAGAAAGAGAAAGATGGTGGTTGCTGTCAAAATTTTGAGCACCAACTTACCACAGGCAGGTTCGTAGTAGACACCATGGCTGTAGAAAATGAACGATCGATGCGATGCGTCAATACTAACAGCCACAGGACCATTTTTATAGAGAGCCAGCTTAAGTGCCTCTGCATTTCCTGATGTGACGTTGGTGTAGCTCTTGATACGTGCAGTAAGCTGAGATGAGTTCAAATGGCAAAATCCGTTCTGTTCAGAGAGGAAAACAAAACTTTCAAACACAAAACACTTGAAAGTTCATGCAGGGTAATCAGGCAACAAGTACTAAACACATTTTCCTTATCCAGTACATATAGAAAAAAAAAAATACAAAGATTGTTCTGTTATAATTCCACAACCGAATTGGAAATCATATCGTATGTCCCCCATCATACATGGGTTTTTTGTCTCTATGTTATGCTGACTGTGAATCTGAAGGTAAAAATCACAATATTACTTTCACAGAGGCACATTGTACTAGTGGAAAAGTCTCAAGGTGACTTAATATCGACATATACTTAGATTCAGACAGTTGGACTCGAATTTCATAGGAACTTGTAACTCTAATAGTCTGTATTTTGGCAATTATCTCCCATATGAACCAAAAGAAAAACTGCCAAAAAGGAGTTTCCTTTTTGCTTGCACCCTTGGAAAAAAAAAAAGTGATTTAAAGACTGAATGAGAGTGAGTTTCAATTTCAGTCCAATGCAGTATTAACTAAATTGATTATTTTACTTCCACTGGTACAGGCATCCCATGATGAAATAATCTTACCATTCCCATATAGGCACCGTATGTTTCTGTTGTGGCAATGCCTCCATGTTTCATGATCCACTCATATGCTCTCCATTCTTCCCCTCCATCACAGCCGTTATTGCCGAATCCCCAAGAACAGTCTATCAGCATCTGCTGGGAGAGAACCTGCAGGGAGCCTGTCTAAAAGACAAGAGGAAATCATACTGGGAATGCTGATTATTAACCTGCCCCTGCACTGCATGAATCCAGTTCTCTGAAATACAACTGTAACGACAGTTTCACTAGCTTTGTCTTCTCATTGTATCACACCAGCCTCTCATAACCTAAAAGAAACTCAGTTCTTCATAAAACACTGAGTAAAACAGTGAGTGCACAACAAAAAAATTAATAAAACACAAAAACAGACAAGACTGTTAGACATGTACACAAGGTTCAGGATGGGAATAAAGTAAAGTTAATAATAAACATCAACACCAGATGTTATCTACAGGTTGCTCAGCAGCACTGTGAGGTCACTAAGAGGTATATCTAAAATTGGACCCTGGAGAGTGGCTCTGTTTTTGAACCTGCCTGTGGGGACAGGGATGCTGCGCCGTGCAGGTCACTTCCTGCTGCTGCACTGTGCGCTGGCAGTGAAACAAAGACCAACTGCTGGGGTCTCACAAAAGTACTTCCATGCAGCCAAATCCAACTGTGCTTGCAGCAATTAATGAAGCACTCACCTCCTAACAAATTCCTAAACTAAATGGAGCATTATGACAACTGACAACTCACTTCGGTAATCTGTATGAAACTGACAAATATCTCGGGCTAATATTGGGCCAAAAATATTTTACGAATGTAACCACTGCATTAGCTTTCAATGAATTATAATGTAACTTGGAACAACTTCAACAAGGGGGTCATGTTAGTGCTTTAAGTAATTAAGGAGTGTGCAGAAACACAACTAAATTAATTTACAAGGCCCTTCTAAACTCCAAAAAAAAAATCTTTTTTTTTTCTTTTTAAATAACCACCCACCTCAGTAGTATTTTTCAATTTATCCCTGCAGTGGGTAAATGATTTCCTCAGATATTCCCCATTTCACACTCTTTGTGCATGTGTGTGTGTGAGAGAGAGAGAGTGTCTCAAAGAATTTGGTCATTTCAATGGGGTGCCATCAAATCCCATAATAAACCGGTCCAATGTTTGGGATCGGGTTGCCTAGCAACATGGGAGAAAAGAATGTCTTTGAGCTTTTCCTTCGACAGGATGGAAGCAGGCCAAAGCTGACATTCACTCACTTTCAGTTATTCTCACACACACGGTCAAGTCTGTCTAATGTGAGTGAAAGTTGCACAATAAAACGTCTCGTGGACCCACCCCTGCTCTGAAGGGGACGACTTCTCTTTTCTCACAGCGATAGTTCTCTCAAGCTTTAGTGATACTATAGGACGTGTCAACTGAAGGGCATCAGATTTATATTTTTGATCAAATTATTTAAATAAATGGACTCCATCCATAAACTTTTACCCAGATGTGACAGAATAATGTTTTTCTTCACACTGAGGCATTTTTTTTTGGCCAAAACATCCTTGGAAAATCCTTAGACGAACATCCACAATAATCATACTTTTGTATGCTTTTCTAATAGCCATTTTAAAAACAAACAAACAAAAAATACTTTTTTTCCACTGCTGTTTTTGAGCATTTTCCCTAGAAATTAACTCACGTCACCTCATATCTACCCCATTTTTAATCATTAATGCATTCCTATAGCATATTTGATACAGTATGTCCTTCGTTTTCATATAATTTTCTGTATGTTTTCTGCCCAAATGACCCACTGTGACATCTGGTACATTAAAATGAGAGAGAGGCCAATATTAGCAATGCAAATAAAACAAAACATGAACAGATGAGGCCCCATGCCCAACATCTATGGTTTTAAAGAGCATAAGGAAGCAGCCTGGTCAGTTGAATACACTGTACTTGGGCCACTGACTTTTGTGCAAGCTGCTTCTTTATTAGTTTTCACCTTTAGGAAGAGAGCACCCTCTACTGCTCCAGTGGTGGCAAAGCTCCAACAGGAGCCACATATGGCCTGGTCCTTCACTGGGGTCACAGCGCCTGAAAGTGGAAGAGCAGATGTAGATACTAGGATGTCTGAGCAGACGAATGCAGCTTTGGTAAAGCATTTCAGATATGTGTATATGTACCATAAAGCCTCCAGTCAAGTGAATCAGGTACTTGAAGCCCTTCATAAATCTTGGAGGGGAAGGGGAGCCCTCTGTTTGGACTCTTTCCTCGTGTCCTTCCCCTCATGGTGGCCAGCTCTGACATGGTGCGATCTGACAGAGAGTTCAGAGCCAGAGAGAAAGGCAGCCCTGCTCTGTTCTTGGAGTGTACGTACCTATAGTAGCAAACAAGGACACAGTTACCGGGTCTTGTAAAAAGTTTATAAAAACTCAAATCTATATCCATAATGGACTGCTGTAAAAAACAGCAACGTTCTTTAAGAAAATGTCATGATGGTAATGCTACTGTGTCACAACTCTTACCGGAGGTTATGAACAAAAGCATGCTCCCTCTTTTCATGTTCTCTTTCACTGCTGTATTGACGCTGAAACTTCTCCTTGAAATGGGTGAACAAAAGCTGCGAGTGGCCTGTAGCTGAGGTGTGGATGAGATCTTTCATGGGATTGGCCAGCATGTGGTGCTCCACTCCTGGACCAGGAAATCCCCCACAGCTCATCCCTAAGAGGGTTAAAATTGACAGGATAGAAATGTGTTTCTCTTATGTCTTAATTCTTACTGGACTTCATGTACAATATGTAAGTACAGCAGGAGGCCACAAACCCTCAGGCAGGGAGAAGACTTTGGGGTCCACATGAGTGTTGAACTCCTTGTAGTCCACCAAGTACTTGTCATAGTGGGATCCAAGCAGTGTGTTGTACCCCATCATCTCATAGTGGAGGGGCGTAGCGGGCTCTTTGCCATCTGCACTGTTCTCCAAATGGGTCACCCACAATGTGTAGGTGTTCTTCTTATAACCCACAGTGGTCACATTCTGCCAAACTTCGCATAGGGAACCTCCATAGTACTCCATCCTCAGGAACTATGGGGGAAAACAATATTTTGACTTGTGAGAACACAGACAGATAAGGTCTGAGTATTTTATCAACAGCAATTATATTATGGATAAATTAAATGTGAAACAATGGTGTAATTATTTTGACTTCGTGGTGGAGGTGACTAATACATTACACATTTTCCATGACCACTTTAATAAAGGAGGATGATACTAATTGCTGTGCTTTCATGTAGACCTGTTTTCCCCAGTTCTCAAAAGTTATGAATCTGCATTGATGTAAAGCTTTAAGACTATGGGGAAAAAAAGTTAGCATCATAATGAACTAAAATCTTACTCATTAACACTGCAGTGTAAAAGACTCTGGATGCTCTACATCCCCTTTACAGGAATTAACCACAAAGTCTGCGTGTCAGAGTATTACACAAACTTTTGTGACTGCTGAAGTACAAGACCACAAATTCAGCAGCTGAAAACCGTTCAAGGTCAAAACTGACAGGCAGTCTTCAAGTTTGTTCATGGTGATAAGACTCATGTTAAACTAATTACTCCGATAACTATCTTATGGTGTTGAAATACTACACAGAACATTTTAATATGTACACACACCTGGAAGCCCTGCAAATCAGGCAGCGATGCTTGCGGTGTGACCGTTTCATTCTTTGTTCCATTGACCTGAAAGCACTTCATCACATTCTGCTCCACCTCTGTGGTCTCAGGGGTGATTTTATAGGCAACACCAAACTGCTGCTCTGCCCCCAACTGGTATGTTGACACTTGGCCTGTTGATCATCAAAATGAGAGATTTTAAAGTTCTGACATTATTGGCTCCTTTATGGGCAGAATTTTACATCCCTGGGTTGCACACTCATACTGCACCATGAAACAATGGCTATGGGGCCATGAGAGAGCAATGTGATTCTCTATTAAAAAAAAATACAATAAAAAAATAATAATAACTAGCATGGCTATCAGTAGAGGGCATACTTCCACCAAGGTGAAAAAAATGCCCTCTCACAATGTTAATAAAAGTGATAACGTCCTGAAACTGCCCCTTTAAATTGGAGCTATACTTAAACTGAATTGCTTCTTCTATGCTCACTCCCTCCATCAATTTTGGTGAAAATCAGTTCAGTATTTGTTGCATAATCCTGCTGACTAACAATCAAACAGTAACACTAACAATAATAATAATCATACAATTTTATAGAAAAATGTAGGCTATACCTAGTCCTCTATGCTTGGCAGAGCAATTCTTTGTTGCATCTTTCCTGTTTCCCGTCTTTCCCGTTGTCAACCCCATTTCCCAAACCACAAATAAACTCACACTGATACTAAACTGACCAATGACAGCAAAGTTTGATTACACTGTGTTTACACCCACAAGTTTAATACTATATACAGTCACTATTAATGTGATGCTGCTGCAGTGTTTTAAAAACATATCTGGGCATTAAATTAGATATTATCATTCACAGAGCAAATACACTGAAGAGAAAATAAGAGGGAAGATGGTCTGTTAATTAGTTAAGAGCTTGTTTTAGCTTTGGCTATTGGCAATAAGCTTACGCTATTTGAGAGCAGAATTTTGGGGATGACAGCTTGGGGGTACGAATTTCAAAAGATATTTCTTCTGCGGCAATTAAAAATTTACTGACTTCTTTATCCATTTGTAATTCATAACCACCTTGTCATGACTGGTTAGAATGTTAGAATGTTAGTCCTACCAGTTTACACCAAATTTCATTTTAAGGCTATAAAAATATATATAAAAATCTCTTTACGAAACCGCTTAAAAAGACGCAAAAAACACTACTTATTAAAGGTTCAGTGTCACATGACTATGTAACATCAGGCAAATAAGTTCCCCAAAAGTGCTTACTAATTGATTTTCACTTCTTTGCTTATATACTGCCGAATCATGTTCCACTCTGTTTGCTTTGGTCTGACACAACAGCCTCTGAGCTTCACTTAACTTACCCAATCAAGCAGGGAAAACACAGTCAGGTTTAAGAGGAACAGCCAGGGGTGAAGAGGTTTCTTACCATGGTAGTAGTCTATTCGGCTGGACTTTGCTGCAAGGTCTAACCAGGCCTCAAATGGCTCCTTGATTTCAGCATAGGGTAGAGAGATCATCCCTGCAATGGTAAAAGGAAACAGTTAAGTAATGAGGCTAAAATCTAGTAAACAGAGGCCCGGACATGTTAACCCCTGGTGGTATACTTCTTACCTTTGACATGATAGGTGTTCCCAAAATCTGGAGGGGAAGGGACAACTTTTGCCTCTGTAGCTGAAAACAAACATAAAAAAAGTGCTGAAAGGTGTTTTACATAAAAACTGCATTTTCACTCATGTTACTCACTTCAATCCTTTAATTCATATAACGAGAAACAGGCTAAGTGTAACCCTACCACTAAATTATAAGTGTAACTGGAGTCGTAGAAATATCAATGTCTGTCCTCAGACTTTTGCACATCACTGACAAGAGCGAAAGAAAATGTGAATGTGGCAATTTAGCCAATGGTGTATTCTCTCCTCCGCAGACAATGGACGGCCTTCGATGAGTGATGTGATCACGTTTTAGTCAATTAAGAGCCACGTAGTATACTTTTTTATGTAAGACGAATTAAAGAGAAGATTCTTTAGTTTCGTTTGAGAGTTCAGGCCCTGTTTTAACGCGTGTGCAGACATCCTGATAAGGAAGTCGATTTTAAAATTTACAATTTTTTGGCACAAGTTTGGCCCGAATTTGCGCACGTGTACGAGACTTAGCCAGACGCGCTTCACTCGGCATTTTAACAGGATCACATGCATCATCCAACCTCTGCAACCTCTTGTATACAAAAGTATTATTGTACAATCTCAACGATAAGTCGGCGACTATAGGCGCCGTGGTAAAACGTAGCTAGCGCGAAAACGCGCGTTGGCGAATGAAATAATTGTCCCTTACCCACGACGGCCCAGAGAATAACGGCACCGAGGAACCTGCACCGCATGACTCAGAAACTCAGGGAAGAAACGCAGTCAGACCAAACGCGGACGAAAACAACATGACTCCGCGGTGCACAGCTCCGCAAAACACCCAGTAAATAACCGACCGCGGACGCAAAGTTACTGACGCCCTCTCTCCTCCAACCAGGCGGAGGAGCGGAGGGGTGGAGGCCGATCTCACAGCGGCGGGGGCGGGTACGAGCTCGAGTCATGTGATCACCGAGCGTGTGATTTGTGTCACATGACTGAGCCGCGACGATCGTGTGGCTGTTTTTGGGAAGGAGAGGAGAAGGAGAGGTTGTGCGGTTGAGAGGTTGAGGTTGAGGTTGAGAGGTTGTGAGGTTGTGCGTTGTTAGATTTTATTTTAAAGTTTGCTGTGGTGTGTTCGGTAACGATGCAAACATCGTCACCAGTGATAAAATTCTTTTTCTCAGAGCCGCCTCGGCTTTACGTGTTCAGTAAAACGAGGGCACAGCAGGTGAATAAAACAAACAAACATTAATTTGGTAATTATAAAAAGTCTGACGTACAAATAAGCAGTGTAGTATAAATTTATATACATATATATATATATATATATATATATATATATATATATATATATATATATGTGTGTGTGTGTGTGTGTGTGTGTAAAATATAATGAAAAGAATAATAATATAATAATAGGGATAGATTACTAAAGTATTAAAGTGGCTGGTGTAAAACAAACAAAAGGAGATGCTAGGGTGTGTTTCAGTGTTATCTGTCAGAAGCTTGAGAGAGAATATGCTTTGTACGGGGAAGGTATAGTCTGTGTTATTGCTGAAGACCCTTTTGGTCACTTAAAGTAATTCGGTCACATGGTGTTGGTGGTGATAGCAGTAGGGATGGGGCCTGTTCACCATTTAGTTGTGAATGGAGAGAGAAAGAGTGATGGGGAAGCCTATTTTTTTCCTAACCGATGTTTACGGACTTTTTAGCTGTTGATCATCTTTCTATATCTTGTTGATGCCTTTTGGAACATTTCTGAACATCTTGGATGCTGTATCGACCTGTTTTACCTGCAAGTAAAACTACTAAATGCAGCCATCGCATCTATGACTCTTGGACAGCCAGTGCATCAAGCGGATTATTCTCCCTTACTCAGCCTCTCCACCACTAAATCTTAGTTGTAGATAGTGACTTATATGCTGTCTGCAGTGTTATGTCAGTTCACACATCACAAGAGCTGGCTTAGTTCCCACAGCTTAAAATAAACTAGTTTATGTTAATTTCTTAATATTCTTTGTGAGCTGCACTGAGCTATTATTTTTCATTAGAACCTCCTCTCAGACATCCATTCCTAGCCCCAAATCATTGCCGCTTTCCAAACCAAATGATTGTACCTCTATAGAATCAAAGGCAGAGATTACTAGTAAAAGTCAAGAAAAACAAACCAATGTGAAACTTAGACAATGTGTCATAAAGCAGGGCAACTCAAGACAGATCTGTTTACAAATATAATTCAGCCCTATATCTCAAATTGTTGCTGATGTGGGTGAAAATCAGATTTGTTTTTTTCAGGAAAATGGACATAATTCAAACAAAAGTGTGAAATATTTCCCCAGAGGCATGCATTCATTACTGGTCTGATTTTTCACAATGGCTCTGTGTTTCGAACAAAGGGAAAAGAGCGGTGCTCAAGAACTGTTCTTATAATTCATGTACCCAAATTTATAATGCCTGCCCCACCCACTTTGTTCTTGTCATCAGGACTACCATGACTTTGGTGCCTTTCCTTCACCAGGGAAACTGTTGCTACCCTGTTCCGCCCTGAAGGAAATGTAGACTGGCTGACTTGGAAGGTCATCGCAGCATTGTTAAAATTACCCATCATTAATTAGAGGATGGTCCCTGTGACAGTGTTGCCAGAACCTAACATAAAATTACCACTTCCCCTTTTTTCAAACAGTAAGAACCAAACAAGCATGACATATAGACCTGTTGAAGAAAGTAAGTTAAGAAAACAGGTTTTAACCATAGTGAGTAGAGTTATAGATTTCAAGCTATGAGACAAACCAAGTGTCAAATGTCTAATGGATGGCAAAACATGAAAATATTTCCCTATGTAAAATACCAAAAATGAATTGTGTAACTTCTACAAATACGTGTTTTGTCACAGTACAGGTTTTTTCTTTTAATCTGTATTCCTCTGATTGTATATCAGGGCACTTAAAAAAAACTTAACAGCACCATTGGTACCCACATTTGATTTCGATGGAAAAATAACCTTCCTAAATCGGAGAGATAATGCTTTCCTTAGAGAAGATTATGCCCATATATGGTCATTTAGAATTCTACAGACACGTCCTTTAATGTATTCCATTCTTATGACATCACACTTTATGATGTCATCAAAATCAGTGATTACAAGGGGGCTAGAGAGCTGAGAGGGGAAAGTGCCAAGGAGGAAATCATTAAGACAGTGTATTCAAATGAAGATGGGTGGCGTTTCCAATGGGTGGCAAGTTTTGAAAACATTCAATTCTGAAGTGTTCCTAAGGTAAACTGAAGGTTTTCAAACACTGAGCAAAGGTTGGAAATGTGGGAAGATACCGTGAGTGTACCTTTTTCAATCCAGTGTTTTGTTATGATATAAGGTTAATTTTAATCTGTGTTTCTCTAATTGGAAACTGTTTAAGTCTTTAAGAAAACAGGTTTTAAAGCAGACTGAATGGAATTAAAATATTCCACCCAGGAGAAGAACCTTAACTCATGGACGGGAAACATGAAAATATTTCACTATGTTGGATAAGCTGATGATTTCAATTGCCAAGGTTTCAAAACATGCGTTTTGGTAAAGTATGAGTTTTCTTATAATCTGTATTTCTGTTATTGTAAATAGTGAAAGTGATTAAGAAAACAGGTTTTCAAATAGGTTGATGATTTTATGTGTGGGTTTTTTGAAAAATGTTTCAGGTTACGATTAGTAACGATTTTAGTGGCCAAAGGTTTCCAAACATGAGTTTTTGTAAAGTATAAGTTTTAATGTAATGTGTTTTTCTCTGTACTTGTCTAATTCTCTGTATTGTCTAATTTCCAAGGTTTCCAAACAAGTGTTTTGGTAATGTATGAATTTTATATGAATGTGTATTTATGTTATTGTAAATAGGGTAAGTGATTAAGAAACCAGGTTTTAAAATAGGTGGATGATTCTATGTGTGGGTTTTCCAATGTGTTTTTCCTTATGCTTGAATGTATAATTAATTGTATATGCCTAGGATTGTAAAAAGTTTGATTTGATTGAAAGCATGAAAATGTTGCACTGTGTAAAGTTCCTTAGGTAAGTTGATGATTTTAGTGGCCAAGGTTTCCAAAGAAGTGTTTTGGTAAAGTATAAGTTTTAATGTAATGTGTGTATATGTTACTGTAAACAGTGTAAGTCAGTAGGAAAACAGGCTTTAACCAAACTGGATGGAGTTTAAGATATCCACCTTCGAGACAAACCGTTACTTATGGATGGGAAAACATGAAAATATTTCAATATATAAAGTACCAAAAATAAGCTGATGATTTTAGATGTAAGTTTTGTAAATATGTGGTTTGTCACAGTACAGGTTTTTGTATTTTAATCTGTGTTCCTCTGATTGTAAAGAGGTAACGACCAAACTACTAGTAAGTGGGCCCTTAGGATTTTTGTTCTGATGCAACATATCATGGGATTATATTTCAAGAAATATTTTTGTTGTTGTTTTTGCCATGTGTTTATGTTTTAGGGCATTTAAAAAAAACCTAACAGCACCATTGGTACCCACGTTTGATTTCGATGGAAAAATAACCTTCCTAAATCGGAGAGATAATGCTTTCCTTAGAGAAGATTATGCCCATATATGGTCATTTAGAATTCTACAGACATGTCCTTTAATGTATTCCATTCTTATGACATCACACTTTATGATGTCATCAAAATCATTGATTACAAGGGGGCTAGAGAGCTGAGAGGGGAAAGTGCCAAGGAGGAAATCATTAAGACAGTGTATTCAAATGAAGATGGGTGGCGTTTCCAATGGGTGGCAAGTTTTGAAAACATTCAATTCTGAAGTGTTTCTAAGGTAAACTGAAGGTTTTCAAACACTGAGCAAAGGTTGGAAATGTGGGAAGATACCGTGAGTGTACCTTTTGCAATCCAGTGTTTTGTTATGATATAAGGTTAATTTTAATCTGTGTTTCTCTAATCGGGAACTGTTTAAGTCTTTAAGAAAACAGGTTTTAAAGCGGACTGAATGGAATTAAAATATTCCACCCAGGAGAAGAACCTTAACTCATGGATGGGAAAGATGAAAATATTTCAATATGTTGGATAAGCTGATGATTTCAATTGCCAAGGTTTCAAAACATGTGTTTTGGTAAAGTATGAGTTTTCTTATAATGTGTGTTTCTGTTATTGTAAGTAGCGAAAGTGATTAAGAAAACAGGTTTTCAAATAGGTTGATGATTTTATGTGTGGGTTTTCAAAAATGTTTTAGGTTACGATTAGTAACGATTTTAGTGGCCAAAGGTTTCCAAACATGTGTTTTTGTAAAGTATAAGTTTTAATGTAATGTGAATTTCTCTGTGTTGTCTAATTCTCTGTATTGTCTAATTTCCAAGATTTCTAAACAAGTGTTTTGGTAAAGTATAAGTTTTAATTTAAGGTGTATTCTCCTTACTTGTCTAATTCTCTCTATTGTCTAATTTCCAAGGTTTCTAAAGAAGTGTTTTTGTAATGTATGAGTGTTATATAAATGTGTATTTATGTTGCTTTAAAGTGCTAAAGTGATTAAGAAAACAGGTTTTGAAATAGGTTGATGATTCTTTGTGTGGGTTTTCCAAGGTGTTTTTCCTTATGGTTGAATGTTTAATTAATTGTTTTTGCCTCAGATTGTAAAAAGTTTGATTTGATTGAAAGCATGAAAATGTTGCACTGTGTAAAGATCTTTAGAGAAGCTGATGATTTTAATTGCCAAGGTTTGCAAACATGTATTTTTCTAAAGTACAAGTTTCAATGTAATGCGTATTTCTTTGTAATTCTCTAATTCTCTGTGTTGTCTAATTTCCAAGGTTTCCAAACAAGTGTTTTTGAAAATATAAGTTTTAATGTAATGTGTATTTCTCTGTACTTCTCTCATTCTCCTTGTTTCTCTAATTTCTAAAGTTTCCAAAAAAGTGTTTTGGTAATGTATGAGTTTTTATATGAATGTGTATTTATGTTATTTATAGAGCGAAAGTGATTATGAAAACAGGTTTTGAAATAGGTTGATGATTCTATGTGTGGGTTTTCCAAGGTGTTTTTCCTTATGGTTGAATGTATAAGTAATTGTGCATGCCTCAGAATGTAAAAAGTTTGATTTGATTGAAAGCATGAAAATGTTGCACTGTGTAAAGATCCTTAGATAAGTTGATGATTTTAATTGCCAAGGTTTCCAAAGAAGTGTTTCTGTAAAGTAGAAGTTTTAATGTAATGTATTTTTCTCTGTACTTGTCTAATTCTCTGTATTGTCTAATTTACAAAGGTTTCCAAAGAAGTGTTTTTGGTAATGTATGAGTTTTACATGAATGTGTATTTATGTTATTGTAAATAGTGTAAGCGATTAAGAAGACTGGTTTTAAAATAGGTTGATGATTCTATGTGTGGGTTTTCCAATGTGTTTTTCCTTATGCTTGAATGTATAATTAATTGTATATGCCTCAGATTGTAAAAAGTTTGATTTGATTGAAAGCATGAAAATGTTGCACTGTGTAAAGATCCTTAGATAAGTTGATGATTTTAATTGCCAAGGTTTCCAAACATGTATTTTTGAAAATATAAGTTTTAATGTAATGTGTATTTCTCTGTACTTGTCTAATTCTCTGTATTGTCTAATTTCCAAGGTTTCTAAAAGTGGTTTTGTAATGTATGAGTTTTAATTTAATGTGTATTTATGTTATTGTAAAGACTGTAAGTGATTAAGAAAACAGGTTTTGAAATAGGTTGATGATTCTATGTGTGGGTTTTCCAATGTTTTTTCCTTATGCTTAAATGTTTAATTAATTGTTTTTGCCTCAGATTGTAAAAAGTTTGATTTGATTGAAAGCATGAAAATGTTACACTCTGTAAAGATCTTTAGATAAGTTGATGATTTTAATGATTTTAGTGGCCAAAGTTTCCAAACATGTGTTTTGGTAAAGTATAAGTTTTAATGTAATGTGTATTTCTCTGTACTTGTCTAATTCTCTGCTTTGTCTAATTTCCAAGGTTTCTAAAGAAGTGTTTTTGTGATGTATGAGTTTTACATGAATGTGTATTTATGTTATTGTAAATAGTTTAAGCGATTAAGAAAACAGGTTTTGAAATAGGTTGATGATTCTATGTGTTGGTTTTCCAATGTGTTTTTCCTTATGCTTGAATGTATAATTAATTGTTTTTGCCTCAGATTGTAAAAAGTTTGATTTGATTGAAAGCATGAAAATGTTGCACTGTGTAAAGATCCTTAGATAAGTTGATGATTTTAATTGCCAAAGTTTGCAAACATGTTTTTTCTAAAATATAAGTTTTAATGTAATGTGTATTTCTCTGTACTTGTCTAATTCTCTGTTTTGTCTAATTTCCAAGGTTTCTAAAGAAGTGTTTTGTGATGTATGAGTTTTATATGAATGTGTATTTATGTTGTTATAAATAGGGTAAGTATTTAGAAAACAGGTTTTGAAATAGGTTGATGATTCTATGTGTTGGTTTTCCAAACAGGTTTTCAAATATGTTGATGATTTTATGTTTTTAAGGTTTCCAAACATGAGTTTTTATAAAGTACAAGTTTTAATGTAATGTGTACTTGTGTAATTTAATGTTTCCAAAGAAGTGTTTTTGTAAAGTATAAGTTTTAATGTGTATTTCTCCGTGCTTCTCTAATTCTGTGTTGTGTCCCCAAGGTTTGCAAAGAAGTTTTTGTAATGTATGAGTTTTATATGAATGCGTATTTATGTTTTTTAAAAGAGAAAGTGATTAAGAAAACAGGTTTTAAAATAAGTTGATGATTTTAGTGGGTTTTAAAGGACGTTTTTTTTTTACAATTAGTTAATTTTAGAATCCAAAGGTTTCAAACATGTGTTTTTATAAAATATAAGTTTTAATGTAATGTGTATTTGTCTGTACTTGTCTAATTCTCTGTATTGTCTAATTTCCAAGGTTTCTAAAGAAGTGTTTTTGTAATGTATGAGTTTTATATGAATGTGTATTTATGTTATTGTAAATAGTGTAAGCGATTAAGAAAACAGGTTTTCAAATAGGTTGATGATTCTATGTGTGGGTTTTCCAATGTGTTTTTCCTTATGCTTGAATGTATAATTAATTGTTTATGCCTCAGATTGTAAAAAGTTTGATTTGATTGAAAGCATGAAAATGTTGCACTGTGTAAAGATCTTTAGATAAGTTGATGATTTGAATTGCCAAGGTTTCCAATCATATTTTTTTAAAGTATAAGTTTTATTTTTACGTGTGTATATGTTACTGTAAACAGTGTAAGTCAATAGGAAAACAGGCTTTAACCAAATTGGATGGAGTTTAAGATATCCACCTTCGAGACAAACCGTTACTTATGGATGGGAAAACATGAAAATATTTCAATATATAAAGTACCAAAAATAAGCTGATGATTTTAGGTGTAAGTTTCGTATATATGTGGTTTGTCACAATACAGGTTTTTGTATTTTAATCTGTGTTCCTCTGATTGTAAAGAGGTAACGACCAAACTACTAGTAAGTGGGCCCTCAGGATTTTTTGTTCTGATGCAACATATCATGGGATTATATTTCAAGAAATATTTTTTTTGTTGTTTTTGCCATGTGTTTATGTTTTAGGGCATTTAAGAAAAACTTAACAGCACCATTGGTACCCACGTTTGATTTCGATGGAAAAATAACCTTCCTAAATCGGAGAGATAATGCTTTCCTTAGAGAAGATTATGCCCATATATGGTCATTTAGAATTCTACAGACACGTCCTTTAATGTATTCCATTCTTATGACATCAAACTTTATGATGTCATCAAAATCAGTGATTACAAGGGGGCTAGAGAGCTGAGAGGGGAAAGTGCCAAGGAGGAAATCATTAAGACAGTGTATTCAAATGAAGATGGGTGGCGTTTCCAATGGGTGGCAAGTTTTGAAAACATTCAATTCTGAAGTGTTCCTAAGGTAAACTGAAGGTTTTCAAACACTGAGCAAAGGTTGGAAATGTGGGAAGATACCGTGAGTGTACCTTTTGCAATCCAGTGTTTTGTTATGATATAAGGTTAATTTTAATCTGTGTTTCTCTAATCGGGAACTGTTTAAGTCTTTAAGAAAACAGGTTTTAAAGCGGACTGAATGGAATTAAAATATTCCACCCAGGAGAAGAACCTTAACTCATGGACGGGAAACAGGAAAATATTTCAATATGTTGGATAAGCTGATGATTTCAATTGCCAAAGGTTTCCAAACAAGTGGTTTGGTAATGTATAAGTTTTCCTATAATGTGTGTTTCTGTTATTGTAAATAGTGAAAGTGATTAAGAAAACAGGTTTTCAAATAGGTTGATGATTTTATGTGTGGGTTTTCAAAAATGTTTTAGGTTACAATTAGTAATGATTTTAGTGGCCAAAGGTTTCCAAACATGTGTTTTTGTAAAGTATAAGTTTTAATGTAATGTGTATTTCTCTGTACTTTTCTAATTCTCTGTGTTGTCTAATTTCAAAGGTTTCCAAAGAAATGTTTCTGTAAAGTATGAGTCTTATATGAATGTGTATTTATGTTACTTTAAAGAGTGTAAGTGATTAAGAAAACAGGTTTTGAAATAGGTTGTTGATTCTTTGTGTGGGTTTTCCAATGTGTTTTTCTTATGCTTGAATGTATAATTAATTGTTTTTGCCTCAAATCGTAAAAAGTTTGATTTGATTGAAAGCATGAAAATGTTGCACTGTGTAAAGATCCTTAGATAAGTCGATGATTTTAATTGCCAAAGTTTGCAAACATGTATTTTTCTAAAGTACAAGTTTTAATGTAATGTGTATTTCTCTGTACTTGTCTAATTCTCTGTATTGTCTAATTTCCAAGGTTTCCAAAAAGTGTTTTGGTAATGAATAAGTTTTATTTAAATGTCCATTTATATTATTGTAAAGAGCTAAAGTGATTAAGAAAACAGGTTTTCAAATATGTTGATGATTTTATGTGTGGGTTTTCAACAGTGTTTTTCCTTATGGTTGAATATTTAATTAATTCTTTTTTGCCTCAGATTGTAAAAAGTTTGATTTGATTGAAAGCAAGTGAATGTAATGTTGTACTGTGTAAAGATCTTTGTTGTCTAATTTCTAATGTTTCCAAAGAAGTGTTTTTGTAAAGTATAAGTTTTAATGTAACGTGTATTTCTCCGTACTTCTCTAATTCTCTGTGTTGTCCAATTTCCAAGGTTTCCAAAGAAGTGTTTTTGTAAAGTATAATTTTTAATGTAATGTATATTTTTCTGTACTTCTGTAATTCTCCTTGTTTGTCTAATTTCCAAGGTTTCCAAAGAAGTGTTTTTGTAATGTATGAGATCTATATGAATGTGTATTTATGTTATTGTAAATAGTGTAAGCGATTAAGAAAACAGGTTTTCAAATAGGTTGATGATTCTATGTGTGGGTTTTCCAATGTGTTTTTCCTCATGCTTGAATGTATAAGTAATTGTTTATGCCTCAGAGTGTAAAAAGTTTGATTTGATTGAAAGCATGAAAATGTTGCACTGTGTAAAGATCCTTAGATAAGTTGATGATTTTAATTACCAAGGTTTCATAACATGTATTTTTATAAAGTATAAGTTTTAATGTAATGTGTATTTCTCTGTACTTGTCTAATTCTCTGTGTTGTCTAATTTCCAAGGTTTCCAAAAAAGCGGTTTTGTAATGTTTGAGTTTTATATGAATGTGTATTAATGTTACTTTAAAGAGCGAAAGTGATTAAGAAAACAGGTTTTGAAATAGGTTGATGATTCTATGTGTGGGTTTTCCAAGGTGTTTTTCCTTATGGTTGAATGTTTAATTAATTGTTTTTGCCTCAGATTGTAAAAAGTTTGATTTGATTGAAAGTATGAAAATGTTGCACTGTGTAAAGTTCCCCAGATAAATTAATGATTTTAATTGCCAAGGTTTCCAATCATATTTTTTTAAAGTATAAGTTTTATTTTTACGTGTGTATATGTTACTGTAAACAGTGTAAGTCAATAGGAAAACAGGATTTAACCAAACTGGATGGAGTTTAAGATATCCACCTTCGAGACAAACCGTTACTTATGGATGGGAAAACATGAAAATATTTCAATATATAAAATACCAAAAATAAGCTGATGATTTTAGATGTAAGTTTCGTATATATGTGGTTTGTCACAGTACAGGTTTTTGTATTTTAATCTGTGTTCCTCTGATTGTAAAGAGGTAACGACCAAACTACTAGTAAGTGGGCCCTTAGGATTTTTGTTCTGATGCAACATATCATGGGATTATATTTCAAGAAATATTTTTGTTGTTTTTGCCATGTGTTTATGTTTTAGGGCATTTAAGAAAAACTTAACAGCACCATTGGTACCCACGTTTGATTTCGATGGAAAAATAACCTTCCTAAATCGGAGAGATAATGCTTTCCTTAGAGAAGATTATGCCCATATATGGTCATTTAGAATTCTACAGACACGTCCTTTAATGTATTCCATTCTTATGACATCACACTTTATGATGTCATCAAAATCAGTGATTACAAGGGGGCTAGAGAGCTGAGAGGGGAAAGTGCCAAGGAGGAAATCATTAAGACACCGTATTCAAATGAAGATGGGTGGCGTTTCCAATGGGTGGCAAGTTTTGAAAACATTCAATTCTGAAGTGTTCCTAAGGTAAACTGAAGGTTTTCAAACACTGAGCAAAGGTTGGAAATGTGGGAAGATACCGTGAGTGTACCTTTTGCAATCCAGTGTTTTGTTATGATATAAGGTTAATTTTAATCTGTGTTTCTCTAATTGGAAACTGTTTAAGTCTTTAAGAAAAAAGCTTTTAAAGCGGACTGAATGGAATTCAAATATTCCACCCAGGAGAAGAACCTTAAGTCATGGACGGGAAACAGGAAAATATTTCACATGTTGGATAAGCTGATGATTTCAATTGCCAAAGGTTTCCAAACAAGTGGTTTGGTAATGTATAAGTTTTCCTATAATGTGTGTTTCTGTTATTGTAAATAGCGAAACTGATTAAGGAAACAGGTTTTCAAATGGGTTGATGATTCTATGTGTGGGTTTTCAAAAAAGGTTTTAGGTTACGATTAGTAACGATTTTAGTGGCCAAAGGTTTCCAAACATGAGTTTTTATAAAGTATAAGTTTTAATGTAATGTGTATTTCTGTGTACTTGTCTAATTCTCTGTGTTGTCTAATTTCCAAAGGTTTCCAAACAAGTGTTTTGGTAAAGTATGAGTTTTACATGAATGTGTATTTATGATACTTTAAAGAGCGAAAGTGATTAAGAAAACAGGTTTTGAAATAGGTTGATGATTCTTTGTGTGGGTTTTCCAATGTTTTTTCCTTATGCTTGAATGTATAATTAATTGTTTTTGCCTCAGTTCGTACAAAGTTCGATTTGATTGAAAGCATGAAAATGTTGCACTGTGTAAAGATCCTTAGATAAGTTGATGATTTTAATTGCCAAGGTTTCCAAACATGTGTTTTTGTAAAGTATAAGTTTTAATGTAACGTGTATTTTTGTGTAGTTGTCTAATTCTCTGTGTTGTCTAATTTCAAAGGTTTCTAAAGAAGTGTTTTTGTAATGTATGAGTTTTATATGAATGTGTATTGATGTTACTTTAAAGAGCGAAAGTGATTAAGAAAACAGGTTTTGAAATAGGTTGATGATTCTATGTGTGGGTTTTCCAAGGTGTTTTTCCTTATGGTTGAATGTTTAATTAATTGTTTTTGCCTCAGATTGTAAAAAGTTTGATTTGATTGAAAGCATGAAAATGTTGCACTGTGTAAAGATCTTTAGAGAAGCTGATGATTTTAATTGCCAAGGTTTCCAAACATGTATTTTTCTAAAGTACAAGTTTCAATGTAATGCGTATTTCTTTGTAATTCTCTAATTCTCTGTGTTGTCTAATTTCCAAGGTTTCCAAAGAAGTGTTTTGGTAAAGTATAAGTTTTATTTTAATGTATATTTCTCTGTACTTCTCTCATTCTCCTTGTTTCTCTAATTTCTAAGGTTTCCAAAAAAGTGTTTTGGTAATGTATGAGTTTTTATATGAATGTGTATTCATGTTATTTATAGAGCGAAAGTGATTAAGAAAACAGGTTTTCAAATAGGTTGATGATTCTATGCGTGGGTTTTCCAATGTGTTTTTCCTCATACTTGAATGTATAATTAATTGTATATGCCTCAGAATGTAAAAAGTTTGATTTGATTGAAAGCATGAAAATGTTGCACTGTGTAAAGATCCTTAGATAAGTTGATGATTTTAGTGGCCAAAGTTTCCAAAGAAGTGTTTTTGTAAAGTACAAGTTTTAATGTAATGTGTATTTCTCTGTACTTGTCTAATTCTCTGTGTTGTCTAATTTCCAAAGGTTTCCAAACAAGTGTTTTGGTAAAGTATGAGTTTTATATGAATGTGTATTTATGTTATTGTAAATAGTGTAAGCGATTAAGAAAACTGGTTTTAAAATAGGTTGATGATTCTATGTGTGGGTTTTCCAATGATTTTTTCCTATGCTTGAATGTATAATTAATTGTTTATGCCTCAGATTGTAAAAAGTTTGATTTGATTGAAAGCATGAAAATGTTGCACTGTGTAAAGATCTTTAGATAAGTTGATGATTTTAATTGCCAAGGTTTCCAAACATGTATTTTTATAAAGTACAAGTTTTAATGTAATGTGTATTTCTCTGTACTTCTCTAATTCTCTGTGTTGTCTAATTTCCAAAGGTTTCCAAAAAAGCGGTTTTGTAATGTTTGAGTTTTATATGAATGTGTATTAATGTTACTTTAAAGAGCGAAAGTGATTAAGAAAACAGGTTTTGAAATAGGTTGATGATTCTATGTGTGGGTTTTCCAAGGTGTTTTTCCTTATGGTTGAATGTTTAATTAATTGTTTTTGCCTCAGATTGTAAAAAGTTTGATTTGATTGAAAGCATGAAAATGTTGCACTGTGTAAAGTTCCCCAGATAAGTTGATGATTTGAATTGCCAAGGTTTCCAATCATATTTTAATAAAGTATAAGTTTTATTTTTACGTGTGTATATGTTACTGTAAACAGTGTAAGTCAATAGGAAAACAGGCTTTAACCAAATTGGATGGAGTTTAAGATATCCACCTTCGAGACAAACCGTTACTTATGGATGGGAAAACATGAAAATATTTCAATATATAAAGTACCAAAAATAAGCTTATGATTTTAGGTGTAAGTTTCGTATATATGTGGTTTGTCACAATACAGGTTTTTGTATTTTAATCTGTGTTCCTCTGATTGTAAAGAGGTAACGACCAAACTACTAGTAAGTGGGCCCTTAGGATTTTTGTTCTGATGCAACATATCATGGGATTATATTTCAAGAAATATTTTTGTTGTTGTTTTTGCCATGTTTTTATGTTTTAGGGCATTTAAGAAAAACTTAACAGCACCATTGGTACCCACGTTTGATTTCGATGGAAAAATAACCTTCCTAAATCGGAGAGATAATGCTTTCCTTAGAGAACATTATGCCCATATATGGTCATTTAGAATTCTACAGACATGTCCTTTAATGTATTCCATTCTTATGACATCAAACTTTATGATGTCATCAAAATCAGTGATTACAAGGGGGCTAGAGAGCTGAGAGGGGAAAGTGCCAAGGAGGAAATCATTAAGACACCGTATTCAAATGAAGATGGGTGGCGTTTCCAATGGGTGGCAAGTTTTGAAAACATTCAATTCTGAAGTGTTCCTAAGGTAAACTGAAGGTTTTCAAACACTGAGCAAAGGTTGGAAATGTGGGAAGATACCGTGAGTGTACCTTTTGCACTCCAGTGTTTTGTTATGATATAAGGTTAATTTTAATCTGTGTTTCTCTAATCGGGAACTGTTTAAGTCTTTAAGAAAACAGGTTTTAAAGCGGACTGAATGGAATTAAAATATTCCACCCAGGAGAAGAACCTTAACTCATGGACGGGAAACAGGAAAATATTTCACTATGTTGGATAAGCTGATGATTTCAATTGCCAAGGTTTCAAAACATGTGTTTTGGTAAAGTATGAGTTTTCTTATACTGTGTGTTTCTGTTATTGTAAATAGCGAAAGTGATTAAGAAAACAGGTTTTCAAATAGGTTAATGATTTTATGTGTGGGTTTTCAAAAATGTTTTAGGTTACGATTAGTAACGATTTTAGTGGCCAAAGGTTTCCAAACATGTGTTTTGGTAAAGTATAAGTTTTAATTTAATGTGTATTCTCCTTACTTGTCTAATTCTCTGTATTGTCTAATTTCCAAGGTTTCTAAAGAAGTATTTTTGTAATGTATGAGTCTTATATGAATGTGTATTTATGTTATTGTAAAGAGTGTAAGCGATTAAGAAAACAGGTTTTGAAATAGGTTGATGATTCTATGTGTGGGTTATCCAAGGTGGTTTTCCTTGTGCTTGAATGTATAATTAATTGTTTTTGCCTCAGATTGTAAAAAGTCTGATTTGATTGAAAGCATGAAAATGTTGCACTGTGTAAAGATCCTTAGATAAGTTGATGATTTTAGTGGCCAAGGTTTCCAAAGAAGTGTTTTTGTAAAGTATAAGTTTCAATGTAATGTGTATTTCTCTGTACTTGTCTAATTCTCTGTATTGTCTAATTTCCAAGATTTCTAAACAAGTCTTTTGGTAAAGTATAAGTTTTAATTTAATGTGTATTTCTCTGTACTTGTCTAATTCTCTGTATTGTCTAATTTCCAAGGTTTCTAAAGAAGTGTTTTTGTAATGTATGAGTCTTATATGAATGTGTATTTATGTTATTGAAAAGAGTGTAAGCGATTAAGAAAACAGGTTTTAAAATAGGTTGATGATTCTTTGTGTGGGTTTTCCAAGGTGTTTTTCCTTATGGTTGAATGTTTAATTAATTGTTTTTGCCTCAGATTGTAAAAAGTTTGATTTGATTGAAAGCATGAAAAGGTTGCACTGTGTAAAGATCTTTAGAGAAGCTGATGATTTTAATTGCCAAGGTTTGCAAACATGTATTTTTCTAAAGTACAAGTTTCAATGTAATGCGTATTTCTTTGTAATTCTCTAATTCTCTGTGTTGTCTAATTTCCAAGGTTTCCAAAGAAGTGTTTTGGTAAAGTATAAGTTTTAATGTAACGTTTATTTCTCTGTACTTCTCTCATTCTCCTTGTTTCTCTAATTTCTACGGTTTACAAAAAAGTTTTTTGGTAATGTATGAATTTTATATGACTGTGTATTTATGTTATTTATAGAGCGAAAGTGATTATGAAAACAGGTTTTCAAATAGTTTGATGATTCTATGTGTGGGTTTTCCAGTGTGTTTTGCCTTATGCTTGAATGTATAATTAATTGTATATGCCTCAGAATGTAAAAAGTTTGATTTGATTGAAAGCATAGAAATTTTGCACTGTGTAAAGTTCCTTAGATAAGTTGATGTTTTTAATTGCCAAGGTTTCCAAAGAAGTGTTTCTTTAAAGTATAAGTTTTAATGTAATGTGTTTTTCTCTGTACTTGTCTAATTCTCTGTATTGTCTAATTTACAAACGTTTCCAAAGAAGCGTTTTTGGTAATGTATGAGTTTTACATGAATGTGTATTTATGTTATTGTAAATAGTGTAAGCGATTAAGAAAACTGGTTTTAAAATAGGTTGATGATTCTATGTGTGGGTTTTCCAATGTGTTTTTCCTATGCTTGAATGTATAATTAATTGTGTATGCCTCAGATTGTAAAAAGTTTGATTTGATTGAAAGCATGAAAATGTTGCACTGTGTAAAGATCCTTAGATAAGTTGATGATTTTAATTGCCAAGGTTTCCAAACATGTATTTTTATAAAGTACAAGTTTTAATGTAATGTGTATTTCTTTGTACTTCTCTAATTCTCTGTGTTGTCTAATTTCCAAAGGTTTCCAAAAAAGCGGTTTTGTAATGTATGAGTTTTACATGAATGTGTATTTATGTTACTTTAAAGAGCGAAAGTGATGAAGAAAACAGGTTTTCTAATAGGTTGATGATTCTATGTGTGGATTTTCCAAGGTGTTTTTCCTTATGCTTGAATGTTTAATTAATTGTTTTTGCCTCAGATTGTAAAAAGTTTGATTTGATTGAAAGCATGAAAATGTTGCACTGTGTAAAGTTCCCCAGATAAGTTGATGATTTTAATTGCCAAGGTTTCCAATCATATTTTTTTAAAGTATAAGTTTTATTTTTACGTGTGTATATGTTACTGTAAACAGTGTAAGTCAATAGGAAAACAGGCTTTAACCAAATTGGATGGAGTTTAAGATATCCGCCTTTGAGACAAACCGTTACTTATGGATGGGAAAACATGAAAATATTTCAATATATAAAGTACCAAAAATAAGCTTATGATTTTAGGTGTAAGTTTCGTATATATGTGGTTTGTCACAGTACAGGTTTTTGTATTTTAATCTGTTTTCCACTGATTGTAAAGAGGTAACGACCAAACTACTAGTAAGTGGGCCCTTAGGATTTTTTGTTCTGATGCAACATATCATGGGATTATATTTCAAGAAATATTTTTGTTGTTGTTTTTGCCATGTGTTTATGTTTTAGGGCATTTAAGAAAAACTTAACAGCACCATTGGTACCCACGTTTGATTTTGATGGAAAAATAACCTTCCTAAATCGGAGAGATAATGCTTTCCTTAGAGAACATTATGCCCATATATGGTCATTTAGAATTCTACAGACATGTCCTTTAATGTATTCCATTCTTATGACATCAAACATTTATGATGTCATCAAAATCGGTGATTACAAGGGGGCTAGAGAGGTGAGAGGGGAAAGTGCCAAGGAGGAAATCATTAAGACACCGTATTCAAATGAAGATGGGTGGCGTTTCCAATGGGTGGCAAGTTTTGAAAACATTCAATTCTGAAGTGTTCCTAAGGTAAACTGAAGGTTTTCAAACACTGAGCAAAGGTTGGAAATGTGGGAAGATACCGTGAGTGTACCTTTTGCAATTCAGTGTTTTGTTATGATATAAGGTTAATTTTAATCTGTGTTTCTCTAATTGGAAACTGTTTAAGTCTTTAAGAAAAAAGGTTTTAAAGCGGACTGAATGGAATTAAAATATTCCACCCAGGAGAAGAACTTTAACTCATGACAGGAAACATGAAAATATTTCAATATGTTGGATAAGCTGATGATTTCAATTGCCAAAGGTTTCCAAACAAGTGGTTTGGTAATGTATAAGTTTTCTTATAATGTGTGTTTCTGTTATTGTAAATAGCGAAAGTGATTAAGAAAACAGGTTTTCAAATGGGTTGATGATTCTATGTGTGGGTTTTCAAAAGAGGTTTTAGGTTACGATTAGTAACGATTTTAGTGGCCAAAGGTTTCCAAACATGAGTTTTTATAAAGTACAAGTTTTAATGTAATGTGTATTTCTCTGTACTTGTCTAATTCTCTGTATTTGTCTAATTTCCAAAGGTTTCCAAACAAGTGTTTTGGTAAAGTATGAGTTTTAATTCAATGTATATTTCTCTGTTCTTCTCTTATTCTCTTTGTTTCTCTAATTCCCAAGGTTTCCAAAAAAGTGTTTTTGTAATGTATGAGTCTTATATGAATGTGTATTTATGTTATTGTAAAGAGTGTAAGCGATTAAGAAAACAGATTTTGAAATAGGTTGATGATTCTATGTGTGGGTTTTCCAAGGTGTTTTTCCTTGTGCTTGAATGTATAATTAATTGTTTTTGCCTCAGATTGTAAAAAGTCTGATTTGATTGAAAGCATGAAAATGTTGCACTGTGTAAAGATCTTTAGATAAGTTGATGATTTTAGTGGCCAAGGTTTCCAAAGAAGTGTTTTTGTAAAGTACAAGTTTTAATGTAATGTGTATTTTTGTGTACTTGTCTAATTCTCTGTATTGTCTAACCTCTAAGGTTTCCAAAGAAGTGTCTTGGTAATGTATGAGTTTTATATGAATGTGTATTTATGTTACTTTAAAGAGCGAAAGTGATGAAGAAAACAGGTTTTCTAATAGGTTGATGATTCTATGTGTGGATTTTCCAAGGTGTTTTTCCTTATGCTTGAATGTATAATTAATTGTGCATGCCTCAGATTGTAAAAAGTTTGATTTGACTGAAAGCATGAAAATGTTGCACTGTGTAAAGATCCTTAGATAAGTTGATGATTTTAGTGGCCAAGGTTTCCAAAGAAGTGTTTTTGTAAAGTATAAGTTTTAATGTAATGTGAATTTCTCTGTACTTGTCTAATTCTCTGTATTTTCTAATTTCTAAGAGTTCTAAACAAGTCTTTTGGTAAAGTATAAGTTTTAATTTAATGTGTATTTCTCCTTACTTGTCTAATTCTCTGTATTGTCTAATATCCAAGGTTTCTAAAGAAGTGTTTTCGTAATGTATGAGTCTTATATGAATGTGTATTTATGTCATTGTAAAGAGTGTAAGCGATTAAGAAAACAGGTTTTAAAATAGGTTGATGATTCTATGTGTGGGTTTTCCAATGTGTTTTTCCTATGCTTGAATGTATAATTAATTGTGTATGCCTCAGATTGTAAAAAGTTTGATTTGATTGAAAGCATGAAAATGTTGCACTGTGTAAAGATCCTTAGATAAGTTGATGATTTTAATTGCCAAGGTTTCATAACATGTATTTTTATAAAGTATAAGTTTTAATGTAATGTGTATTTCTCTGTACTTGTCTAATTCTCTGTGTTGTCTAATTTCCAAGGTTTCCAAAAAAGCCTTTTTGTAATGTATGACTTTTATATAAATCTGTATTTATGTTATTTATAGAGCGAAAGTGATTATGAAAACAGGTTTTCAAATAGTTTGATGATTCTATGTGTGGGTTTTCCAATGTGTTTTTCCTTATGCTTGAATGTATAATTAATTGTATATGCCTCAGATTGTAAAAAGTTTGATTTTATTGAAAGCATGAAAATGTTGTACTGTGTAAAGATCCTTAGATAAGTTGATGTTTTTAATTGCCAAGGTTTCCAAAGAAGTGTTTCTTTAAAGTATAAGTTTTAATGTAATGTGTTTTTCTCTGTACTTGTCTAATTCTCTGTATTGTCTAATTTACAAACGTTTCCAAAGAAGCGTTTTTGGTAATGTATGAGTTTTATATGAATGTGTATTTATGTTATTGTAAAGAGTGTAAGCGATTAAGAAAACAGGTTTTGAAATAGGTTGATGATTCTATGTGTGGGTTTTCCAATGTGTTTTTCCTTATGCTTGAATGTATAATTAATTGTGTATGCCTCAGATTGTAAAAAGTTTGATTTGATTGAAAGCATGAAAATGTTGCACTGTGTAAAGATCCTTAGATAAGTTGATGATTTTAATTGCCAAGGTTTCCAAACATGTATTTTTATAAAGTACAAGGTTTAATGTAATGTGTATTTCTCTGTACTTGTCTAATTCTCTGTGTTGTCTAATTCCCAAGGTTTCCAAAAAAGCGTTTGGTAATGTATGAGTTTTACATGAATGTGTATTAATGTTACTTTAAAGAGCGAAAGTGATTAAGAAAACAGGTTTTGAAATAGGTTGATGATTCTATGTATGGTTTTTCCAAGGTGTTTTTCCTTATGGTTGAATGTTTAATTAATTGTTTTTGCCTCAGATTGTAAAAAGTTTGATTTGATTGAAAGCATGAAAATGTTGCACTGTGTAAAGTTCCCCAGATAAGTTGATGATTTTAATTGCCAAGGTTTCCAATCATATTTTTTTAAAGTATAAGTTTTATTTTTACGTGTGTATATGTTACTGTAAACAGTGTAAGTCAATAGGAAAACAGGCTTTAACCAAATTGGATGGAGTTTAAGATATCCACCTTCGAGACAAACCGTTACTTATGGATGGGAAAACATGAAAATATTTCAATATATAAAGTACCAAAAATAAGCTGATGATTTTAGGTGTAAGTTTCGTATATATGTGGTTTGTCACAATACAGGTTTTTGTATTTTAATCTGTGTTCCTCTGATTGTAAAGAGGTAACGACCAAACTACTAGTAAGTGGGCCCTTAGGATTTTTGTTCTGATGCAACATATCATGGGATTATATTTCAAGAAATATTTTTGTTGTTTTTGCCATGTGTTTATGTTTTAGGGCATTTAAAAAAAACTTAACAGCACCATTTGTACCCACGTTTGATTTCGATGGAAAAATAACCTTCCTAAATCGGAGAGATAATGCTTTCCTTAGAGAAGATTATGCCCATATATGGTCATTTAGAATTCTACAGACATGTCCTTTAATGTGTTCCATTCTTATGACATCACACTTTATGATGTCATCAAAATCAGTGATTACAAGGGGGCTAGAGAGGTGAGAGGGGAAAGTGCCAAGGAGGAAATCATCAAGACACCGTATTCAAATGAAGATGGGTGGCGTTTCCAATGGGTGGCAAGTTTTGAAAACATTCAATTCTGAAGTGTTCCTAAGGTAAACTGAAGGTTTTCAAACACTGAGCAAAGGTTGGAAATGTGGGAAGATACCGTGAGTGTACCTTTTGCAATTCAGTGTTTTGTTATGATATAAGGTTAATTTTAATCTGTGTTTCTCTAATTGGAAACTGTTTAAGTGTTTAAGAAAACAGGTTTTAAAGCGGACTGAATGGAATTAAAATATTCCACCCAGGAGAAGAACCTTAACTCATGACAGGAAACAGGAAAATATTTCAATATGTTGGATAAGCTGATGATTTCAATTGCCAAAGGTTTCCAAACAAGTGGTTTGGTAATGTATAAGTTTTCCTATAATGTGTGTTTCTGTTATTGTAAATAGCGAAAGTGATTAAGAAAACAGGTTTTCAAATGGGTTGATGATTCTATGTGTGGGTTTTCAAAAAACGTTTTAGGTTACGATTAGTAACGATTTTAGTGGCCAAAGGTTTCCAAAGAAGTGTTTTGGTAAAGTATAAGTTTTAATGTAATGTGTATTTCTGTGTACTTGTCTAATTCTCTGTGTTGTCCAATTTCCAAAGCTTTCCAAAGAAGTGTTTTGGTAATGTATGAGTTTTACATGAATGTTTATTTATGTTACTTTAAAGGGCGAAAGTGATTAAGAAAACAGGTTTTGAAATAGGTTGATGATTCTTTGTGTGGGTTTTCCAAGGTGTTTTTCCTTATGGTTGAATGTTTAATTAATTGTTTTTGCCTCAGATTGTAAAAAGTTTGATTTGATTGAAAGCATGAAAATGTTGCACTGTGTAAAGATCTTTAGAGAAGCTGATGATTTTAATTGCCAAGGTTTGCAAACATGTATTTTTCTAAAGTACAAGTTTCAATGTAATGCGTATTTCTTTGTAATTCTCTAATTCTCTGTGTTGTCTAATTTCCAAGGTTTCCAAAGAAGTGTTTTGGTAAAGTATAAGTTTCAATGTAACGTGTATTTCTCTGTACTTCTCTCATTCTCCTTGTTTCTCCAATTTCTACGGTTTACAAAAAAGTTTTTTGGTAATGTATGAATTTTATATGAATGTGTATTTATGTTATTTATAGAGCGAAAGTGATTATGAAAACAGGTTTTCAAATAGTTTGATGATTCTATGTGTGGGTTTTCCAGTGTGTTTTGCCTTATGCTTGAATGTATAATTAATTGTATATGCCTCAGAATGTAAAAAGTTTGATTTGATTGAAAGCATAGAAATTTTGCACTGTGTAAAGATCCTTAGATAAGTTGATGATTTTAGTGGCCAAGGTTTCCAAAGAAGTGTTTCTTTAAAGTATAAGTTTTAATGTAATGTGTTTTTCTCTGTACTTGTCTAATTCTCTGTATTGTCTAATTTACAAACGTTTCCAAAGAAGCGTTTTTGGTAATGTATGAGTTTTACATGAATGTGTATTTATGTTATTGTAAATAGTGTAAGCGATTAAGAAAACTGGTTTTAAAATAGGTTGATGATTCTATGTGTGGGTTTTCCAATGTGTTTTTCCTATGCTTGAATGTATAATTAATTGTGTATGCCTCATATTGTAAAAAGTTTGATTTGATTGAAAGCATGAAAATGTTGCACTGTCTAAAGATCCTTAGATAAGTTGATGATTTTAATTGCCAAGGTTTCCAAACATGTATTTTTATAAAGTACAAGTTTTAATGTAATGTGTATTTCTTTGTACTTCTCTAATTCTCTGTGTTGTCTAATTTCCAAAGGTTTCCAAAAAAGCGGTTTTGTAATGTATGAGTTTTACATGAATGTTTATTTATGTTACTTTAAAGAGCGAAAGTGATTAAGAAAACAGGTTTTGAAATAGGTTGATGATTCTATGTGTGGGTTTTCCAAGGTGTTTTTCCTTATGGTTGAATGTTTAATCAATTGTTTTTGCCTCAGATTGTAAAAAGTTTGATTTGATTGAAAGCATGAAAATGTTGTATTGTGTAAAGTTCCCCAGATAAGTTGATGATTTTAATTGCCAAGGTTTCCAATCATATTTTTTTAAAGTATAAGTTTTATTTTTACGTGTGTATATGTTACTGTAAACAGTGTAAGTCAATAGGAAAACAGGCTTTAACCAAATTGGATGGAGTTTAAGATATCCACCTTCGAGACAAACCGTTACTTATGGATGGGAAAACATGAAAATATTTCAATATATAAAGTACCAAAAATAAGCTGATGATTTTAGATGTAAGTTTTGTAAATATGTGGTTTGTCACAGTACAGGTTTTTGTATTTTAATCTGTTTTCCACTGATTGTAAAGAGGTAACGACCAAACTACTAGTAAGTGGGCCCTTAGGATTTTTGTTCTGATGCAACATATCATGGGATTATATTTCAAGAAATATTTTTGTTGTTGTTTTTGCCATGTGTTTATGTTTTAGGGCATTTAAAAAAAACTTAACAGCACCATTGGTACCCACGTTTGATTTCGATGGAAAAATAACCTTCCTAAATCGGAGAGATAATGCTTTCCTTAGAGAAGATTATGCCCATATATGGTCATTTAGAATTCTACAGACATGTCCTTTAATGTATTCCATTCTTATGACATCAAACTTTATGATGTCATCAAAATCAGTGATTACAAGGGGGCTAGAGAGCTGAGAGGGGAAAGTGCCAAGGAGGAAATCATTAAGACACCGTATTCAAATGAAGATGGGTGGCGTTTCCAATGGGTGGCAAGTTTTGAAAACATTCAATTCTGAAGTGTTCCTAAGGTAAACTGAAGGTTTTCAAACACTGAGCAAAGGTTGGAAATGTGGGAAGATACCGTGAGTGTACCTTTTGCAATCCAGTGTTTTGTTATGATATAAGGTTAATTTTAATCTGTGTTTCTCTAATCGGGAACTGTTTAAGTCTTTAAGAAAACAGGTTTTAAAGCGGACTGAATGGAATTAAAATATTCCACCCAGGAGAAGAACCTTAACTCATGGACAGGAAACAGGAAAATATTTCAATATGTTGGATAAGCTGATGATTTCAATTGCCAAAGGTTTCCAAACAAGTGGTTTGGTAATGTATAAGTTTTCCTATAATGTGTGTTTCTGTTATTGTAAATAGCGAAAGTGATTAAGAAAAAAGGTTTTCAAATGGGTTGATGATTCTATGTGTGGGTTTTCAAAAAAGGTTTTAGGTTACGATTAGTAACGATTTTAGTGGCCAAACGTTTCCAAACATGTGTTTTGGTAAAGTATAAGTTTTAATGTAATGTGTATTTCTGTGTACTTGTCTGATTCTCTGTGTTGTCTAATTTTCAAAGGTTTCCAAACAAGTGTTTTGGTAAAGTATGAGTTTTACATGAATGTGTATTTATGTTACTTTAAAGAGCGAAAGTGATTAAGAAAACAGGTTTTGAAATAGGTTGATGATTCTTTGTGTAAGTTTTCCAATGTTTTTTCCTTATGCTTGAATGTATAATTAATTGTTTTTGCCTCAGATCGTACAAAGTTTGATTTGATTGAAAGCATGAAAATGTTGCACTGTGTAAAGATCCTTAGATAAGTCGATGATTTTAATTGCCAAAGTTTGCAAACATGTTTTTTTCTAAAGTACAAGTTTCAATGTAATGTGTATTTCTCTGTACTTGTCTAATTCTCTGTATTGTCTAATTTCCAAGGTTTCCAAAGAAGTGTTTTGGTAAAGAATAAGTTTTATTTAAATGTCCATTTGTATTATTGTAAAGAGCGAAAGTGATTAAGAAAACAGGTTTTCAAATATGTTGATGATTTTATGTGTGGGTTTTCAACAGTGTTTCAGGTTACGATTAGTAACGATTTTAGTGGCCAAAGGTTTCCAAACATGAGTTTTTATAAAGTACAAGTTTTAATGTAATGTGTATTTCTCTGTACTTGTGTAATTCTCTGTGTTGTCTAATTTCTAATGTTTCCAAAGAAGTGTTTTTGTAAAGTATAAGTTTTAATGTAACGTGTATTTCTCCGTACTTCTCTAATTCTCTTTGTTTCTCTAATTCCCAAGGTTTCCAAAGAAGTGTTTTTGTAATGTATGAGTTTTATATGAATGTGTATTTATGTTATTTTAAAGAGCGAAAGTGATTAAGAAAACAGGTTTTAAAATAGGTTGATGATTTTATGTGTGGGTTTTAAAGGACGTTTTAGGTTACAATTAGTTACGATTTTAGAATCCAAAGGTTTCCAAACATGTCTTTTTATAAAGTAAAAGTTTTAATGTAATGATTAGTTTTCTGTACTTTTCTAATTCTCTGTATTGTCTAATTTCCAAGGTTTCCAAAGAAGTGTTTTTGTAATGTATGAGATCTATATGAATGTGTATTTATGTTATTGTAAATAGTGTAAGCGATTAAGAAAACAGGTTTTAAAATAGGTTGATGATTCTATGTGTGGGTTTTCCAATGTGTTTTTCCTCATGCTTGAATGTATAAGTAATTGTTTATGCCTCAGATTGTAAAAAGTTTGATTTGATTGAAAGCATGAAAATGTTGCACTGTGTAAAGATCCTTAGATAAGTTGATGATTTTAATTGCCAAGGTTTCCAAACATGTGTTTTTGTAAAGTATAAGTTTTAATGTAACGTGTATTTTTGTGTACTTGTCTAATTCTCTGTGTTGTCTAATTTCCAAGGTTTCCAAAGAAGTGTTTTGGTAATGTATGAGTTTTATATGAATGTGTATTTATGTTGTTATAAATAGGGTAAGCGATTAAGAAAACAGGTTTTGAAATAGGTTGATGATTCTATGTGTTGGTTTTCCAATGTGTTTTTCCTTATGCTTGAATGTATAATTAATTGTTTTTGCCTCAGATTGTAAAAAGTTTGATTTGATTGAAAGCATGAAAATGTTGCACTGTGTAAAGATCCTTAGATAAGTTGATGATTTTAATTACCAAGGTTTCATAACATGTATTTTTATAAAGTATAAGTTTTAATGTAATGTGTATTTCTCTGTACTTGTCTAATTCTCTGTGTTGTCTAATTTCCAAGGTTTCCAAAAAAGCGGTTTTGTAATGTTTGAGTTTTATATGAATGTGTATTAATGTTACTTTAAAGAGCGAAAGTGATTAAGAAAACAGGTTTTGAAATAGGTTGATGATTCTATGTGTGGGTTTTCCAAGGTGTTTTTCCTTATGGTTGAATGTTTAATTAATTGTTTTTGCCTCAGATTGTAAAAAGTTTGATTTGATTGAAAGTATGAAAATGTTGCACTGTGTAAAGTTCCCCAGATAAGTTAATGATTTTAATTGCCAAGGTTTCCAATCATATTTTTTTAAAGTATAAGTTTTATTTTTACGTGTGTATATGTTACTGTAAACAGTGTAAGTCAATAGGAAAACAGGCTTTAACCAAACTGGATGGAGTTTAAGATATCCACCTTCGAGACAAACCGTTACTTATGGATGGGAAAACATGAAAATATTTCAATATATAAAATACCAAAAATAAGCTGATGATTTTAGATGTAAGTTTCGTATATATGTGGTTTGTCACAGTACAGGTTTTTGTATTTTAATCTGTGTTCCTCTGATTGTAAAGAGGTAACGACCAAACTACTAGTAAGTGGGCCCTTAGGATTTTTTGTTCTGATGCAACATATCATGGGATTATATTTCAAGAAATATTTTTGTTGTTTTTGCCATGTGTTTATGTTTTAGGGCATTTAAGAAAAACTTAACAGCACCATTGGTACCCACGTTTGATTTCGATGGAAAAATAACCTTCCTAAATCGAAGAGATAATGCTTTCCTTAGAGAAGATTATGCCCATATATGGTCATTTAGAATTCTACAGACATGTCCTTTAATGTATTCCATTCTTATGACATCACACTTTATGATGTCATCAAAATCAGTGATTACAAGGGGGCTAGAGAGCTGAGAGGGGAAAGTGCCAAGGAGGAAATCATTAAGACACCGTATTCAAATGAAGATGGGTGGCGTTTCCAATGGGTGGCAAGTTTTGAAAACATTCAATTCTGAAGTGTTCCTAAGGTAAACTGAAGGTTTTCAAACACTGAGCAAAGGTTGGAAATGTGGGAAGATACCGTGAGTGTACCTTTTGCAATCCAGTGTTTTGTTATGATATAAGGTTAATTTTAATCTGTGTTTATCTAATCGGGAACTGTTTAAGTCTTTAAGAAAAAAGCTTTTAAAGCGGACTGAATGGAATTCAAATATTCCACCCAGGAGAAGAACCTTAAGTCATGGACGGGAAACAGGAAAATATTTCACATGTTGGATAAGCTGATGATTTCAATTGCCAAAGGTTTCCAAACAAGTGGTTTGGTAATGTATAAGTTTTCCTATAATGTGTGTTTCTGTTATTGTAAATAGCGAAACTGATTAAGGAAACAGGTTTTCTAATGGGTTGATGATTCTATGTGTGGGTTTTCAAAAAAGGTTTTAGGTTACGATTAGTAACGATTTTAGTGGCCAAAGGTTTCCAAACATGAGTTTTTATAAAGTATAAGTTTTAATGTAATGTGTATTTCTGTGTACTTGTCTAATTCTCTGTATTGTCTAATTTACAAAGGTTTCCAAAGAAGTGTTTTTGGTAATGTATGAGTTTTACATGAATGTGTATTTATGTTATTGTAAATAGTTTAAGCGATTAAGAAGACTGGTTTTAAAATAGGTTGATGATTCTATGTGTGGGTTTTCCAATGTGTTTTTCCTTATGCTTGAATGTATAATTAATTGTGTATGCCTCAGATTGTAAAAAGTTTGATTTGATTGAAAGCATGAAAATGTTGCACTGTGTAAAGATCCTTAGATAAGTTGATGATTTTAATTGCCAAGGTTTCCAAACATGTATTTTTATAAAGTACAAGTTTTAATGTAATGTGTATTTCTCTGTACTTCTCTAATTCTCTGTGTTGTCTAATTTCCAAGGTTTCCAAAGAAGCGGTTTTGTAATGTATGAGTTTTATATGAATGTGTATTAATGTTACTTTAAAGAGCGAAAGTGATTAAGAAAACAGGTTTTGAAATAGGTTGATGATTCTATGTGTGGGTTTTCCAATGTGTTTTTCCTCATGCTTGAATGTATAATTAATTGTTTTTGCCTCAGATTGTAAAAAGTTTGATTTGATTGAAAGCATGAAAATGTTACACTCTGTAAAGATCTTTAGATAAGTTGATGATTTTAGTGGCCAAAGTTTCCAAAGAAGTGTTTTTGAAAATATAAGTTTTAATGTAATGTGTATTTCTCTGTACTTGTCTAATTCTCTGCTTTGTCTAATTTCCAAGGTTTCTAAAGAAGTGTTTTTGTGATGTATGAGTTTTACATGAATGTGTATTTATGTTGTTATAAATAGGGTAAGCGATTAAGAAAACAGGTTTTGAAATAGGTTGATGATTCTATGTGTTGGTTTTCCAATGTGTTTTTCCTTATGCTTGAATGTATAATTAATTGTTTTTGCCTCAGATTGTAAAAAGTTTGATTTGATTGAAAGCATGAAAATGTTGCACTGTGTAAAGATCCTTAGATAAGTTGATGATTTTAGTGGCAAGGGTTTCCAAAGAAGTGTTTTTGAAAATATAAGTTTTAATGTAATGTGTATTTCTCTGTACTTGTCTAATTCTCTGTTTTGTCTAATTTCCAAGGTTTCTAAAGAAGTGTTTTTGTGATGTATGAGTTTTATATGAATGTGTATTTATGTTGTTATAAATAGGGTAAGCGATTAAGAAAACAGGTTTTGAAATAGGTTGATGATTCTATGTGTTGGTTTTCCAATGTGTTTTTCCTTATGCTTGAATGTATAATTAATTGTTTTTGCCTCAGATTGTAAAAAGTTTGATTTGATTGAAAGCATGAAAATGTTGCACTGTGTAAAGATCCTTAGATAAGTTGATGATTTTAGTGGCCAAAGTTTCCAAAGAAGTGTTTTTGAAAATATAAGTTTTAATGTAATGTGTATTTCTCTGTACTTGTCTAATTCTCTGTATTGTCTAATTTCCAAGGTTTCTAAAGAAGTGTTTTTGTAATGTATGAGTTTTATATGAATGTGTATTTATGTTATTGTAAAGAGTGTAAGTGATTAAGAAAACAGGTTTTCAAATAGGTTGATGATTCTATGTGTGGGTTTTCCAATGATTTTTTCCTTATGGTTGAATGTTTAATTAATTGTTTATGCCTCAGATTGTAAAAAGCTGATTTGATTGAAAGCATGAAAATGTTGCACTGTGTAAAGATCTTTAGATAAGTTGATGCTTTTAATTGCCAAGGTTTCCAATCATATTTTTTTAAAGTATAAGTTTTATTTTTACGTGTGTATATGTTACTGTAAACAGTGTAAGTCAATAGGAAAACAGGCTTTAACCAAATTGGACGGAGTTTAAGATATCCACCTTCGAGACAAACCGATACTTATGGACTGGAAAACATGAAAATATTTCAATATATAAAGTACCAAAAATAAGCTGATGATTTTAGGTGTAAGTTTCGTATATATGTGGTTTGTCACAGTACAGGTTTTTGTATTTTAATCTGTGTTCCTCTGATTGTAAAGAGGTAACGACCAAACTACTAGTAAGTGGGCCCTTAGGATTTTTGTTCTGATGCAACATATCATGGGATTATATTTCAAGAAATATTTTTGTTGTTGTTTTTGCCATGTGTTTATGTTTTAGGGCATTTAAGAAAAACTTAACAGCACCATTGGTACCCACGTTTGATTTCGATGGAAAAATAACCTTCCTAAATCGAAGAGATAATGCTTTCCTTAGAGAAGATTATGCCCATATATGGTCATTTAGAATTCTACAGACATGTCCTTTAATGTATTCCATTCTTATGACATCAAACTTTATGATGTCATCAAAATCAGTGATTACAAGGGGGCTAGAGAGCTGAGAGGGGAAAGTGCCAAGGAGGAAATCATTAAGACACCGTATTCAAATGAAGATGGGTGGCGTTTCCAATGGGTGGCAAGTTTTGAAAACATTCAATTCTGAAGTGTTCCTAAGGTAAACTGAAGGTTTTCAAACACTGAGCAAAGGTTGGAAATGTGGGAAGATACCGTGAGTGTACCTTTTGCAATCCAGTGTTTTGTTATGATATAAGGTTAATTTTAATCTGTGTTTCTCTAATCGGAAACTGTTTAAGTCTTTAAGAAAACAGGTTTTAAAGCGGACTGAATGGAATTAAAATATTCCACCCAGGAGAAGAACCTTAACTCATGGACGGGAAACAGGAAAATATTTCAATATGTTGGATAAGCTGATGATTTCAATTGCCAAAGGTTTCCAAACAAGTGGTTTGGTAATGTATAAGTTTTCTTATAATGTGTGTTTCTGTTATTGTAAATAGCGAAAGTGATTAAGAAAACAGGTTTTCAAATAGGTTGATGATTCTTTGTGTGGGTTTTCCAATGTGTTTTCCCTTATGCTTGAATGTATAATTAATTGTTTATATCTCAGATTGTAAAAAGTTTGATTTGATTGAAAGCATGAAAATGTTGCACTGTAAAGATCCTTAGATAAGTCGATGATTTTAATTGCCAAAGTTTGGTTTCCAAAGGAGTGTTTTGGTAAAGAACAAGTTTTATTTAAATGTCCATTTGTGTTATTGTAAGGAGCGAAAGTGATTAAGAAAACAGGTTTTCAAATATGTTGATGATTTTATTTGTGGGTTTTCAACAGTGTTTCAGGTTACAATTAGTAACGATTTTAGTGGCCAAAGGTTTCCAAACATGAGTTTTTATAAAGTACAAGTTTTAATGTAATGTGTATTTCTCTGTACTTGTGTAATTCTCTGTGTTGTCTAATTTCTAATGTTTCCAAAGAAGTGTTTTTGTAAAGTATAAGTTTTAATGTAACGTGTATTTCTCCGTACTTCTCTAATTCTCTGTGTTGTCCAATTTCCAAGGTTTCCAAAGAAGCGTTTTGGTAAAGTATGAGTTTTATATGAATGTGTATTTATGTTATTTTAAAGAGCGAAAGTGATTAAGAAAACAGGTTTTAAAATAGGTTGATGATTTTATGTGTGGGTTTTAAAGGACGTTTTAGGTTACAATTAGTTACGATTTTAGAATCCAAAGGTTTCCAAACATGTCTTTTATAAAGTAAAAGTTTTAATGTAATGATTAGTTTTCTGTACTTTTCTAATTCTCTGTATTGTCTAATTTCCAAGGTTTCCAAAGAAGGGTTTTTGTAATGTATGAGATCTATATGAATGTGTATTTATGTTATTGTAAATAGATTAAGAAAACAGGTTTTAAAATAGGTTGATGATTCTATGTGTGGGTTTTCCAATGTGTTTTTCCTCATGCTTGAATGTATAAGTAATTGTTTATGCCTCAGATTGTAAAAAGTTTGATTTGATTGAAAGCATGAAAATGTTGCACTGTGTAAAGATCCTTAGATAAGTTGATGATTTTAATTGCCAAGGTTTCCAAACATGTGTTTTTGTAAAGTATAAGTTTTAATGTAACGTGTATTTTTGTGTAGGTGTCTAATTCTCTGTGTTGTCTAATTTCCAAGGTTTCCAAAGAAGTGTTTTGGTAATGTATGAGTTTTATATGAATGTGTATTTATGTTGTTATAAATAGGGTAAGCGATTAAGAAAACAGGTTTTGAAATAGGTTGATGATTCTATGTGTGGGTTTTCCAATGTGTTTTTCCTTATGCTTGAATGTATAATTAATTGTATATGCCTCAGATTGTAAAAAGTTTGATTTGATTGAAAGCATGAAAATGTTGCACTGTGTAAAGATCCTTAGATAAGTTGATGATTTTAATTGCCAAGGTTTCATAACATGTATTTTTATAAAGTATAAGTTTTAATGTAATGTGTATTTCTCTGTACTTGTCTAATTCTCTGTGTTGTCTAATTTCCAAGGTTTCTAAAGAAGCGTTTTTGTAATGTATGAGTTTTATATGAATGTGTATTTATGTTATTGTAAATAGTGTAAGCGATTAAGAAAACAGGTTTTAAAATAGGTTGATGATTCTATGTGTGGGTTTTCCAAGGTGTTTTTCCTTATGGTTGAATGTATAATTAATTGTTTTTGCCTCAGATTGTAAAAAGTTTGATTTGATTGAAAGCATGAAAATGTTGCACTGTGTAAAGTTCCCCAGATAAGTTGATGATTTTAATTGCCAAGTTTTCCAATCATATTTTTTAAAGTATAAGTTTTATTTTTACGTGTGTATATGTTACTGTAAACATTGTAAGTCAATAGGAAAACAGGCTTTAACCAAACTGGATGGAGTTTAAGATATCCACCTTCGAGACAAACCGTTACTTATGGATGGGAAAACATGAAAATATTTCAATATATAAAGTACCAAAAATAAGCTGATGATTTTAGGTGTAAGTTTTGTAAATATGTGTTTTGTCACATTCCAGGTTTTTGTATTTTAATCTGTGTTCCTCTGATTGTAAAGAGGTAACGACCAAACTACTAGTAAGTGGGCCCTCAGGATTTTTTGTTCTGGTGCAACATATCATGGGATTATATTTCAAGAAATATTTTTGTTGCTGTTTTTGCCATGTGTTTATGTTTTAGGGCATTTAAAAAAAACTTAACAGCACCATTGGTACCCACGTTTGATTTCGATGGAAAAATAACCTTCCTAAATCGGAGAGATAATGCTTTCCTTAGAGAAGATTATGCCCATATATGGTCATTTAGAATTCTACAGACATGTCCTTTAATGTATTCCATTCTTATGACATCAAACTTTATGATGTCATCAAAATCAGTGATTACAAGGGGGCTAGAGAGCTGAGAGGGGAAAGTGCCAAGGAGGAAATCATTAAGACACCGTATTCAAATGAAGATGGGTGGCGTTTCCAATGGGTGGCAAGTTTTGAAAACATTCAATTCTGAAGTGTTCCTAAGGTAAACTGAAGGTTTTCAAACACTGAGCAAAGGTTGGAAATGTGGGAAGATACCGTGAGTGTACCTTTTGCAATCCAGTGTTTTGTTATGATATAAGGTTAATTTTAATCTGTGTTTCTCTAATCGGAAACTGTTTAAGTCTTTAAGAAAACAGGTTTTAAAGCGGACTGAATGGAATTAAAATATTCCACCCAGGAGAAGAACCTTAACTCATGGACGGGAAACAGGAAAATATTTCACATGTTGGATAAGCTGATGATTTCAATTGCCAAGATTTCAAAACATGTGTTTTGGTAAAGTATGAGTTTTCTTATAATGTGTGTTTCTGTTATTGTAAATAGCGAAAGTGATTAAGAAAACAGGTTTTCAAATAGGTTGATGATTTTATGTGTGGGTTTTCAAAAATGTTTTAGGTTACGATTAGTAACGATTTTAGTGGCCAAAGGTTTCCAAACATGTGTTTTTGTAAAGTATAAGTTTTAATGTAATGTGTATTTCTCTGTACTTGTCTAATTCTCTGTATTGTCCAATTTCCAAGATTTCCAAAGAAGTGTTTTCGTAATATATGAGTTTTACATGAATGTTTATTTATGTTATTTTAAAGATCGAATGTGATTAAGAAAACAGGTTTTCAAATAGTTTGATGATTCTATGTGTGGGTTTTCCAATGTGTTTTTCCTTATGCTTGAATGTATAATTAATTGTTTATGCCTCAGATTGTAAAAAGTTTGATTTGATTGAAAGCATGAAAATGTTGCACTGTGTAAAGATCCTTAGATAAGTTGATGATTTTAATTGCCAAGGTTTCCAAACATGTATTTTTATAAAGTACAAGTTTTAATGTAATGTGTATTTCTGTGTACTTGTCTAATTCTCTGTGTTGTCTAATTTCCAAGGTTTCCAAAGAAGTGTTTTGGTAAAGTATAAGTTTTAATGTAATGTGTATTTCTCTGTACTTGTCTAATTCTCTGTGTTGTCTAATTTCCAAGGTTTCCAAAAAAGCCTTTTTGTAATGTATGAGTTTTATATAAATGTGTATTTATTTTGCTTTAAAGTGCTAAAGTAATTAAGAAAACAGGTTTTGAAATAGGTTGATGATTCTATGTGTGGGTTTTCCAATGTGTTTTTCCTTATGGTTGAATGTATAAGTAATTGTTTATGCCTCAGATTGTAAAAAGTTTGATTTGATTGAAAGCATGAAAATATTGCACTGTGTAAAGGTCCTTAGAAAAGCTTATTCTTTTAATTGTCAAAGGTTTCCAAACATGTGTTTTTGTAAAGTATAAGTTTTAATGTAATGTGTATTTCTCCGTACTTCTCTAATTCTCTGTGTTGTCTAATTTCCAAGGTTTCCAAAGAAGCGTTTTGGTAAAGTATGAGTTTTAATTCAATGTATATTTCTCTGTACTTCTCTAATTCTCTTTGTTTCTCTAATTCCCAAGGTTTCCAAAGAAGTGTTTTTGTAATGTATGAGTTTTATATGAATGTGTATTTATGTTATTGTAAATAGTGTAAGCGATTAAGAAAACAGGTTTTGAAATAGGTTGATGATTCTATGCGTGGGTTTTCCAATGTGTTTTTCCTTATACTTGAATGTATAATTAATTGTGCATGCCTCAGATTGTAAAAAGTTTGATTTGATTGAAAGCATGAAAATGTTGCACTGTGTAAAGATCCTTAGATAAGTTGATGATTTTAGTGGCCAAGGTTTCCAAAGAAGTGTTTTTGTAAAGTATAAGTTTTAATGTAACGTGTATTTCTGTGTACTTGTCTAATTCTCTATGTTGTCTAATTTCCAAGGTTTCCAAAGAAGTGTTTTTGTAATGTATGAGATCTATATGAATGTGTATTTATGTTATTGTAAATAGTGTAAGCGATTAAGAAAACAGGTTTTAAAATAGGTTGATGATTCTATGTGGGTTTTCCAATGTGTTTTTCCTCATGCTTGAATGTATAAGTAATTGTTTTGGCCTCAGATTGTAAAAAGTTTGATTTGATTGAAAGCATGAAAATGTTGCACTGTGTAAAGATCCTTAGATAAGCTGATGATTTTAATGGCCAAAGTTTCCAAAGAAGTGTTTTTGTAAAGTATAAGTTTTAATGTAATGTGTATTTCTGTGTACTTGTCTAATTCTCTGTGTTGTCTAATTTCCAAGGTTTCCAAAGAAGTGTTTTGGTAAAGTATAAGTTTTAATGTAATGTGTATTTCTCTGTACCTTTATAATTCTCTTTGTTTCTCTAATTTCCAAGGTTTCCAAAAAGTGTTTTTGTAATGTATGAGTTTTATATGAATGTGTATTTATGTTATTGTAAATAGTGTAAGCGATTAAGAAAACAGGTTTTAAAATAGGTTGATGATTCTATGTATGGGTTTTCAATGTGTTTTTCCTTATGCTTGAATGTATAATTAATTGTATATGCCTCAGATTGTAAAAAGTCTAATTTGATTGAAAGCATGAAAATGTTGCACTGTGTAAAGATCCTTAGATAAGTTGATGATTTTAATTGCCAAGGTTTCCAAACATGTGTTTTTGTAAAGTACAAGTTTTAATGTAATGTGTATTTCTCTGTACTTGTCTAATTCTCTGTGTTGTCTAATTTCTAAGGTTTCCAAAGAAGCATTTTGGTAAAGTATGAGTTTTAATTCAATGTATATTTCTCTGTACTTCTCTAATTCTCTTTGTTGTCTAATTTCCAAGGTTTCCAAAGAAGTGTTTTGGTAATGTATGAGTTTTATATGAATGTGTATTTATGTTACTTTAAAGGGCGAAAGTGATTAAGAAAACAGGTTTTGAAATAGGTTGATGATTCTATGTGTGGGTTTTCCAATGTGTTTTTCCTTATGCTTGAATGTATAATTAATTGTATATGCCTCAGATTGTAAAAAGTCTGATTTGATTGAAAGCATGAAAATGTTGCACTGTGTAAAGATCCTTAGATAAGTTGATGATTTTAATTGCCAAGGTTTCCAAAGAAGCGTTTTTATAAAGTACAAGTTTTAATGTAATGTGTATTTCTCTGTACTTGTCTAATTCTCTGTGTTGTCTAATTTCTAAGGTTTTCAAAGAAGTGTTTTTGTAAAGTATAAGTTTTAATGTAACGTGTATTTCTGTGTACTTGTCTAATTCTCTATGTTGTCTAATTTCCAAGGTTTCCAAAGAAGTGTTTTTGTAATGTATGAGTTTTATATGAATGTGTATTTATGTTATTGTAAATAGTGTAAGCGATTAAGAAAACAGGTTTTCAAATAGTTTGATGATTCTATGTATGGGTTTCCAATGTGTTTTTCCTTATGCTTGAATGTATAATTAATTGTGTATGCCTCAGATTGTAAAAAGTTTGATTTGATTGAAAGCATGAAAATGTTGCACTGTGTAAAGATCCTTAGATAAGTTGATGATTTTAATGGCCAAGGTTTCCAAACATGTGTTTTTGTAAAGTACAAGTTTTAATGTAATGTGTATTTCTCTGTACTTGTCTAATTCTCTGTGTTGTCTAATTTCTAAGGTTTTCAAAGAAGTGTTTTTGTAAAGTATAAGTTTTAATGAATTCTGTGTTGTCTAATTTCCAAGGTTTCCAAAGAAGCGTTTTGGTAAAGTATAAGTTTTAATGTAATGTGTATTTCTCTGTACCTTTATAATTCTCTTTGTTTCTCTAATTTCCAAAGGTTTCCAAAAAAGTGTTTTTGTAATGTATGAGATCTATATGAATGTGTATTTATGTTATTGTAAATAGTGTAAGCGATTAAGAAAACAGGTTTTAAAATAGGTTGATGATTCTATGTGTGGGTTTTCCAATGTGTTTTTCCTTATGCTTGAATGTATAATTAATTGTTAATGCCTCAGATTGTAAAAAGTTTGATTTGATTGAAAGCATGAAAATGTTGCACTGTGTAAAGATCCTTAGATAAGTTGATGATTTTAATTGCCAAGGTTTCCAAAGAAGTGTTTTTGTAAAGTATAAGTTTTAATGTAATGTGTATTTCTCTGTACTTGTCTAATTCTCTGTGTTGTCTAATTTCCAAGGTTTCCAAAAAAGTGTTTTTGTAATGTATGAGTTCTATATGAATGTGTATTTATGTTATTGTAAATAGTGTAAGCGATTAAGAAAACAGGTTTTAAAATAGGTTGATGATTCTATGTGTGGGTTTTCCAATGTGTTTTTCCTCATGCTTGAATGCATAAGTAATTGTTTTGGCCTCAGATTGTAAAAAGTTTGATTTGATTGAAAGCATGAAAATGTTGCACTGTGTAAAGATCCTTAGATAAGCTGATGATTTTAATGGCCAAAGTTTCCAAAGAAGTGTTTTTGTAAAGTATAGGTTTTAATGTAATGTGTATTTCTGTGTACTTGTCTAATTCTCTGTGTTGTCTAATTTCCAAGGTTTCCAAAGAAGTGTTTTGGTAAAGTATAAGTTTTAATGTAATGTGTATTTCTCTGTACCTTTATAATTCTCTTTGTTTCTCTAATTTCCAAAGGTTTCCAAAAAAGTGTTTTTGTAATGTATGAGATCTATATGAATGTGTATTTATGTTATTGTAAATAGTGTAAGCGATTAAGAAAACAGGTTTTAAAATAGGTTGATGATTCTATGTGTGGGTTTTCCAATGTGTTTTTCCTTATGCTTGAATGTATAATTAATTGTATATGCCTCAGATTGTAAAAAGTTTGATTTGATTGAAAGCATGAAAATGTTGCACTGTGTAAAGATCCTTAGATAAGTTGATGATTTTAATTGCCAAGGTTTCCAAACATGTGTTTTTGTAAAGTACAAGTTTTAATGTAATGTGTATTTCTCTGTACTTGTCTAATTCTCTGTGTTGTCTAATTTCTAAGGTTTCCAAAGAAGCGTTTTGGTAAAGTATGAGTTTTAATTCAATGTATATTTCTCTGTACTTGTCTAATTCTCTGTGTTGTCTAATTTCCAAGGTTTCCAAAGAAATGTTTTGGTAAAGTATGAGTTTTACATGAATGTGTATTTATGTTACTTTAAAGGGCGAAAGTGATTAAGAAAACAGGTTTTGAAATAGGTTGATGATTCTATGTGTGGGTTTTCCAATGTGTTTTTCCTTATGCTTGAATGTATAATTAATTGTATATGCCTCAGATTGTAAAAAGTTTGATTTGATTGAAAGCATGAAAATGTTGCACTGTGTAAAGATCCTTAGATAAGTTGATGATTTTAATTGCCAAGGTTTCCAAAGAAGTGTTTTTATAAAGTATAAGTTTTAATGTAATGTGTATTTCTGTGTACTTGTCTAATTCTCTGTGTTGTCTAATTTCTAAGGTTTCCAAAGAAGTGTTTTTTAATGTATGAGTTTTATATGAATGTGTATTTATGTTATTGTAAATAGTGTAAGCGATTAAGAAAACAGGTTTTCAAATAGTTTGATGATTCTATGTGTGGGTTTTCCAATGTGTTTTTCCTTATGCTTGAATGTATAATTAATTGTATATGCCTCAGATTGTAAAAAGTTTGATTTGATTGAAAGCATGAAAATGTTGCACTGTGTAAAGATCCTTAGATAAGTTGATGATTTTAGTGGCCAAGGTTTCCAAAGAAGTGTTTTTGTAAAGTATAAGTTTTAATGTAATGTGTATTTCTCTGTACTTGTCTAATTCTCTGTGTTGTCTAATTTCCAAGGTTTCCAAAGAAGTGTTTTTGTAATGTATGAGTTTTATATGAATGTGTATTTATGTTATTGTAAATAGTGTAAGCGATTAAGAAAACAGGTTTTGAAATAGGTTGATGATTCTATGTGTGGGTTTTCCAATGTGTTTTTCCTTATGCTTGAATGTATAATTAATTGTTAATGCCTCAGATTGTAAAAAGTCTGATTTGATTGAAAGCATGAAAATGTTGCACTGTGTAAAGATCCTTAGATAAGTTGATGATTTTAATTGCCAAGGTTTCCAAACATGTATTTTTATAATGTACAAGTTTTAATGTAATGTGTATTTCTCTGTACTTGTCTAATTCTCTGTGTTGTCTAATTTACAAGGTTTTCAAAGAAGCGTTTTACTAATTCTCTGTGTTGTCTAATTTCCAAAGGTTTCCAAAGAAGTGTTTTGGTAATGTATGAGTTTTACATGAATGTGTATTTATGTTACTTTAAAGGGCGAAAGTGATTAAGAAAACAGGTTTTGAAATAGGTTGATGATTCTATGTGTGGGTTTTCCAATGTGTTTTTTTCCTTATGCTTGAATGTATAATTAATTGTGCATGCCTCAGATTGTAAAAAGTTTGATTTGATTGAAAGCATGAAAATTTGCACTGTGTAAAGATCCTTAGATAAGTTGATGATTTTAGTGGCCAAGGTTTCCAAAGAAGTGTTTTTGTAAAGTATAAGTTTTAATGTAATGTGTATTTCTCTGTACTTGTCTAATTCTCTGTGTTGTCTAATTTCCAAGGTTTCCAAAGAAGCGTTTTGGTAAAGTATGAGTTTTATATGAATGTGTATTTATGTTATTGTAAATAGTGTAAGCGATTAAGAAAGCAGGTTTTGAAATAGGTTGATGATTCTATGTGTGGGTTTTCCAATGTGTTTTTCCTTATGCTTGAATGTATAATTAATTGTATATGCCTCAGATTGTAAAAAGTCTGATTTGATTGAAAGCATGAAAATGTTGCACTGTGTAAAGATCCTTAGATAAGTTGATGATTTTAATTGCCAAAGTTTCCAAACATGTATTTTTATAAAGTACAAGTTTTAATGTAATGTGTATTTCTCTGTACTTGTCTAATTCTCTGTGTTGTCTAATTTCCAAAGGTTTCCAAACAAGTGTTTTGGTAATGTATGAGTTTTACATGAATGTGTATTTATGTTACTTTAAAGGGCGAAAGTGATTAAGAAAACAGGTTTTCAAATAGGTTGATGAGTCTATGTGTGGGTTTTCCAATGTGTTTTTCCTTATGCTTGAATGTATAATTAATTGTATATGCCTCAGATTGTAAAAAGTTTGATTTGATTGAAAGCATGAAAATGTTGCAATATGTAAAGATCCTTAGATAAGTTGATGATCTTAGTAGTCAAGGTTTCCAAACATGTGTTTTTGTAAAGTAAAAGTTTTAATGTAATGTGTATTTCTGTGTACTTCTCTTATTTTCTTTCTTTCTCTAATTTCCAAGTTTTCCAAACAAGTTTTTTGGTAATGTATGAGTTTTATTTTAATGTGTATTTATGTTATTACAAAGAGCGAAAGTGATTAAGAAAACAGGTTTTAAAATAGAGATAATAGAGAGCTGAGAGGGGAAAGTACCAAGGAGGAAATCATTAAGACACCGTATTCAAATGAAGATGGGTGGCGTTTCCAATGGATGGCAAGTTTTGAAAACATTCAATTCTGAAGTGTTTCTAAGGTAAACTGAAGGTTTTCAAACACTGAGCAAAGGTTGGAAATGTGGGAAGATACCGTGAGTGTACCTTTTGCAATTCAGTGTTTTGTTATGATATAAGGTTAATTTTAATCTGTGTTTCTCTAATCGGAAACTGTTTAAGTCTTTAAGAAAACAGATTTTAAAGCGGACTGAATGGAATTAAAATATTCCACCCAGGAGAAGAACCTTAACTCATGGATGGGAAAGATGAAAATATTTCACTATGTTGTATATGCTGATGATTTCAATTGTCAAGGTTTCAAAACATGTGTTTTGGTAAAGTATAAGTTTTCTTATAATGTGTATTTCTGTTATTGTAAATAGCGAAAGTGATTAAGAAAACAGGTTTTCATAAAGGCTGATGATTTTATGTGTGGGTTTTCAAAAACGTTTTAGGTCACGATTAGTTACGATTTTAGTTACCAAAGGTTTCCAAACATGTGTTTTGGTAAAGTATAAGTTTTAATGTAATGTGTATTTCTCTGTACTTGTCTAATTCTCTATTTTGTCTAATTTCCAAGGTTTCCAAAGAAGTGTTTTTGTAATGTATGAGTTTTATATGAATGTGTATTTCTGTTACTTTAAAGAGCGAAAGTGATTAAGAAAACAGGTTTTAAAATAGGTTGATGATTCTATGTGTGGGTTTTCCAATGTGTTTTTCCTTATGCTTGAATGTATAAGTAATTGTTTATGCCTCAGATTGTAAAAAGTTTGATTTGATTGAAAGCATGAAAATGTTGCACTGTGTAAAGATCCTTAGAAAAGGTGATGATTTTAATTGCCACGTTCTCCAAACATGTGTTTTTTAAAGTATAAATTCTAATTTAATGTGTATTTCTCTGTACTTCTCTAACTCTCTGTATTTGTCTAATATCCAAGGTTTCCAAAGAAGCGTTTTGGTAACGTATAAGTTTTTTTTTAATGTGTATTTATGTTATTGTAAACAGCGAAAGCCATTAAGAAAACAGATTTTAAAATAGGTTGATGATTCTATGTGTGGGTTTTGAGAGAAGTTTTTCATTATGGTTGAATGTATAATTAATTGTGTATTCCTCAGATTGTAAAAAGTTTGATTTGATTGAAAGCATGAAAATGTTGCACTGTGTAAAGATCCTTAGATAAGTTGATGATTTTAATTGCCAAGGTTTCCAAAGAAGTGTTTTTATAAAGTATGAGTTTTATATGAATGTGTATTTATGTTATTGTAAAGAGTGTAAGCGATTAAGAAAACAGGTTTTAAAATAGGTTGTTGATTCTTTGTGTGGGTTTTCCAATGTGTTTTTCTTATGGTTGAATGTATAATTAATTGTATATGCCTCAGATTGTAAAAAGTTTTATTTGATTGAAAGCATGAAAATGTTGCACTGTGTAAAGATCCTTAGATAAGTTGATGATTTTAGTGGCCAAGGTTTCCAAACATGCGTTTTTGTAAAGTATAAATTCTAATTTAATTTGTATATCTCTGTACTTCTCTACCTCTCTGTATTTGTCTAATATCCAAGGTTTCCAAACAAGTGTTTTGGTAAAGAATAAGTTTTATTTTAATGTGTATTTATGTTATTGTAAACAGCGAAAGTGATTGAGATAACAGGTTTTGAAATAGGTTGATTATTCTATGTGTGGGTTTTCCAAGGTGTTTTTCCTCATGCTTGAATGTATAATTAATTGTGTATGCCTCAGATTGTAAAAAGTTTGATCTGATTGAAAGTGTTAAAACATTTCACCGTGTAAATTCACTTGGATAAACTGATGATTTTATTCATGTGATCGTTCCTGATGACGAAGCTGCAGATGGTGGTTGACGTAGTGACGTAGTGACGTACTGAGGTCAGCCTGTTATGTCACTTCTTTCTTCCGTCGTTCGTCTGATCAGTAGTTTGTTCCGCTGCTCTTCTTCAACACAGTTGATTCATCTTCTCTCTCCGCTAGAGCAGCTGAGTTACCACCGTGTATTTAACCTGATGCTGAGCTCATAGCTTTGACCCGCCTGTAGCGACTCTCTCGCTACATCACAGTCACTCAGGCTTCTCATTCCTGTTGCTTACTTTAGCCTGGTAGTCAGCAATGGCTTCTATCTCCAGCTCGGTGTGTTTCGTTTTCAGTTATAACTCTGCCTCCTGTAGTGATAAGGGCCGGTGTAGTACACGTAGTTTATTCTCGGGCTCAGTGAATTGGAGTCGCGGTTCCGCACCACGGGAAAGAAAACGTTGTTTGCCTGGCCCCGCTAGCCGGTGCTAGCCGGTGCTAGCCGTGCTAGCCATTGCTTGCCGGTGCTAGCCGTGCTACCCATTGCTAGCCGGTGCTAGCCGTGCTAGCCGGTGCTAGCCGCGCTAGCCTAGCTGCTCCTCCCTCCCCAGCGGCCCCGGAGCAGCCGGTAGCCAGGGCGGCCGGTGAGCGGCCGTAATCAGAGGCGTAGCCCGGAGCCAAAGCCCGTGGTTCAGCACCAACCGAGGCGGGTTTCGAACCGCTTCTCCCCGATTGATCGAAGCCAGCTCTGGTTATCGGCGGCTCCGTTTTTAAGAGACGTGGATTCAGCCACAGCAGCGACCATGGTTAAATGTCCCCCCGGGGCCAGAGCGGGTGACGCCGAGTCACGTTTATAACTTCTGGCTGGGGATAAGCGTAAATAAAGCAAGATCGCTATTCACACCCGGCTACGCCAGTCAGAGGTTACAAGATCAACGTGGAGTCGGCGTGTACATACTCAAAGACGATGTCGGACTCCGTAGTTTTCTCTGTAGTTTTCTCTAATAAAAATTAAGACCACCAATATTGAAATACAGCAAAATATGAGAATTAAATGTGGACTCTTAAACATTAGACCACTCCCATCCAAAGCTGCATTAGTAATTGATTGGATATCAGATCGTCACATTGATGTATTTTTTCTTACTGAGACCAGTCTCATGATGAATGTGTTCGCTTAAATGAATCCACGCCCAGTCATATTAATACTCATGCTCCCAGAGTTGCAGCCATTTTCAACTCAAGCCTGTTAATCAGCCTTAAACCCTAAACTCAGTGATAAGTCACTTAAAAGCCTGGTTCTTATTCCTACACATCCAACCTGGAAAACTTTAAAGCCTGTTCTGTTTGTTGTAGTGTGGTGCGCTGCTGGACCATACTCTGAGTTTCTATCTGAATTCTCAGAGTTTTAATCAACCTTAGTCATTAGTACCCACAAAATAATCATTTTAGGCAATTTCAATATTCATGTGGATGTTGAAAATGAGAGCCTCAGCACTGCGTTTACCTCACTTTTAGACTCAGTCTGCTTTGCCCACAGGGTAAATAAACCCATTCATTGTCTTAACCACACCCTCGACCTTGTTCTGACCTATGGCATAGAAATTGAACAATTAATCGTCTTTCCACAGAATTCTCTCCTATCACACCATTGTTTAATAACAATTGAACTTCTATTACTGGATTTCACACCATTAGGCAAAAATGTCTTTACTAGCCGTCTATTTGATAGTGCTTAAGCTAAATTTAAAGAAGTGATTCCATCAGTGCTATATTCCAATATAACATATAACATATTCTAATATAATAGAGTATGCTAAGCTTAGCCCGTCCCAAATTGAACAGCTTGTTGTTATCACTTCAGGCTCAATGAGAACGACACACTCGACTCTATTGCCCCTCAAAAAAAGAGGTTAATAAAACAAAGGAGGTTAGCTCCATGGTTTCACCCCCAAACCTGTACATTAAAGCAAACAACACTAAAACTTGAAAGGATATGGCGCTCTACTAAACTGGAACAATCTCGCTTAGCCTGGCATGACAGTCTTAAATCTACAAGAAGGCCCTCAGCGTTGCCAGAGTGGCGTATTACTCCTCTTTAATAGAGGAAAATAGCTTAGTTAGCACTTCTCTATCAGACACAATCAATCTGTCCTTATTATCAGGCTATGTACCACAGTCTTTTAAAATAGCTGTAATTAAACCTCTTCTTAAAAAGCCTACCCTCGATCCAGATGCTTTAGCCAACTATTGACCCATATCTATCCTTGATAAAGCTGTCGCTTTATTGAGAAAGCTGTCGCCAACCAGTTGTGCGACTTTTTACATAATAATAGCTTATTTGAGGATTTTCAGTCAGGATTTAGAGGCATCATAGCACAGACACAGGACTGGTGAAGGTTACAAATGATCTACTAACCGCATCAGATAAAAGACTTGTCTCTTTACTTGTTCTGTTAGATCTCAGTGCCGCATTTGACACTATTGACCATCAAATCCTATTACAGAGACTGGAGCATTTTATTGGCAGCAAAGGACTCACTCTTACTCACTGGTTTCAGTCCTACTTATCAAATCAATTTCAATTTGTGCACATTAATGATAAAGCCTCCATCTACTCAAAAGTTAGTCACAGAGTTCCACAAGGTTCAGTGCTTGGACCAATTCTCTTCACCATATATATGGTTCCCTTAGGCAATATTATCAATATTTCACCTTTGTAATATCGCAAAAATCAGGCACATGCTTTCTCAAAATGACACAGAAAAGCTAGTACATCTTTTTGTTACTTCTAGGCTTGATCATTGCTACTCCCTATTATCAGGCTGTCCCAATAAAACATTAAATAGTCTCCAGCTGATTCAGAAAGCTGCTGCGAGAGTATTGACAAGAACCAGAAAGAGAGATCATATATCTCCTGTGTTTGCTTCTCTGCATTGGCTCCCTGTGAAATCCAGAATACAATTTAAGATCCTCCTCCTCACCTAAAAGGCCCTTGATGGCCAGGCACCATCTTAACTTAAAGATCTCATAGTACCTTATTATCCCAATAGAACACTTCGCCCCCAGAATGCAGGACTACTTGTGGCTCCTAGAGTCTCCGAAAGCAGAATGGGAAGAGCCTTCAGTTATCATGCTTCTCTGCTGTGGAACCATCTTTTAGTTCAGGTCCGGGAGGCAGACGCCCTCTCTGTGTTTAAGAGTTGACTTAAATCCTTCCTCTTTGACAAAGCTTATGGTTAAAACCAGCTAAGCAGTAGCTCAAACGTTCCCCTCACTATGCTGCTATAGGCTGTTAGGATATTAGAGCTGTCTCTGACTCCCTTGACTGGATTTAACTTTTTTGTCGAAGAGTACACTAGTGTCCTAACAAATAAGCATGTTCAGAATCGAGAGAGATGACCATGACGTCGGATAAATGATCCACAGAGGTTTATTCGCAAGCGTTGAATATTACAGAATTCTGGGTCTCAGGTCCCTAACACAGAAAGCTGTGTGTCCTCTTTGACCATCAGAGAGACAACACTTCATCTGAGTTTCCCAGTAATAAAGTACAATAAATGAATATGCATGAGTCCATCCATGTGAGTGCTCTCATTGGCCCCCTCCAGTGTGTTAGAGTTGTTTTCCCTTTTCAGCAGTTTTCCATCTTGTGATCTCTGGCAACTGCCTCACCCCAGCTGGCCCCTCAAGGTTGAGCGATTCACTTGGAGTTAGTGTCAGTCTTCAGGGCGCTTCCCATCCTGTATTCAGTGCACCCTGTACCCTGCTGACCTTCTGTAACACAGAGATAAGACAGCATGCACACACACAAAGCACTCTTCTAAAAGAACACTATTGTAATTGATTCTATCAACCTTTTTATTAGGTGTAATCCATAACAGAATACTTTCCCAACCTGCGGCCACCTGGTCAACCAATTTGTATTCATCTGGTACACCCCTTGGGACCCCAATAGCATCAATATAGGTTGGGTCAGGTGTGTCCAGCCACGGATGTTGCTCCCTTTTGCCTCTTGCTAGGGTGTTTTTCAAATGATTCGGTAGTTCCAGGTCTGGTTTGGTGAAATCAATAGGAACAACTCCGACAGGCAACATCAATGATACAAGAGCACATATACCTGAGGCGTTTACAGGGAGTCTGTCATACAATTTATCATTTCCACACCACAGCCATATATCTGCTCTAGCTACAGGGACAGGAACTGAAAAACTTATATTTTCTTGACACCAGCCAACTGGAAAGCTTCCCACCAATGCACCGTTCCCTATTAATTTAAGACAGGTAAAGTTTTGCATGGATTTTGAATTTGTTCCCTATTTTGAATTTGTTCCAAACTCTCTCCTGTCTTTCTTATACTTCTCTTTACTTTGTCGTCCGGTGGATTTCAATGGTGCCGCTGTTCCGTTTGGTTGGGTCAGTGGGTTAGATTTTTCTAGTGGTTTTTCTACTGGTTTTTCTAAGCAGATTAACAAGATCATCGCAACAATAAACCCTACAGTAAATATTATGCCTGTACCCATTCTCCCTCTCTTGGTCTGGGGAAATCCCAGACCACCACACCAGTCCATTGTCACTCAGTGATTGGCGCTGGTCTCAGCTGTGAGTGATGATACCACCTTTGACCTCTGGTCTCCAACTGGACGGCTTTAGATGTCCTTGCCGTTACTCTCAGAGGTCCATCCACCTGGGTTCCGTCCACTTCAGGAAGGGCCCGAGCTTCAGCTGCGACCGCTGCCTGCGAAGAGAGACTAGATGAAAGGGAATGCAGTTGAGCCCAAAAAGAAACATGACACAGGTCAGGATGTGGCAGGTCCTCGTGTGGTACGAATGTGCTAGAGGGTCCTGGCATCATCCGTCCCGTGAGGAGTTCATATGGTGCGAAACCCGTGGATTTGTTGACAGTCTGCCTGACCGACAACAAAGCCAGGGGCAGTGCTTGTAACCACGACAGCTTGGAAACATGCATAATTTTGGCCAACTTGTCTTTGAGTGTCCTATTCATACGTTCCACTCTACCTTGACTCTGTGGGTGATAGACGCAGCCGAATTTGTGTTGGAGGCCTAACATTTTTTCAACCTTCTCTAGGGCCTTTGAGTTAAAGTGGGTGCCGTTGTCAGATCTGATCAATGCTGGAAAACCATGCTGTGGAATGTAATGGGTCACTAAAGCTTTGATAACGGAAGTACTGTCCTCCTTTGCACACGGGTAAGCTTCTGGCCAACCCGAGAAGGAGTCAGTAATGACAAGTAAGTATCTTTTACCATTGACACGATCAAGCATATCTGTGAAATCTAGAGAGATTTCTGCGCCTGGCCACAAAGCTGGATGAAAATTTCCAGGCCGTGGTTTTAAGGTGGGTTTAGTATTGAATAACTGACAGGTCGGACAGTCATTGACAAACTGCCAGACCATGTTTGATAGATGTGGATGACTCCACATTAACAAATGGGTCATCATGGCTTGCGGACCAATGTGGGCTAATGAATGAGCTTCCCTGAGGACACTGTTCTTGAGGGTCATAGGCAAGACTGGGCGTCCAGATTTGCCCACCCACAAGTCATTTTCCAATTTCTAGCATCCTGAGGAGAGCCACAGCGATTTCTCTTCGGGAGAGGCCATAGCCTGTTCACTTATGACATGATGTATGTCCAGTTGTGCGTTATCATTCTGGCTGTTCATGGAGGAGTCCAAAACTACAAAGGCAGTAGCTTTATACCCAGCTGTCGCCTTAGCCAAGGCGTCAGCTGCGTCATTGCCCCGTGCTGTTATTGAGTCTGATTTACAGTGCCCCGGTACTTTGATGATGGACACAGCGGAGGGCAACAAGAGTGCCTGGTGCAGCCGCACCATAAGGTCTTTGTGTGCAATAGGAGTACATTTAGTGGTCATGAAACCATTCTTTAGCCAGCCGGCCAAATCAAGTAAGGCCGCTGAGACCGCATATGCTGAGTCACTATACACATTCACTACTTGTCCCGAGCTATTTTCCAATGCCAAACACATAGCCAACACTTCAGCAGCCTGTGCTGATGGGGTGACCTGTAACACCTCAGCCACCACTGGTACAAAACCTCCATCTTTGAACTCCACCACTGCTGCAGCTGCTGCTAGGCCAACATCAGGCCTGCGCCAACAACATCCGTCTGTAAAGAGTTGCTTTCCTTCTGTCAAGACTTCTGAGGACAAGTCTGGCCGCACTCGCAATTGCTGGTTAACCTTCAGGGCACATTCATGTTTTCCTTGAGCCATGTGGTCTGCCATGTTAATGCCAGAGAACACATAGTTAAAATCTTTAACAATCTGGATTGTCTCAAAGGTGACATGGTGAATGATGCTGATGCCACAAAGTCCCCCACCCCATGACTGGTCAGTATGATGAGTGGATGTCCCATTACAACATGGGAGGTTTTTAATATGACTTTCGCCAGACCAGCAGCATATCTCGCACAATCTGGTTTCTTCTGTTCAATCCCATCCAATGGGACACTGCAGTACATCAGGACACAACGACCTGTCGCTGCCTTCTGAAACAGGGCAGCGCTCACAACTTTCCCAGAAACAGAAACATCAAGATGAAATGGCTGGGTATAGTCAGGATTAGCCAAAGCAGCCGCTGAAGCCAATTCCTGTACCAGATTAACAAAGACAGTGTCTGTCTCCGGTGTCCATTTCAATGAAGCCTTCAGGTTTTTCATACCTTGCTCTCTAATGAGACCTCTTAAGAGTGATGTCTTGTCTACATACTGCGGGATATACGCTCGACTATATCCACACAGTCCCAAAAAAGACATCATTTCCTGCACAGTGGTTGGTCGTGGGTGTTTCAAGATAGACATTCTATGCTCAGCCGACATAGCTAAGCCCTCAGCTGACACTGTTCGTCCTAAAAATGTCACTGACTTTCGACAACATTGTAATTTCTTTTTGGAGACTTTGAACCCTAGTTCGAACAGCTTTACCAACAGGGTCTTTGTTGCTTGCAGGCAGCCGTCTGCTGTGGTCCCTGCAATCAACAAATCATCCACATATTGGTGTAGCTTGCACCCCGGGGGCAAAGGCAAATCTTCCAACATAGCCTTCAAAGCTTGGTTGAAGATTCCAGGGGCATTTTTGAAACCCTGTGGTAGTCTGTTATATTGCAATTTACGCCCTCTGTATGTAAACGCAAAATATTTTCGCACACTTTTCGCTAGAGGCAAACAAAAGTAGGCCTTAGCCAAATCAATGACCGTGAACCAATGGTACTGAGGACCTAATGATGTGAGAATGCGATGTGGGTCAGGTACCGGAAGTACAGGGGTCTTGGTAACGTCATTAATGGGTCTTAAGTCATGTGCCATTCTCCAATTAATTAAGTCAGCCTTCAAAACTGGTCTCAGTGGTGTGTTATAGTCTGAATCTGACAATTCTAGCACAACTGCATCCCAGAGCCCACAGACAGTGTTTTCCATCCCCCCATTGGCCTCCTGAGGCCACCTGTATTGTGGTCTGTTGATTACTCCTGACTCTACAAATGTCAATTCAATGGGCAACCAGTCTTTACAATGTCCGACATCAAATGGGCCTTGTGACCACAATGCTGTGGGTATTTGTGACAACATGGTTTCTGTGTCCTCATGATCTGAGTGTTCCCGTCCATGCCATCTGTTGACGTGCAGAGACTCCAGCACACCGTCGTTGCACATATCTTCCACAATTCTATACGCACCCGTGCTGGGTGAGTATTCTACCTGTGGCATGCCGGTTTTGTGCCAATCTGTTGTTTCATTTAATCTCTTCACCATTGGGCCCAGCTCTCTAGCTTCTTTGTCATGGGCCAAAGCCAAAGAAATATGAGGAACTGCCGTGTCCTGCATTCTGTACCATTCCATTTGTTCAGGTGACAACTTGCACACTGCTGCTACTCCCTCTTTTCCTACATAAATGGCAGATGAATTTATTGACCATTCCTGGCCTTCGGCTGAAGTGAACATGTCTTGATAGACATCGTCACTATCTCTGTCATAATACAATGTGCAATGCACAGGGTCGACAGGAGGATGGTATGGTCGCAGAGAACAGATCCAGGGTTTCCACAGTGAGAAGACAGACATGACACCCCCACCAGCCGGTGGTTCTGGTGAAACTTTGAGCCAGTAGATTCTGGCCACTTCATCTTCATTTATCATGGGTTGCATAAGCCATTGTCCACATGTTCTCAGTGGCATGCTACATGTAACTAGATTTCCGTTTGGAAATGTCACAGTGAGACCTTGCGGTCCGCACAAAATGGATGCTCCAGTTTTGATGAGCAAGTCTCTTCCCATCAAATTGACAGGAGTTGATGGTGCATGAATGAATTGATGATGCAATTCTTGGTCGTCCACTCTGGTTTTGAGCGGTTTAGTAAATGGCAGGACTTGCGGGGTACCCGAGAAGCCTATCAAGGTTGTTGAGTCCTTGGACATGTACTGAGCTGGCAATGGGACATTGATGGATGAGTGAGTAGCTCCCGTATCCACTAAAGCCATCATGGGCTGTCCAGCCACCTCTATTTGAAGCAGTGGGTCCGCCAGTCCGCCGCTTCCTGAGCCTCCCAGGCCTCCCTATTCCCAGCCTTGATTCCAGTCAGGCTCCTGACCGGAGTAGTACTGGCCTTGGTGCTGGGAGTGTTGCCATGGACGTTGGCCTCCACCGCTTGGACTTTGTCCAGCTTGTTGTGGTTGTCCCTGTGGTGGTGGGCCTGGAGGGGGATATGTCTGTTGTCCCCCTTGTTGTGCATGTGGGCAGTCTCTTATCCAATGATCAGGTGCTCCACAATTGAAACATCCACCTCTAGGAGGTCCACCTCGACCCCTGATGAATGGAGTGCCTCGTAGGAATGCCATCGTAGGAATGCGACCACCATGTCCACCTCTGAACTGTCCCCTTCCACGACCAAAACCTCCCTGACCATGATACATTTGCATGTCCTCTTTGCTTTCTTTCTTGTCCTTCTTAGAATTTTTAGCCTCACTATGCATTTTAGCAAGTTGCAGCCTGACCAACTGGGTCTGCAGATTTTCAATATCATTTTTCTGTTTCGTTTGTTCATCCAAATATCTTTTGGCATGGTGCATGAAGTGCCTTCTGAATCTCTGCTCGTCACAAGACAGCATATCTGGGTCACTCAGCAGAGGTGTTTTGATTGGTTCAGGTAAGCCATTAACAATGGCATTCCTAAAAAGACTAGCTGTGTCTTCATTCTGACCTGGATGTCTCCCTGTGATTTCTATCCATTGATTCAAACATTGGGTATAATGGAGGGATGGGTCTATGTCTCCTTTATATGGAAATAAACTTGGTGCAACACCTGGTGGCTGCGGGAACGCAGCTCTTATAGCAGCAAACAGTGCCTGCGAGACCTGACTCAATGGTGTTGCTGCTGCCTTATTGCTTGTGCCTGCTTGTTGTTCAATTTGTTGTAATTGTAAAGGGGAACATGAGGTGCTTATGGCTTGTCTCATATCCCCTAGGGCACAGTCTTGCCCATTCATTAAAGCTAAAAATTTGAGGATCCACTGTCGGCCTGACGCTGACAGTGGAGGGAGTTGTTGTGTTAGGATCGAGAGGTCTCTCAATTGGAGGGGCTCATATCTTTGCTGACCTGTCACCCCTCCCGCCACTAGGGGATACTGTCCTTTCCCATGTCCCCTTGGTCTCAGATTGTATTGATGTCCATCCCGCCGTCTTGGTCGCCCTTCTGTTGGGTCTAAGTCTGAAGCTGAGTCTGAGTTTGTGTTTGAGTCTGAATCTGAGTCTGAGTCTGAGGTGTGGTGTGTGTCCGATTCCATAACATCCAATAACAATTGTTTATGCGTGTTCGTTCTTTGTCCAGTTTTCTTACTGATTGCTCGTGCTTTTATCTTTTTTCCTTTCTTGCCTTTTATTTTCCGCACTGCATCTCTCATTAGGCTTTCCATATTATCCCGATTCTCCTCCTCCTGTCTCTCTCCAACTCCTGGTGTTGATGTCAGGTTCCCTACTCCTTCAGCTCTGTCTATTCCAATACTATACTGCCCTGCACTATGTCTCATATGCCTCTATTTGTCTGCCTGTATTTCTTTTTCCCTCTGTATGGCTTGCCTAATAGTGAGTTTAGTCTGCTCATCCATGCCTTCTCCATCTTCACCCATGACCAATCTTCCAGCTATAGTAACTACAGGTTGCTGTAATCGTGGCTCATTAGTTGGCTCGCCATACGGGGGCGGTGGTGAGATGGGTGCTGTTGGTTCTGGTGCCACTAGAGCTGGTGCCATAAATGACTTTTTCTCCTCCCCTTCCTGGGTTGGTACAAGTTGGGGATATATCCCGCTATGTATTTCCGGGTTTTCTGTCACTTTCTTCTGGGTCCTCGTGTGAGCCAGAGCTGCTGCAGCCACTGTCAGAGAGTGAACTACTCGCCGATGGCCCTCAATTTCCTCCAGTTTGTTGTTGATTTGTTTTTTTCTTTGTCCATCCAGCTTTTTTCTGTTGTTCCCTCAGATTCTTTTTATTTTGAATGACCTGCCTTTCTGCTACACACAACTGTTCAGCCACCATACTTATATCCCACTTCCCTTGGGGTTCTTTAAACATTTTGTCTTTCCACAATTTAACAAAGGCTTTTCGATGTTTTTCCTTCTCTTTTTTATGTTTTTTCTGCTCCAATCCACTCACAATCTGTCCTTTGATTTCCACATATATTTTGCCTAATTCCTCCGGTGGTCCCTCATCCTGGCTCCCTCTGCTGTCAATGTCAGCCACTCCCTGCAACCACCAAACTCCTCACATTCTCTGTCAAATTCACCTTCCATTCTCACCAAATTTCGAGCGCTATTTATATTTATTTAATATACTCGTTTAATCTATTAATTTTCTTATTGAGGACAACGGCTTGAGAATCTTTACGATGTCCAATTTCAATTGTCCGGTTACTCTGTGGATCACTGGTCACTTTCCCGCTGCAGATACTCTTATAAACTTTTAGAACGGAATTCACTTAATCTTGGGGAGACCTCAACCTCCCCGGAGTACCCAGTACTCCAGTTATTTGTAATTTACTCGTCAGTAAAGTTACGTCCACCACGACGAGGCTAGAGCTACCAAAGCTCTGGGCTATAAAATTCCTTGGGTTACCAAAACCCTATTTCTTGGGCTACCACAGCCCTGGGTTACCAAAACCCTTAGGTTACCAAAACCTATAACATAGCCCTGGGTTACCACAACCCTATTTCTTGGGCTACCACAGCCCTGGGTTACCAAAACCCTCAGGTTACCAAAACCCATCAAAATCTTCTGTATAGAAATTTCACACAAACGTTACAATAACCTTTCTCTCCACAATTTAGAGAATCCAATTGCAGAATTTTGCCAGTTAGTAACAGGTATTCTGCTTACCTTATGTTGTTATGGACGCCCACGGGAGAGAAGAAGTCACTGTATGCGCTGTGGCGTAGTCAATCAGTCCCTCGACTTTCGCTGTTCAGAGTACCTTACTCTGTGTGAATAGGAGTACCAAACTCCTCCGATCGTCCCAAAGCCTTTCTTCTCCCTCGACTCACCGTCAGGGTCACCAAAATTGTTAGGATATTAGAGCTGTCTCTGACTCCCTTGACTGGATTTAACTTTGTTGTCAAAGAGTACACTAGTGTCCTAACAAATAAGCATGTTCAGAATCGAGAGAGATGACCATGACGTCGGATAAATGATCCACAGAGGTTTATTCGCAAGCGTTGAATATTACAGAATTCTGGGTCTCAGGTCCCTAACACAGAAAGCTGTGTGTCCTCTTTGACCATCAGAGAGACAACACTTCATCTGAGTTTCCCAGTATTAAAGTACAATAAATGAATATGCATGAGTCCATCCATGTGAGTGCTCTCATTGGCCCCCTCCAGTGTGTTAGAGTTGTTTTCCCTTTTCAGCAGTTTTCCATCTTGTGATCTCTGGCAACTGCCTCACCCCAGCTGGCCCCTCAAGGTTGAGCGATTCACTTGGAGTCAGTATCAGTCTTCAGGGCGCTTCCCATCCTGTATTCAGTGCACCCTGTACCCTGCTGACCTTCTGTAACACAGAGATAAGACAGCATGCACACACACAAAGCACTCTTCTAAAAGAACACTATTGTCTTTACCCAGAGGTAAACATGAGCTATTGATGTGTGGTCTTTGTTTATTTCCTTCAAGGCCTAGACTACTGGTGGACTTCCCATGATGCACCAAGCTTCCCTTTCCATCGCCGCCTCCTCTCTCCCTGTTCACATTAACACCTCAGAAATGCTCATTACTAACTGTCCTTCATCTCTCCTGTATTTCTGTGCTTCCTCGTCACTCTCCTCTCTCCTCCTGTCGCTTTCTGCAGGTTTTTTGCCTCTAATGTTCCAGAGTCTGGATCCATGGTTGTAGACCATCTACTGCCCCATGAGCCTGATCAACACCCACTGCTTTAATCATTATGATTATTACTGTTACCATTTCATTTAGTCCTATTAGTAATATTATCAGCCCTGTCAGTATAACTCTAGTAAATATAACTATTAGTCCCATTATTATGCTATGCTCTCTCTCCTCCCTCCTGCTCTCTCTCTCTCTCTCTCTCTCTCCCTCTCTGTTTCACACTCAACCCAGCAGGTCGAGGCAGACCCCCCCCCCTCACACATACACATGAGCCGGGATCTGTTCAATGTTTCTACCTGTTAAATAGGAGTTTTTCATTGCCATTGTCACCAAGTGGCTGCTCATGGGGGAAATATTGGGTCTCTGTAAATAAACCATGAAACCATGAAAACATTTCACTACTCATATTTCCACACCACTATTTTATAATCAGCGCTCGATACATTTTTTTTCATTGGTTGCCAAAATTCTTCCTCTTGTCCACGCTGTCTGTTCCCCTCTTAAAACAACTCCATTTTATAAGTTTGAGAGCAAATCCCAAGTTCTCTTCCTGATCCACACTGCATTCCAGAGGTTTGGTAATGGTGACTGAGTTAGTCAGATCCAGTTGGGTATGTTCCAAATCTTTTTATCTTTATAATTCAAAATTCCCTCTATGTGTGACTTTCCCCTCCATCACAGCTCAGTATGGAAACACTTTCTGGGGCAACAGAAACAGGGAATTTTCAATTCCATAATTTTAATTTAGGAGCATCCCCATTTGGTTTATGTAAACTCAGACTTCAAAAGCCCCTTATTAGCTTCAAATGAAATCCGTAATACGTTTTAGGACACAGCTGTGGGTTGTGTCCCTGATCTCTTAAACTGGAACAGATCAGGAGGCAATGTCTTTCTGTGTCTCTCTGGAAAGCAGCAACGACTACAGCAATCAAAACGATGTCAATATACATGACAATAAACAGCATCCAAAATTAAGTAAGAGGTTTGACAAGTGGTGGAAACCCCTGACTCAATCTGAAAGCTGCACCCTTCTAACCTTTTCTTACTTTGTCTAGCAGGCATGAATGCTCAAACTGTACATTTAGCTCTTGCTGTCTTTTTGCCCCCTGCATTATCCCTTTCTCTTTTCAGAGATAACACTGCTCTGTGCTTTCCTCTTGGGATACCTTTTCTGATGCTGTTCCTGCTGTTTCTCAACAATTTTCCATTAATTTTTTCTTTTTTCTTTTAGTTTTTCATCATGCAAATTTAGGCTCTAAGAGTATAGGGTAGGGTCACATGTTGTACATGTTTCATACCCCTCTGAGATAATTTTGTGATTTTATTCTATATAAATAAGGTAGACTTGAGCTGTTAAATCAGTAGCTATGCTTACTAGCTTGCACTTACAGAACCAAGTCTTCTAAAAGAGACCTGAATGTGGGATTTTTAATCCTATGATTAATAATCTAGTAAATCAAACCAAACCAAATCAAATAGGAATCTAATGTCCTGTTACTTCTGTACTCCTAAATGCATGTGTGCAGGTCAATGCACTGTATAGTTATCTTCTATTACACACAATGTGTCTGTGCTTTATATGGTGATACAGTGTGGTTGCCAATTAACTAAAACCATGAATACTGAGTTGTATGACTCAATGATAAAAGTATTTGCCACTAATGGTCTAAAGCTCCTTCCAAATCCTGAAGAGTACAAAACCTAACACTGGCACAAGATGTCAGTATTTGACAGAACATGGCCATGTTATTTCCTGATATTACAAATCTGCTGTCTAAGATCTCAGTCAGGAGCTATTCTTGCACATATATTGAAATCACAGGATGCAGTGTAGGAAGAATGAAAGGACTAACAGACAGGATAACTGAGTAAAAGGAGCTGTGCTGCACTGAACGCTGTCAGGTGGGAGTCTAAGGGAACTAACTGAAGTCATGGGATGTCCAGCCAGAGGGACATAAAAAAAGTCAGTGTGGGTGTTCAATGCACAATAACAGCTGAAACACAGGAAGAGGAGAAAATAGTCAGCAGGAAAGGACTTTATCTAATGGTCACTTTCTTGTACTTTTCTTGTGTTAGTGGTAATGTGCAACAAATATTATTATGGTCTTTTAGGTTTAAACTTCAGATTCATTTTTAAATATTGAACTCTTTGTTCCCAAAGGGCAAAGTTTCAGTCAGTGTCCAAAATAACTTTTTAAGCTCTTACCTTTATTAGGATATGCCACTTACAGAATTTAATTTAATAAACATTAATTTTGTGATGTTTAGGGTAAAAAAAAAGAGAAAACAGCAAAACCACCCAGACTAAGTGTGCAGCAATCGAGTGTCGCTATGATGCTTCACTTAAACACTGTGATGTTTGAGAACTAAACACAAAGTAGAGCTGAAGTGGTTGGGAAAATCATTAATTTTACTGATATTTGGTCATAAAAAAAAGTATATGAAAAATTAAAAATTTGACCTGAGGAAAAGTCAACCTGAGGGGAACATAAATGTCCCTACCAATTTTCATGGTAGTCCACCGAATGATTGTCAAAACATTTCAGTAAAAACCATAGATGTCAACCTTACGATGGTGGATGATCACCAATGATTCATCCTCAGGTGTGCCAAGCTAACAATTTTGAAATCTTGAAGTTGTTGTTCTACTCGCCTCTTACTATTAGTCTCACCTTATAATACAGTAATGTTAATTTTGCGGGAAATCAGTTTCAAACTTTTAAACCACTGTCGTAATATACATATATCATGTAACAGTTGCAGGGGATCAGGCATGCAGTTTCCTTCATTGTACTGTTTAATATGGCTGCCTACAACAATTTACTGGTTAAATCTATTCAAGTACTTTTTAGTATATCATTAACCTCAAGGGCTAACAGACTTTGTCAGACACCAAGATGTTACATGAAGCACATGTTTATTGCCTAGTTTGTTTTAAACAATGACAACAGTAACCACAAAACATGTTTATATACAAGAATACAGGAGTATAAATATAGAATATCTGTACTACAGGGTAGTATTTGAACATTTGTCAAAAACACAACAGATCCACACTCAAAAAGTCATTCTCTCAGCCACACATACAAATCACCTCAGACGGTGGGTTTCACTTTGCACTCTAAAATACATTTAGTCTCTCATTCAGAAAAATCAGTGGAAGACCATTTGTGTCTCAAAAGGTTCAGTCCAATCTTAAGTCTCTTTAGTGCTCAGAGTACTGCCTGCATTCCAGTTTCTTCCTTGACAACTCATCATCCAAATGGACTCCACATCCTACATTTACAAACTGATGAGAGATACGGAAGGAGTTCAAAAACCAAGGCATAAAAAGTAAATAATCCAACATGAGACCATTTGTTTTTTGTGCCATTTGGAACCAGAGCAAAAAAAGGGGCTCACTGTTCACTTAAATACAAAATGTCTCTTAGTGGTGCCAACTGCAGGATTCCAAAATCAATAATAGTTAACCATATTAACTTTGATGCATCACTATAAAGCTACATCACTGGTGAGAGGACTGGTAGTCTCTATGATATGGACAGAAAATTTACCACACTGCTGCACCATACAGGTGGATATTTCTGTATGGCACAAAAAGGACATGCTCTTCCTTATGCAGAAACAGAGGTAGACAAATCAGTTTTTGCAAAATGAACCGAGGAGGTTTATGGGAAATGTAGTCTATTGAATGACTCTAGCACTAATAATGGTGTGAAATATAGACCACCAGTTATCCTGTCCCTTCTCTTATTTGTTTACGATACATCCATATGGTTTCACATGAAATACCGATGTTCCACAAACACTACATATAGCACCGTTGTTGTGACACCATCTGATGAATACTGTGACATTGTGTCAGGCTTGTTGGAGTTGGGAGTGTGCAGCTTGCTCTCTCATTGCTTACAGTGAGTGCTCCATCCTGCTCTGTTCCACATCCTCCACCTGTGAATCCAGCCTGAGACTTGAAGCTGGACATGGCGAGTGTTTTAGGTGCAACAGACGTTCATTAGACACTGTTGAGTAGCAGAATGGTAGTGGCTGAGCTGGGAGAGGAGATTTCAGCTTTAATGTAATGGGGGTCTTGGTCATCCCCAGAGTCCTCTTGCTTTTGCACAACAGTCAAGGTTAGCTTGCTCATACCAGCTTCTAGTGTGGCCTCTGCTCCCTCTGCCCTCTCACCTGGAACACACACACACACACGGAAAGAGCATGCACTGGTTAATAAATCTGCAAGCTATATTAAACCATGGCTGCATTGGCCGACTAAAATGAAACTTTATTATAAACACTTGCTAGATATCGTAATCTACATCTTCGATTACAGATATAATGGTGTTTGCAAATTACAAGTAGAAATTACTAATAGTACTCTAGCAGACTAAGGAAAGCCATAATTTGATTTAATTTAAATTATTATTCTCACAAACAGTCAGAGTTTCAGTGGCTTTTTCATATTTCCAAGGATGAAATTCTGGAGGACTAATTCTATAACTTTCAAGAAACACTGGAGTGATTTTTAATTTAAGGGTGCGCAAAATTGAGACTAGCACAGCCTCATAAAAAAAAAACCCAGGCTGAAATGTGAACCATGAACCTTGAACCTCTGATACTTTAAGTAAATATAATGTGTGGGAATTGTTTCATATTTGTGATTCAGGGGTCACTAAATTGTAAGTGATACTTTAATAGAGCTGAATAATGGTGTCAGCTCTATTCTGATTTGCAATAAGACTAATATCATCACTAATGACTGAGCAGGAGCATTGATAACACTGACATGAGTTCATTGTTAATATGAACATTTAGAATGTTAAAAACAATATGTAAAGTAAAAATTCAACATTTTTGGTTATTACTGTTATTCACTGTCTTTTCTAGATTAAGATGAGAATTTTGATATAGGTACAAATCTGGATTCCGAACTTCGTTATGTTAGCATGAATTAGTGATCCAGTTGGGAATAGCTATCCTGGATTCTTTTCAGTTTTCAAAAACACACCTGCACCATGCTCACAAAGTTTTGACTTGTATGTAGTTTGTTTAATAAGTACATAATCAGAAATGTAAAAAAAAGTGTTGTCAGGTGAAGCTGCACACTTGCATCCCTGTACAGAGACTAAAAAACCCTGTTCTCACCAATCATATCATCAACCACTACACAGGAGTCCTGATTCTGATTAAGTAAATGAGTTATAAAATGTTAATTCGTGAGCTTTGGAGGTGCTGGCAGGCAGATTCCTGAGTTTTTGACAGAGCCAGTCTGGCTATTATTCCCTGCATCCAGCCTGTATGCTAAGCTAAGCTAATCATGTCCTGATTCCAAAAAAATGAATGACCATATTTCCCAAAAAGTTAAATTGGGTCTTTTACTTTCCATTAAAAAAAAAAAAAGACACGTTTAACATGCTGGATGACACAACATATCAGAAGTCAACAAACACACACACACACACGCACACACCCAAGTTATGAACACACACCTCTCTCCTGGTCGCAGTCTGGAGAGGAAGCTCCACTGCACTGGCTGCGGGGGCCTAAGAGAGGTGAGGCATGGCCAGAACCGCACACCGAGTCTGGGTCATGAAAGGGGCTCACTGACTCTAGGCCCTCGGGACAGGAGGAGGAGAGGATAGGAAATGAGGGAGAGGTGGAGATGTATGAGTGAGGTGTGCAGAGGGAGGAGGTGGGGTAGGGGCAGGGCATATCAAGGGGGGTGGAAGCCGAGGTGGTAGGATTGGAGGAGGAAGACGACGGCGAGGAGGGCACGGCTTGGGATGAGGAAGTGGAGTGAGTGTCGGTCGCCTCCTCTGAGCTGCTATTGTGACCGCCGTCTTCGTCAATTGACACTGACACCACTGAAACACACATGCAAACAGATATGTATATTAAACATGCAGACACACGGATGGACCAACAAGACAAAACAAAAAAATAGGGATAGAAAGCTTCGGTTGCACTCACTTGACAGACCGTCGGAATCCATCTTGAAGTTGTCGATTTCCTCGTTGCTTCCATCTCCCTCTGCGCCGACACCCTCCTCCCTGGTCCCCATGGCGAGAGACCGTCGTTGAGCATGTATCTCCTCGGAGATGCTCTCTAGGTTACGTAGAGCTGCGCGGTAGTCTGCCTTAGCAACAACAACTTTTGCCTGATGCTCATCCACATGATGCTTCAGTTGCTATGAGAAATCAAACACACCTTCTTAGCGTAAGTGTATATACATATTAATTACTGTATATGTGTTTTGACAACAAGTGTTTCCTAAGCTAAATGAGCGATGGCAGATGTTATTCAACAATGCTTAAGTAATAAATTTATATGTATACATACCTCAAGCTGTAGGTAGTACTTGGCTTTCAGTTCAAAATATGGTCTGCAGGGGAGAAAAAGAAGAGAAGTTGCGAGAGTGGGTGGAAGAAAATCGAAAAAATGCTGCCAGAATAACAGGCCTCTATGAGCAGCCACATTCCTTGGCTCTTACAAAGAGAGCACAGCCCAACACTGCACAAAAAACACATGAAACATCTGGATTGCATCAGATGACATAAATGAAGCCCCTCTTTCTCATATGCAATCACACTCACTTAAAAAAGAGGCCCAAGCAGGGGGAGGCTCATTTCTAGTCTATCAAAGTAGGAACAAAAGCACAGACCTTGATTTGTTAATGGAGCGTTTGAGTTTCTTCTCTAACTGCCTCATGTGGCTGATACAGGAGTTATAGTAGGCTGCTGTTTTCCTGTGTTCGGTTTCACTGCGTGTTCTTGCTTGCTCTGCTTCCATCACCTGTAACAATCCAGAAAGGTGGTTTACTTTAACTGTAGAAACCAAGCAAAAGACTGACAATTCCAATATAATCATACTGACTCTTTAAACTTTCTTTAAATCTCCAGTGTTGTACAGCGCTCTAAACCTCAACCTCAAGAACAAATTACTTGTTAGGATGGTCTTCTTAGTATTTTTCAGCTGTCTTGCCTACCCTCTGTGTGGCATGGTTGAGCATTTCCTGCCATGCGGAGTCAAACTGGCGGCTGTCCTCCTCTAGCAGCCTCTCCTCTGCAAGGGCGATTGTTTCCTTGGCTGCCCGCAGGATCTCCACTGCCCGCTGGAACTCCTGAGTGGCCTTCTGGGCTTCAACCTGGGCCTTGATATAATCATGTCAAATGTAGGAGCAGGGAAGCTACAAATGTCCTGCTTGAAAATACAATTTAAATCAGTCTTCAGTTGGTAAATATTGCTAGTGTGAAGCTCCTGGTTTCATGATTGACTACGATTTCACTCAATTCTGATGTCATGAAAACTGACAAATTGAAAAAGCTGATGGAAAGCTTAAATCACAGTGTCATGACAGCTTAAAACCTGTTAAAATGCCCTTTCTGTTTATCAATTTTGACATCCAAGTCAGTCCTTGTGCTGCTTCTAGTGTGTGCATGTTTGTAATATATGACATATATATTCTCCAGGGGAAGCATGGTTGATTCCTTGTGACAGCAAAAGAGGGACAAAGAAATTTTGAATCATAAGCACATATATACACCCACAAACAAAAATACACACACAAAGGCACACACAGACACACACAGATAAACAACAGCGCCTTTATACAATAGACAAACACAAGCTTTGTCACTAAGAAAATAGGACGCAATCTCAGTGGGCTCTTCCTGCCCACAGTGACAGTCAATTGGAGGATTATTCCCCTACTCTCCAGACCTCTGACAGACGTTACTTAAAAGTCAGTTTATTGGATGAATACCAAGATCAAGCAGTTACAGTGATAATCAGGAAATTCTGGTTAGCTGGGAACATCTTTTTGTAAATGTAATGCAGACCTTTATCTTGGAATGACATCAGCAAGATTTAAATGTCAACACTGGGGGCTCCAGGATTAAAATTTCCTGAACACACCAGAGATGTGTCTCAAACATTGACAGTGGCTTTCTGAAGAAAGGATAGTAGTGAAGGCAAGAAAATACATTTTTCAAAAAGCAAAAAACAGAAAATGGATTCATTGTACTTGTACCCATCTTGCAGGTTTCATTTTGGGGAATTTTAAAGTCACACAAAACTGTGAGTATGAGCAACTGAGCCCCAAGTTGCCTGCCATATAATTTAACTTGCATCACAGACTCCCAGTGATTCTTCCCCCCCTATTTATTTAAGATAATTATGAGGTTAGATTATTTTTTGTTGATTGCAAAAGTTTTATGGAACAAACTTCTCTCCATCCCTCCCTGAAATCAGTGGCTGTAGAGTTTCAGTTTGTCACTCTGCCACCTGCCCTGTTTAAATTGTATTGTCCACATGTTTTGACTGTATAGTGTAGCGCTACAATTGAAACAAACTCACTGGTCTGGTTTGTGCTTCTGTTCCTGAGTATTTTGAAAAGATTACTGAATTCTATTGTGGTAGCTAAATAGCCATTTGTAACTTATAACAAACCATTTCATTCCTGTTAGAAACACAGATTATTTCACAGTTTTAAATGTATTTTCTCTTGGAAAGTTTCAAAATATCCCCAGCTGACCAGAAAGAAAACTGTTCCTAGGCTGTGATAAAATGATCTACACAAATGTAATCATCAGTTATTTTATCTCAAGGATTCAAAAGATTAATGTCATGTATATCAAACGAGCACTTGCAGCTCCATCAAAATTAATCCTATATTAACACTAATACAAGCCATTCCACTCATTTTCTGGGAGTGACAGTGACACGTTGTTTGCATGTAATGTCACTTGGTAATGAACTGTTAAAAATTTGTAACACAATAAACAAAGCTAATTTATCCTGTGTATCTTTGTGACTACAATACACTCCCAAAATTTCAGTGCAGTTCTCTCAGCTGTTACACATTTTTCTCACGGCCTCCCTTGGCTTTCTGTGACATTAACCCCTGTAACATGACCCACTGCCACTTTCAGCAATGTCTATGATAGGGGATCCAACACTGACGTGAGTAAACAGAGGTCTGCTTCGTGTCCAACAAGGGTAGAAAATACAAGAAACGGTCTCTTTAGTGTCTGTTACATTTTTATCTGAGTATTGCAGTGATTAGATATGCTATTCAAAGCTTGTCAGGGCTCCTTCAAGAAGGTGAAGAGACAGAGGACGGGAGAGGGAAGATAACAGATGCTCTATGCATGTAATCTGTTAGTTTGACAAACTGGCAAAGATGAATCCTACGTGTTTGCCCCTTGTCATGACCCAATTCCAAGGCTCAGAGAAGGGGGGGTGCATTGAAAACAGAAGGAGGATGATGGATATTTGATGAGGAGAAACCAAAGAACAGAGAAGGAACTGAGACTTTAAAGCTATAGCCATTAATGTTTTTTGTGGGGTTAGAGATAAGAGATTGCACACAAGTGCCCGTCCTTCACAGGACTTTCTGTGCACATACGTTATTTCCTATGAAGGGTTAGTGTGAATCCATAAAGCTTCAGCAGCAGCTCAGGGTTGTCATTACTTAAGCAGACAGAACACAGTGGCTATGTGAGTCTCTGCCTTTCTTCATAAAACGGTCAAACAGGTGACAAATCTTTGGTACACTGGTGAGTAACTAACATCAAAAGTGAAGGACACAGTTTGCCACTATCTTTATGACACAAAAGCCTGCTGTGCATGAGAAAGGGATTCAAATGACGAGTTTTGTTATCAGTTAATTAACTTGATGTCATGAAGACCACTTCATCTGAGTGTCTCAGAAGAAATAAAAGGGCTTTAGTCTGAAATACCACAACACCCTGTCATCTCGTGATGCGTACCATGCTTGTTCATATAAACCTACTAAAGGGGATTGTTGTGTGTCTGTGTGTGTGTGTTGACTCATTTTTAATTCATGTATCAGAGACTTCCACCCTGTCTGACTCCTTTGTCTCAAGACATTCATCCCATTTACAATTTTGGGAGGTGGGAGATGGAGGGTAACGAGGCCAAGGAGAGGTGGCCGAAATAGACAGGGAGGGTGAGAGAGGGGATACAAGAGACAGACGGCCAGATAGACAGGCAGTGGTGCAGAAGAGAATGTTGGGTAAAAAGGACAAAAGATAGGACAGTACAGGCAAATTCCTATACACCAACCCCCCTAGGTTGTTGGAATGTAAAAGCGGGGAAACATGGGGGGTTGGGGGATGAGGCTGGCTTATGGATGCATGGGGGTAGGTGCCTGGTGAATATGTGTGTGTGTGTTTATATCTGTGAGTGTTCTGGGAGGGTCAATGAAGGGACGCATTTGAATCCCTTTAAAATAGGTCATGTATTAAATATTAAATATTCATCCATAAATCATGACCAGACGCCAGCCGTACACTGGTTTAACCCGAGGCCTTTATTGGCTTGGCTCTATTTAAAAACCCTGATCATACACAGACACACGCACACACACGCACATACAAAGCTAGGAAGGATTTACAATCCTTTCACCTGGAAGCAGGTCCCATCGAAATTCAAAACATCCCAGTAATCCCTGGCACTCACGTATTAGTGTGGGAAGCAGACACCACTTGCAGGTAGAGTAATTTGGCATATTGCAACAGGGATAAGCAAGGAAACCCACAAATACACAATCTATTTTAGTTTGACAGCTCAGCTCTGACACAGAAATGTTAGCCTTCTGATGAATGACTCATAAGCTTCTTCCTTATTGGCTCGGACTGGGGGGCGCTGGTCTCTAAATTTTTATGGTGCTATCCAATCAGATCAAAGCCTCAACAGGCTGGAGCAATTAAACGGTGAAGGACGTGACCCACCGGAGGGGAATGAGCACAGTTTACTACAGTAACCACTGGGGAAGTTTCCCTAATTTTGCATCTACCTACAACAGTGCGGCAAGCATGAAACCACAAAGACTTGTATGAAGCATAAGAGGAAGCATATCAGATTATGAAAAATATGGAAAGTACAGCTGTTTCAGTGCAACTCAGACAATTCCTCTTCTCGACACTGTGCTGGTGTGTGACATTAGCTTAAGATACAGAGGTGTGACTTTGTTCAAAAATAGACATCACGTGACTGAGCTCCATTTAAGTAGATATAAGCTGAGCTCTTTAAACTTCTCATCGCTAATCCGCAGTAAACCTACTCTCCCAACCACAGAGTCACCCAGTACAGCTCTCTGCTGTGACTGTGACTCTGTGTGTGTGTGCACGTACGTGTGCATGTGCATGTGTGTGTGTGTGTGTGTTTGTGTGTGTGCGCGCACGTACGCGTGCATGTGCATGTGTGCATGTATATGCATGTGGGTACCTGTCTTGCTACTTTGCGGGCTTCCCAGTACGGTTTGGAGTCATCCACAGCTCGCCCGATCCTCTTCACCTGCTCATCCAGCTTCACTGTTGCTTCCACAAGCACTGTGCGAAACCGCTGTCGGCAGTCCTACACACACATCAATTATTAGATGATTGGCATGAAATCTTTGTCCAGAAATTCATGTTTCCCCTTAAATTTTAGTTTAACACCACCCTCAAGTCAAAATTTCAATTTTTGCCATTAGCCTACTTTGGTTTATGACCAAATCCCTTCAACATTCGTATCAGCTTCAGCTGTACCTTGTGTTTAGTTCCACTTAGCAACCATTAGCATGCTAAACTAAGATGGTGAACATGGTAGTCATACCTGCTGAACATCTGCAGGGTATCATTGTCAAGGTGAGCATGTTAGCATTCTTATGTTAGTATTTAGCTCAGAGCAACCCTAGCTGCTTGCATAGCTGTAGAGTTTTAGTCTTGGAAGCCTAGTGCTCGATCAAGGCACTTCATCCAGCCTAAAAGAGTTAGATGACAGATCAGTTTTGGCTGCTTACTCAGTGTTTAATGTGTTAAGCACCAGCCACAGGTCTGCCTGATGTGTAGCTTATACTTTCCTGTTGATTATGATCTATTTGTCCTTGTGCCTCCAGCGCTCTCTCAAGTCTAGTCATCATCATAAACCACCCCCAAATAGAGTGTGTGTGTGTGTGTGTGTGTGTGTGTGTGTGTGTTTTGGCAAGTCCAAGGTGGCAGGGTATTTTATCTATGTTATTCATACATGAGGCCTGTCATTTTTCTAAACTTAATACCAGTGTTATGAGGCAGGCCATCTGTTTGTATGTGTCTGTGTGTGTGAGTGTGTGTGTGTGTGTGTATGTGTGTGTGAGAGAGAGAGTGAGTGTGTGTATGATTGTATGGGTGTGTCTATATATGTTGAAATTTGCAGGATATTTGCACCTGCATCCTGTTCATTATACTGACAAAGGAATAAAACAGAGGTTAAAGAGGAAAAGGGAGAGGGAGCCACAGGAAGCACACTTCCTGTGACATCACTATGTTTCCTGACTTCCTCTTCCTGCGATAAGACAGGCACATCATGCAGTTTGGGAGGTAAATACTGTAAGGTATTGGTCATGTATGGTAGGTAATGGCACACAGTCAGTCCTTACGTCCGTCTCTAGCACATGCACGATCTTATGTCTGTGCCAGGGCAGCTAAGAGGTTTAGCGATATATTGGCAGAGTGAAGAACCTCATATCTGCGCTTGGATTTAACCTCAGCCTTTACTGAATCCTCTGAATCTACTGTACATCTTCCTTAATCTACTCCAGACTCCACAGGAGTACAGGCTGCTGCCTGCCAGCGGCACTTTCACATTCCTCAGCTCCTCACTTTCATTGCTGCCTCATGATGAATTGCCCCCTTTCTCTCCTTTCTCCTTTTGCTAATTTCTCTCTCTCTATATATATATATCAGTGACATCAGTGACTTTACTGACACAACTGTTTCTTTAAAATATCGCCATAGCATTGAAATAAATGTGAATTTTCAACAAACAGCAGGTAATTCCTTCAAACAGATGCATAAAAATAATCAGGATCAGCCATTATTTTCCTGTATTTAGCTTGATAGCATGAATTTAGAATGCATAACAAGGGCTCCAACACCGAGACTTGTGCATACAAATTCTGTCCTGTCTCTCTGCCTCTCTGTCTGTTTTTATAATTATTCCAGCTCCGGTTTTTGGAGTTTGGACGAGGCTGAAGGTCTAATGAGAAACAGAAGAGGCCTACTTTGAGGAAAAGAAAAACTGTGGTTTACCTCTGGAATGTTTTTACTTCTGTTGAACAGTAACCCTGCTAACACACATTTAAATCAAAACCAGCACCATGTAAAACATATTTTTAAACAACCCCAACCCACCATTCATTTTTGTCTTGTTGCTTGCTGCATTTTACTTCCTTTTTCCTCTTTAAAAGTGTTTGGTTTATTTTCAAGGTCAAGGGAGTTGTGGGATTAAGAGGAGAGCACTTTGAATTTAGCCTGCTCCAATTGTGCCATTCAAATATTATATTCAACATTCAGATCACAGTTATTATTCTTGTTGCACTAAGAATTCATACAGTACAGAGTCATTTAGCAGGAGTGGCAGTTTTCCACATTTCCCTCGGACGCAGGTCCTTCTTTTAGAAATTTTCCATCTTTAAAAGACATTCCATCTGAACTGTTTCAAAACAACACCCTCATCGCTAGGCAGATTCCTGAAACACACAAAATGGTACTGGAAACAAGATGAATTATCTCCCTGCACTGACAGGATTCCCCACTTATTCAGAGTAAAACACAGGATTTTAAATCTGAGAGTGAGACTTAATGGCTCCTTGAGATGGATAATTTTTCAGCGCAGCTCAGCCATGGCAGGAAGTGTTTACCTCAGCAGGGAGAGGCAGCGCTGTTGATGTTGACGATGTTGTTGAATAGTGTTGCTGGATGGTGTTTCAACTTACCTCGAGCTCACTCTCCCAGCGGTTAATGTCATCTGTGGACTGGTTTAACTTCTCCAGTTCCCCCTGTTTACAGACAACATGGCATGCAACATGGGAGAGAGAGGGGGGTGGAGTGAGGTTAAAACAGATTGTGTATCTGGAGGACAAGCTGTGTGGGTTTAGCGAATTACTGAGCTTGCAGCCCCAAGTGTGACTATGTGTGTATGTGTGTGTGTGTGTGTGTGTGTGTGTGTGTGTGTGTGTGTGTGTGTGTGTGTGTGTGTGTGTGTTTTGGGAAATCGCTGAAGGGAAAAAATCCTCCTATATCTATTTGTGACCACCTCGCAACATTTTCTGTCATGAATATAAACCACAGCTGACACATACCATCATTTAATCAACATTCAATTCTTTCAAATGGCGCTCTAATTGCTATAGTATAATAGTAATATTGTATAACAGTAATATTTTACTGGTTGCAAGTATACCACTAACCATTATTAAATGTTTTATTTCAAACATTGCCACTTTGAGTCTGATCATTCTTCCTCAGAGTTCCGTTTCAATGTCACTTTCACCACTGGCCACATCTGGATCCATATAAAAAAAAAATCTCACCTGAATTCTTGGATCGACTTCCTCTTCCTCCTCGGCACACTGCGAATCCTCCTCACAGTCATTCCCGTTTCTTAAAGGATCCATTTTCAGGATTTCTGGAGATTTTTTTTTTTTTTTTGGCAAAAGAGAAGAAGGGTCTTCTCTGCAAACAAAGCGCGACCCTGGGGTCCCGAGCAGCGGGGAGGTCCGGCAGTGATCCCCCCTCTCTAACCTTCACACGGACCACACCGCATGCTTCAGGCTTTTAAAGGCTTCGGTGTATTCAAACGGGCAGAGGAGTCCGCAGGCTGCATTGGAGCACGTCTGGCCGCAGGGAGCTCCAACGCACAACCTCCGATGTCGCCAGCGCAAGAACAGTGGAAAAGACGGTATTAAATTCACCGCAGTGGTCAACAAGTCTACTTGTTGTTGAGGCCTTCAAAATAAAAGCCACGTGAACCACAGCAGTGGACTTGTATCTCAAAATGTCGGCGGGCTGTCAGAAAGTATATAAAATGAAAGTTGTGTGGTTTTTTTTTCAGAATGCCTTACATGGCCTTTTTCTTTACGAGAACCGACTGATATCATTAGTTTATCCACTGATTAGTTGCTGAGAGAATTAATGGCAATAACTTCGCCTTTCTTTGAAATCATTTATTAAGCAAAAGCGCTAAAATTTCACGGGAACCAGCTTCTCAAATGTGAATATTGTGAATATTTGCTAACTTACCCCCCACTTTTCTATAGTAGTAAACACAACAACTTGGGAGGATTGAGTGCTGGACAAAGCAAACTAAAAAACAAACAAACAAAATCAAAACATGTTCAGATAGATGGGTGAAAACATGGAATTTAAAGAAAAAACACAATTAAAAAGAGGCCTAAATAGATCTGTATAACTGCTATTTAAAAATGCATTACTGAAAAAGCAGTCTGACGCACTGACGACTAAAGTTTAATTTCGCCTGGTTCTAGTACTAAAGGACCCGACCAGCAGCACAGGAGCGACAGCCCTTCCCAGCCCTGCGCTACTGGTGACTTTGTTCACCTCATAATCAAACGGTGGCATGTAACATTAATAATCTAAATGTAGCTTCCATTGCACCTTTTTGTCCCAATCCGCCCATCCTGCACCAAACGACGCTTTTACTGTGATGGGACAGCCGCTCACGCTCGCCGGTCTTTTGGGGCCGCGTGTCTCCAGCTTGACGCGGCTCCGACGCGGCTCCGACGCGGGACGGGGTCGGTTTCCTCCGCCCTCTGGTGGCGAGGACTCCCGGGAGCAGGGAGGGAGGGTCGGACCCAAACAGGCTGGATTCATGTAAACACTTTAGACGGTGAGTTCATGCAGAAAAGAAAGTGGTTCCCGTGGCATCGGCTGGATACCGTTAAAGTTACTCTTTTTTTTTTTCGCCAGGAAAACAAGATAGTGAAGGAAACTTTGGCAGAACCGATCCGGGTTCCCGTCATTTAGTGGTCGTTCGTGTGCATTTGCAGGTTTTCAGGAATACTCTGTAGTCACAATGGAAGTGACCGTGCCAGTAAACGCACGGTCTGTTGTACTGGTCATGTCAACCGGCTACTGATGAATATACTAGAACGTGGGGGTTGTTATTTTTAAGCGCGGTGATTTTGTGAGATGATGTTTTTCATTTGATTAACATTTAATCAGAGTGTCAAAATACGCACCATCAATAAAAAAAATCATTTGGGATTCAAGATCAATATCGACCATCGAAATTAACGTTTTATAAAAAAAAAAAAAAACAACCCTCTTAGCACGAAGTCCGGTCCGAGCAGATTTGGCTCAGTTACGTGGACCATGTATTAAGCCACACGAACAATACTAGAGTAGGAACGAAGTTTAGGTCTTGGCAAATAAACCACCTGCCCACTAAAAGTAGAGCTGCGTGGGAAAATGCTTTTGTGATTTTGGGTAAACTGATCCTTTAATAACTCGTGGTTATATTATGTCATAGCGAAACTGGTCTTAGAGCTTAGAGCTTTATTTAGTAGTTGATGGCGATTGTCTCCTCTTCCCCCGCATAATGCTGACATGCAACATAGTGACATATGACACTATATTGCATAATGTCATAAACCTCCTTCACGGTGCCAATAGGTTAAAACGATACAGTAATTGATCCTGCAGTGAGAAAGTTGGGAGTGGGCCTGCACAGCGTCTCGGATGTGGACGGCTGCCCGGCTCCACTGTTCGTCATCGCGTTTTTTCCAGCGTCCTCCTGCGTATGCATGTATGCGACCGACGGGACTGATTTCATAACGTGGGGAGGAAGAGAGGAATGGGGCTTTGAGAACGAATGAGCACCAGACCCCGCTTTGGCTCTATGCACCAACACTGTTAGTCTGTCTGCGTTCCCGGGCCATGCAGGCGGTGCGCTAGAGGAGATGCGGTAGTGGAGGCTGCGGATGCTGCTGCCCGATCAGCTGTTATTTGTGTCTTGAGCATCATCGCCGCGACGGCCAGAGAGATCGAGATCAAGCTCCTGGAGCCAGGGACACCGCAGCGCCGGATAACAGAGGATGGAGTTCAAGCATCTGGTGGAGGCGGCGGAGAAGTGGTGCTCCGGTAACCCGTTCGACCTCATTTTCGCCGAGGAGGACGACGAGAGGCGGCTGGACTTTTACGCGGAGCCCGGAGTCTCCTTCTACGTGCTGTGTCCCGGCGGCACCGACAGCTTCGTAAGTGAGCTCCTGCAGGGCCTCTGGCTCTATGTGCGCGCGCGTGTGTGTGCGTGTGCGCGCGTGCCTCTGCGTGTGTGTGTGTGTGTGTGTGTGTGTGCTCTCATAGGTGTGTCGGGGGTGGGCAGGAGGTGGGGTTGTCCCTGCTAGTCCCGGTTTTTCCAGCTGATGGACATTGGAGCGGAAGGGAGGGGGTTTGGGCAGGAGTGGATGCGATGATGTCATTTCGGCTTGAGCCCCCCCCCCCCCCAACCAACCAATTCCTCTGTCGATGGTGTCTTTCCTCCATCACAATCATCTGCAATAACCCACTGAACCACAAAACCATTACACCAGCCAGGTTAAAAAAACAAAAAACAAAACACGAGGCCTATAACTTTCAAAATAAAAGTCACACAGACTATTATCCACTGCTGCATTCGGAACACGAAGTAACAATTTAAAATATATATATTTTTTGGAGATCTAAGAGGTAAAAAATTATGTTTCGTTTCTTAGATATCACCACATTATTGTTATTTATAGCCATGACAGCCAGTGCTTCCTGCCAAAAAGCTAAAACTCAGATAGACTGGTGTGCAGATATTTCCCTTCATATTTAATCCACTGATATATAAGATTCAAGAGGCTGATGTTCTGCAAGTGGTGAATAACTACTTAACAAGGAATTGGCACAGAAAGCCATTTTCATTACTTTATACTGAAGGAATTATTGCCAGTTTTCTGCTCTGATCCAAGACCTAGCTAACCCTGACTTTTAATGTAGACACAAATAAAAATGTAATTTTTATACTGGTAAATTTATTCATTTAACTCTTATTAGTAATGTTTTCTGTTAATTTTATCTCCCCACAAGATGATTTAAATGACGTTTCTAAAACCTCTTCACACTGAAATGATGAAAAATCCTCCATATTTAACACGCTTTGGCTAAAGCAGTCACATTTAAAAGCCCTTAGCAATATCACAATCAGCCCTCAAAACACCACCTGTATTTATCCACAGTTGTTGAATATTAAATCCCCAGGTTTTTAAAATTCACTAAACTCCCAGAAACAATAGTCTATTGAGAATATGAAGCCATGCTTTTATCATCTACAGAGTGCCTCACTAACTACAGTATATCCTATACCAGTGTGTTGTTATGGGTCCTAAAGCTCCTGAGGCCAGACTCACCCTACTCCCTCCTCCTGCTCAGTGACAAGGGCAGAAGGAGATGACCAAGGAGCTAGGGCATCTGTTCAGTCAGTAACACATTATGCCACACTGACTGTGCCTGTGTTATTTGTTTACAGGCCTGGCTTGGACTGTCCACCAGACAGCAGAGTCAGGCAGCTAAAGCGGGGGCTTTCCATTGGCTGCTGGTCAAAAAAAGAAAAAGACCAGAATGGCACTCATTCACCAGAGTGCACACCTCTGCCAAGGCCAAATATTGACAAAAATGTTGACTGGGCCCTGTCTCACAATGTTAATCAAAGTGATAAAAAAAATTCTGGATCCACCCCTGCAACTGGAAAATGTAATGGGCTCTTCCCTGGTCCATTCCCCAGCCCTCCACCAAGTTTGGGGCAAATCAGTTTATTACTTTTGGTGTAAACCTGCTGACAAATAAACCAACAACCAAACAGACACAGATGAATACATAACTTTCTTGGTGGAGTTAGATTTGCAGTAAGAATATTGCTCCAGGAAGACCACATAGCAAGGATTAAAGGGTTAAAGATAAAATCACATCAATACATGATGTAGTTTGTTGTCCCTCAGAACCAACTTCATTTTACACCAATCAACATTAAAAAATTTTGTCAGTGTTAACACAGACAGACACGCACACACACACACACACACACACACACACACAAACCCACACACATTCAAGTTCTTTGTCTGCTGTCCACTCTCAAATTAGCTACAATAACTCTCTGTCTCTGTGCAGGACTCCTGATATCTGGTTACTCTCACTCAATCAATACTACTATCAGCTGGACATCTCACATGCAGCCCCCCCCTTCTGCCTCACTCTCTGTCGCTCTCTCTCTCTCTCTCTCACACACACACACACACACACACACACACACACAAACACACTCCTTATCAGTTTAGCTTGTTTTTCCCAAAACTGTGGGCACCCAGACCATCAGATGGTCCACTAGAGGGCACTGTGAGACCAGGCCCACTATAACACCAGTACAGCTGCACATCACTGTGTTCAGCTCAGGAATTTTCCCCAGGGTATGTCTTAGTTTTTTAGTCATCCAGGTCATGTGATACAGTCTAACACAAGTTCAGTTTGATTTGCAGTGTGGCCTTGAAGATGTTCCTCTGCTAATCTGGGTAGCTTTGCTGAAAAACGGAGTTAGCCTTTGCAGCGGAGACACAACCTCATGTGACACTTCATCCATCAACGTCAAACTGGAGCATCCATCCTTGGGCAGTCAGGGCTGGAGAGCACAACGTTACCCCCATCTGCAACATTCTACTAACATTGTTACCCCTGGCTGCTTCACGCCTTTTCACATGACTCATGTATGACCCTTGAAAATAAACCATTCTATTACAATACCCTTGACTAATGATCAAATCACAGTATTTTAATGTGAAATTAATGAATTAATAATAAATAATATAACATACTATATTTAAAACTAGCTTACATTAAAAAACCATTAAATGGCACATAAACCATGAAATGGATCCCTTAAAAGAACAGCCAGTATCAATTACTTTAAAAATTCTGGTATGGTTTTCATGGTCTGAATTTTAAGGGTTTTTAATGCATTAAAACCATTTGTACTATGCATATAATCATTTACCATAACGCGAAAACTGTAATGTAATGTTTTTTGGTAAATTATATGGGTTTTTATGCCTTCAAAATTGTGCATATCATCCATTATATATGATTTAAAATAGTATAATCCTTCAATGTACCCATTAATTAATCCCAACTTCAAGGCCTATATATCCTAATAATGTATGGAATAAAAGTCACTGAATATCATGCATTTTCACCTGAAAATATTTCTGAACTTTATTTAACCAAAATGCTTGGTTACCCAAGCTTTAACAACAGTTGACATAGTAAGAGCATCCCTGCTGGTTATTTCTTCCAGGTCTTTCTCGAAACCTAGCCAGACATCTTTAATAACATTACCTAATACATAACCTAACAGTACGGCCTTTAGACTCCAATTAAACAACACTAAAACTAAGTGAGGAGTGCGGAGTTGCTCTAATGGCCTCTCCCAAGCAGTGGTGTTTATCTAACAATTCCTGTAAGTGCTATAAGATAGCCGAAAGTTGCACCAGAGAGGAAGTTGATTAGATCCACCGATAACTCCTTTTTTCTTATATCAAGGATGTACAGCTTATCATCACTTATTGCTTTAGGCCAGAGTGTAAGCCCAGGTTTTGAACTGATTGCATCCCTCAGACTACACAGGCCTCGAGGTAAGAAAGAATCCTCTTGGCATCGGTGAAGTAAAATGACGGTACTGCGCTGGCACTTGTGTGTGTGGCGGTTCCTCAAATGATTGCGTCAAAGCAGGCAGTTATCTTTTTGTTTAAGACAAATGTGCACACAAAGTCCTGAACAAAGAGTTCTCAAATAACTGTGCCACTTGTGAACTAATGGTGCATCTCCATACTCAGTAGCTTCTTGTAGGGTGGGGTAGTAATGGTGAGGTAATCATGAACTAATGATGCATGTCTCTCAACTAATGTTGTACTGTATGTGTATTAAAAGGAACTGATGGGGAATGATTACTGAGGAGACTGGTTATATCATATAGGAGTCAATCATGTGACACTGATCTATTAACATATTATGTAGCAGTCTGTCTCATGTAATTTATCATAACCTACTATGTAGAACTTGATTCAGATTTATCAAAGAATTACTTGTCTAGCACATTGTTATTAACTGGTTAGTTTCTTATACATGTTTGTTCCTGGGTAAATATTCAGGGCTTTGTGTATCTAATTCCAAAGTGTAACTGCTGTTTGCGTAATTTTCAGCCCTTTGTCTGCTTTATGTCCTTGAAGAAGTGTCTCTAAAGCCAGCTTCATTGCTTTGTTCTAGTTTTTCTGTGTTGCATTGCCCCTGACCCAGCTTTACTCATTCACTCATTAATTCCTGCAAGTTACATGTCACTACAGCCAACATGAGGTTACAGTGGTACAGGAAGTGTGGCAGTGGGGCATCACCTGATGCAGTCTGCATACAAATTCTTTAACCCTTAACATATTTTACGTAGTGTTTCTTTTATCACTGCATGGGAATGATGCAACAGGAGGACTGGTGTTTGTTAATCAGTGTGTTTGTCTGTGTGTATAGCATGTGTGGAGCGAGAGTGAGGACTGCCTTCCCTTTCTACAGTTGGCCCAGGACTACATCTCCTCCTGTGGGAAGAAGACTCTCCTGGAGGTGCTGGAGAAGGTCTTCACATCTTTCCGGCCTGTAAGGAGCCAAAAAGGAGTGTGTTGCTCTGGGAGTTACAGTTTACTTTTTCATAAACTGTATCATCAACAGCAGGGTGACCTCTGCTTGCTGTGTCTAAGTCTATTAAAATCTTGATACATTCCGTTCTCTCTGGCACAGACAAAAACATCATGTCGAACTCCACTCTGAAATCTGACAATTTAATGTTGTCATGCTTATCCAACAGCAAATAATACGTAACAGGAGCTGGATATAAACCATCAAACCAACAAGTTATCAATTTGTAGCGTATTGTTTGTATGGAATGAGATGTGTTTAATTTTCAAGAAAACTTAATCTGAGGGGCTTATTTTACGCTGCCTGAAGGCTTCTTCCACAAGCCTTCTTTGGTGTCAATAAATAACAAAAAACAAATGCTTAGATGTGTTCAAGTTCAAATTCCGCTCTTTGTCAGTTTTGATCCATAGCACATCCTCATAATCCTGTAAAATATTAAAATCCTATAATTCATCCATTAGTTAATCTCGAAAATGGGACAGGCCAGAGATTTTGAAATAATTTATCCCAAATCTAGGTAAATCTATTACATACAAGAATACTAGATAAGGGGTTTAGTTTTCACCTTTCAAAATGAACAGAAATTTACCAAACACCATGATTTAGATTAAAAGAATCATTCAACATTATAGGAACTGGGCTTGTTTGCTTTCTAGCCTAAATTCAGATCAATACCACTATTGTGTATGCACACTGGTTAGCTTTGCCTAGCTCGAGACAGGGGGAAGCGGTTAGCCCAGCTCTGTTTTAAGGTTACAAAACCTGTCTACTTGAAGGTCACCAACTAAGACACTTTATCACAGGCACAGTAACCCCCTGCCCCCACAGGGTTGCAGCTGCTGGTCTTGCAACCTTCAGCAAGAAGTTACTTCAACCACCGAGGCAAGAGTTTCTCCCATTACACAACATAAAACCATAAAATGCCATTTTTTTAAACCACAGTTTATGTGTTGATTAATTGGTGAGCTGTAAATGTGCTGTAGCTTTATGGTGCAATCAGTCTTCTCATCAAACTCTCAGTAAGAGAGCAAACCAGCACATTTCCCTAAAGTTTGACTTTTCCTTTAAGGCGTTTGGTGTGTTTTCAGGAGTAAACAAAAAATGAATCAAGGGTATTTTAAGGGATTTTTGTTCCGTGGTGTAATGCTCATGTTCAACTGTTAACTTTATGCATGTTTGCTGATAGGCAAGGTATTATTAAACTGCCCTTGTACAAGAAATTTTATTGGGGCCATTACCCACATACACACACTCTGATGTCTGATGTGTCTAACACAACCTTCCCTGTCTCTCTCTCTGTCAGCTGCTGGGTCTTCCAGACCTAGAAGACGACAGTTTTGAGCATTACCACACTGATATGGAGGGGGAACCAGGGCCCGACCAACAGCAGATGGGGGTCAGCCAGCAGTGATGAGCCCCAAGAAGAGACCTGCAGCTGGGGCAGAGATGCCTATGAGCCCAGGGGCCTCAACTCATCAGCCCAAACTCTTCACAACACACTCTTATTTAAACACACACACACACACACACACACACACACACACACACACACACACACACACATGCAAAAACATTCTTACAGTTAACTTGCTAAAAATGCACCACCATGTTCTTGAATGTCTCAGTGGCTTTGCTTCCCAAAGAGTGCGCTCTGTTGCACTTTGTTGACCCCCTACTAAACACACACAGACACACATTAGGGCTAAGAGTTCTTTAGCCATGTACAATGCAAGAATCATAATCATTCACCATTTGGTTATTTAATGTTTCACAGCACAGCAATATTACATTGCCCTCAGCTGGCTTTGTTATGCAGAAATACAGTCAGATGTTACTGCAATATACACTCCCCCGTGGCTCTGGAGGATGAACGTGACAGATAACCTACTTTCTCTGTCTGTCTGTTGACACAGAGGATACACAAGAGCTAGATGAAAGCTGAGCAGGTGAAAACTGACGGTTTGTGGATATGTAAGGCGGTTGGAGTGACACAAGGAGGGAGTCCTAGCAACAAAGAGCGGTAGAACTTTCCACTTCATGGAGGGAAAGAGGGAGGGAAGTGAGGCCGTATTGTTGAGACGTAGATTCAGGTGCAGTAGATCTCAGACTATCGTGTTTTAAACACGCCATTAATATAGCTGCATAGGTTACAGTCAAAAGCATTTCCCACATTCGCACCTCATGTGGAAATCAGTGCTTTACAGTAGCAAGAATCATAGTTTGGAGCTTTGTTTTTTCAAGAGTTAAAAGTCGCTGTATGAGGGCGTTTTTAATCGGTGTTACTATCATATGACCATCACAACAAAGGCTCATGCTGCAGCTTAAACCCTCCCCAGTCTGGGTGTCTCATTGTCACATGACACCCTTTATAGTTTCTCTGCCCTGTAGTCTTCCTGGTTGCTGGTGGTTTCACAGTTTGCCCTCATTTTCTCAGCACAATCTGATGAGATACCTTCCTAAAATTAGCCCAAAGCTCTTTTTATGTGTGTCGTTTTGAATCCATCTGCTTTTTACAAGGTCCCTCCCAACCGTAAATTTAAATTTATTGAGTGCGCGCCCAAGGCCCCCGAGTGATATCACAGGGAAGAGAAAATATTTGTTGTCAGCCACCCTCTGCCTACCTTGTATTTCTAATCTGAGTGTGTTTTTGTAGGCTGTGTCACATCCAAAGTGCACTGCAATGCTTCAGAACCCCCTTCGCCTTCACTCAATCCACATGCAAGACTGTATCGGATCTATCTTTGCATTTCTTTTGGCTTGTAGATGTTTTGTCTTTTTGTTGCCTCTTTGGATGTTTCCCATACAGTGTATCTTCTGTTTGCCCCCCATGTGTGTGAAATTGTTCAATAAACCGTGCGAACAGAGGGTGCCACAGGCGTTTTTTTCTTCCCTTCATGGCCTGGAGTTAATGGAAAACAAAGCGCTCGACATGGAGGGCTCACCATATCACACAGTGGACTGGTGACCTGCTGCTCTGCCAACAGCCTACTGGTGTTACTGGGGTTGACGTCACGAGCCACCTGACGCCCCCACTCGAGGATGCGTCAAGCTGGAGCCTGAGAAGGCCCAGACAGGAAGGAAGGATTTTTGCCTTCAAAGTAAAAGCGCTAAAGGTGTTTGTTGAACAGCCTTCCAGAGGGGGGCTGTTCTCCCAGTGTCTACAAGGGGATGACAAGATGCATTAACACTGTCATTAAGAACAAATTTGAGGGTTTTTTCAGAATTATGAGCAGGGTTGTATTGATATTTAAAGTACATGTCCTCATTGTTATATACTTAAATAATATTTAGTTGCACTTCTATAGGAGTATTTTTTATCATGCAGTATTATTAACTTAAGTAAAGGATTTGAATACCTCCTCTGCCACTGCCTATACTTCACATCTGCATTATTCATTACAACAGCTTTTGTGAATTACCTGTAAGTCTATTAGCACAGAGCTTTTCATAGCATTGGTGAACTGAAGCTTTAGTTTTATTTTCATATATTTTGTGATAAAAACCAGACACGTTCTCCTTTTTACAGATACCTTTTAGATATTTTCTCCTTTTATAGGGATAACCAAAATTGGTTTTGATCATGACATTAACTTAAAGGTTATCTAAGGCCCTTTTTTAAATGAGAAAATAGCACTGATCTCTAACATTTGATTACCTTAGATTTCTGTAGCATTATTTTGATGCAACCGTGTGCAACAGCAGAATTTGATTCTTAGGTAAGAATATTATGACAGACTGATATATAGGTAGTAATAAGATTATGAGCCTTACTTGTATATATTAACTGCAAGTCAAAGTGCTTCACATACAGTTTCGCCGATTTAAAACAAATATTTAACATCTGCAGAAGTTGTTAACAGCCAAACATACAGTACAAAAACCATACAAAGGTAGAAGAAATGAGCCAAAGAAAGCCGTAAAGACCTTCTCAGTGTATGTTTCCTGAGAATTTATTTTACAAACATTAAGTTTTATTTTATATTACAGTAACATGTCGTGGTCATTTTGTGTTTTTTTTCTCCCCACAACCATGTACAACTTTTACTTTGAAGGCGGGTTGATCTCATTCTGGTGGACTTTTGACGTTTGACTTTGTCTGACGGAGCTGCCTCTTAGAGGGAAGAGGGCAATCCCTGCTTTTATTTTTCTTTGCAGGCGACCACGGTTGAGCACAAAAACAAACTTGAACCAGACGAGCTCTGGGTCAGCACTTGCGCTTAAGTGCTCGTCTGAAGTGGAGGAACCGAGGACGTTTAACCGAAGAGATTTTATGTTGTTTTTATTTTTCCATTGTTGAAAAAAAAGGGAAGGGCTCTGCCAAAAAACAAAACAAAACAAAACAAAAAAACCCACTTGGAAATTAAATTATGCGTCAGTGAGTGCGCACTTTACGCACAGGTCGAACCATGGAACTTTGAGATGTTGGACCACCTCGTCTCTCCTGTGTTAGGTTCGATTTCCTTTGTTGTTGTCAGATCTTCGGGAGTCGATATAACCATGCGTCGTAGCTAAGAACTTTAAAACGCACTCAAAACCTTGAGGAGGTGAGCCTGAGACAGCATGGGGGCCAAACAGAGCAGCCCGGTATTCGATGGCAGAACTCGGGCTTATTCCAGCTCCGACCTCCCATCTGGAAACTCCAGCGGCGGGGAAAGGGTCGCGGGGTTCAGGTACACAAACGGACCCGATGGCCCCCGGATCCGGTACACGGGTGGGGGGCCGACAAGCTCTGGGCTCAGTATACCGGCCGGCGGCAGGTCCGGGTCGTACGCACTCAATCAGAGTCGAGATGGCACGGATGGTGACGAAGAGGGCCAGCTGCCTCCCGAGGGCCACAGGCTGCTTATAGGGTCCTTACCAGCTCACCTGTCCCCGCATCTGCTGGGAGGTAAGACTGCAAATTCAAAACAGTAAACCCAGCAAACGTCGGTCGCATGCATACGAGGAATAAGTCATTGCTCAATACTTTTGTGATATTTTTAAATCTCCTAATGTCTTTATTATTCCTGAAGTACACACCCCCCGTGTAGTAGTACATGACGTACTTTATTCTGTTTCTTTAAATACGTCTAATTTGTTCATTATTCTCAATGCAGACTGTATTGTCCTTATATCTTTCGACGTCCATCTTCTTTTATCTCCTGTGGCACGACTGTGACATTTCAGGTCTTTATACTGTCCGTGTTACCCAGTGTGAGTTTAGAGGCAACATGTTGCTTCACGTTTGCCACCATATGTTTAAGGCCCGCCTTCAAGATACCATAGACTTAAATCGTTGCGGTTGTCCGAGCCGTTTAGTATTTTTCCATTTGACATGTGATACCTGGCATATGCTGATAGTTCTCTGATGGCTGAGCCCTTTGTTTAGCACTCCTACACTTTTATTGTAGCCACAGGTGTCTCTACTGTACTGAACTGCTGTTTGTAGGACTCTTTCTTCTTCCTCTCCTCTGTCTTGCAAAACGGCCTGTTTTTCACTCCAGCTGAGAGGGAAGAGTGTATTATGTAGGTCAGCAGATAAGAGCTTCCTGCTGGTTACACATTGCCTGACAAACACACACACACACACACACACACACACACACACACACACACACGCACACACATATGCACACAAACTTCCTGAATCCACAAGTCTAGCTGTTTCACAACTGGTGGGTCGTGCCCAGAGCAGACCACAACAAAACATGGCTCAATTTAACATAACAGGACCATGCAGCCCCCCATGTTACTGAAAAACCAAAGCTCCTAAACAAAAGATTTAAAAAAATCTAACATTTCATGAGGTTTTGCCAAAACTTTATATTACTGTTGGAGCTCTTAGAAATGAGACACTTTCAGTTTCTTCATCTATGATAATATGTTCAATAAAGATCCATCTGAATTTTAGTCCCTCCTCCCTTTGATTACCCAGGAAAGTACCTGTTACTTTCCTTGATGAAGACGTCTTATCATCAGTAACTTCATCAATAACCTTTGCTCATTAGGTCCATGTGATTTTGACTCTGCAAGCCTGATATTATGTCCACAGGCTTATTTCATTTCCCCGTCTCTCCCAGCAAACACATGATACAAACATCAGGTTCACTGCAGACCCAGAGATATGCAATGCATGCAGGTCATTTAGGACTGTTTAGGATCGAGCTCATGTTGACTGTCCCACGCCCTCTCTTGTGTACATATCAATAAATGGTTATGAGAAAAGCCCTGGCACATCTGGGTCCTCATGTTGTCTTTTTGTTTTTCTACCCAGGCTTCCACTGCCCTGTCTGCTCCAAGTTTATGGCGTCGGATGAAATAGAGAAGCACCTGCTCATGTGTTTCAGCAAAACGCGCCTCACCTACAACAGTAAGAATTCAGGGCTGGGAGTGCAAGAGGGCATGGAGGAATCTAAAAGTTGTTGTATATGACATTGGTTTTTAGCCACAGCGACCTATTACATCCTTCATTTTCCAGTTTTATTTGTTATTTTTTTTCTTAGAATAGAAACACAAAACAGCGTGAAACTAAACAATGACAAAAGTAAATGAAGTTGCTTCAGACAGCTAAGACCAGGCCACTTTCTCCACTGGTAGAAGAAATATTTGAATTCTTTACTACAGTAAAAGTAGAAACACCACAATGTGCAGATTCCCCATCATAAGTAGAAATCCTGCATCCACTATACCAATAACTTTAAGAGTATCTCCATGCCCCCTGAAAATCTTTTATTTCTGATCTCTAGTGGTTTAACTTTAAAGAGGGATTTTTCCTCCCTAGATAGTTTCCTTTGAAGGATTTTCTGATGCCTGGGTAGAAAAAGGCATCCAGAATTTCACAGTAAACTGTGAAATTAAAATGTGAAAACATAATTTTGTGGATTAGATATTTGTTATATTTTCATTTTTTAATCTGTGTAAATACCTCTGACCCCTCATATTCATCTTAGGACCCCTTTGAGGGTCCCAACTCCCATGTATAAATATTATATTATTATACTCAAATATTATTCTAGTAATATTAAGTAGCATTATTTAGTAGGCTGCATTTCAGTGGTTGAGATTAACTTATTTTTATTGACTTTTTGTTTAACTGTTGGGTAGTTTAACCACTAATAATAAATCTTGTTTTATAGGAACGTCATAGATTTTTTATTTAGAATCTTAATCTGCAAGTACCTCAAAATTGTCATTAACTGCAGAACCAAAATATACTTATTTATGTCCCACCACTTTATGTCTTTCCATCCTAAGTCACAATTTTATGCCATATTGTTTATACAACTGGATCATGAGGATTATATTAGGTTGTTTAAACTCTCTTATTAATGATCCTAAGATAGACTGATAAAGTTTTTTAAGCAACGCAATACCCACAGAAATGCACTTGCACTAGGATGATGTACAGCTCAGCATGAAAAGATCAAAGCAAATGCAGCTATGTGATGCATCTGCCTATCTATGCAGCCACTCATAAGCACGCAGCATATGAGCATAACTCTAAGTAGTGGAAAGGCAAACACATCTTGTCTGTAGACATTGAGATGTCACTGCATTGGTGCTTTGGGCTGACACTTTCTGCATGTAGAGACCTCACGGGCTTGACAGTGTTGCATGTATACAAACAAGAGTAAACTATTCCTCATCTTTAAGTGCTGATGCATGTGCAGAGACGCACATACACAGAGCTTTCTGCTTGCACACACCCACAGCACCGTGCATGTTACTGATAGATATATATGCAGTATGCAGTTTTTATCACAGGCAAACAGAAGTTGAAAAGCTATAAAATCATCGTTTCATCCCTCTCTTAACTTGTGCAAATATTTCAAAATTTGAATGAGTGAGTTTATCTCCTACTGGAGTCAATTTAAAATATATGCATGAAAGCCCACAAAAAGTCCTAGTTACTCCCTTGCCTGTCATAATTGAATATGCAGATTAACATGTAGTGCAGAAAAGAAAACTGCATTGTTACCTGTTTTCAGTATCATCTGATCAGAGATTCAGTTCCTCTTTCCTGTTTGTATGTACACCACTGATTTTTTTTGCACAAATAGTAAAAAGAGAAACTGCGTTTTACAAAAACACAACCTGTTCCAACTAGAAACTGCATATTTCCCCAGTCTGAACACTGCAGAGGAATACCAGTTTATCATCTGGCCACAGATGAGCACTGATATTCTGGTACCAAAGGTTAAACAGATGGTTTTTCAGGATTCAGTGCCTGAACTGAACATCTGATACACGGTTTGGTGTGTGAGACAGCTCTTTGCTCAGCTTGTCTCTGTATTGTCTTTCTCAGAGGACATCCTGTCCAGAGACTCTGGGGAATGTGCCATCTGTTTAGAAGAGCTGGAACAGGGAGACACCATTGCCAGACTGCCCTGTCTCTGTATCTATCATAAAGGGTAACTAACACACACACACACACACACACACACACACACACACACACACACACACACAAACACACAAAGAGAATAAACAGATTTTAGCTTGAAATAGTTGGACAAATATTTATAAAATACACCAGGTGTGAAACAGCTGCAACTTCCAGAGGAAGAGAATCAATCTTCTCATCAAACTCTCCAAAAATATTTCTCAAAATGTCAAACTATTCCTCTATTATAAACTTTACAGAACATTAATAGAACTGTTGATGCCATAATGTAATGTAAAGGAGTTAATTCGAAATTTTGCCGAGGCACTGACCTGTGTGTCTCCCACCTGCACCTGTAAAGGTTAAAAAAAGATGTCAATGTGAAACATCTCCAGTTTATTTGTAGAGACCACAGAAATGTGAATGAAACAAATCAAACAGGTGAAAACCATCATCAACTGTATTGAAAAAAATAGTTTCTTAGGATATTGGCAGATGAAGAGTTTCAAGGAGTAAATTGTCAATTTAGAAACATAATAATTGTTGTTATTGCTTAAAAATATCTCTGTATGACATGTGACAGCTATCTCAACTTGAATAAAAGTGAAAAAACTGAAACCACTGTCTCACTCATTGTTAACTGAGATAAAGGACTAGTTTTTCATTTTGGGACATACTCGTTTTTGCTTTCTTGCTGAGAGTTAGATGAGAAGATTGATACCACTCTCATGTCTGCATAGTATATGTAAAGCTACCACCATCTTTAGATAATGAATAAAAAAAAAAGAGTAAAGTCTACTTTGATATCTAAATGTAGCTCACTTTTATCTCTTCAGTCACAAGAGACAAACATCCCTGTTGTCCTCCGCTTCCTGTTTCAGGTGTATAGATGAATGGTTTGAGGTTAATCGCTCATGTCCTGAGCATCCTGCTGAGTAGGAGCTGGGAGAGTACAGTTTCAATCAACTGTGCATCACCTTGGTCGACTGCTCACCCCAACCCGATCCCAACACTGTCTGTTCCAGCTGAGCATCAGTGCTCCTCAGGGATTGCAAGACATTATTGTGTGCAGGATTTTTCATATTGCCTCATGGAACCACGATGGGCTTTGGATAAGTTTCTCTAGACATCGTGGGATGTTCAAAGAACCACTGGTGGAGTCGTTTGTCTCCAGATAATATGTGAATGTTCCTCCTTGTGCCACCTGCTGGCCTAAAGAGGGTTCATGTAATGCAGGATCTGAACTGAGCTGTTTTGCTGAACAAGGGTGTGGTTTTACAGTAGAGGACTGTGCAACCTACATGGTGGAAGAGTGTCTTTTCAGCAGAGATTTAGGTCGATGCCTTTTAAAAGACTTGATCAGAAGGCTCAAGGCTGATGTTGTGCAATGTGAAAAACAGCCATTCTGAATAAAAAAATGCCAATATCAGCTTTAAGGGATGATTACAGTATTGATGGCAGTTATGAAAGAGATGTTAATTTTATTGCAAAATTGGCTATCATTATTGTTTGTTGAACAATCATGTGTCCTAGACCAAATAGACTAACATGAAATAGTCTGACATTGTTAATCATTTGGCCGTTCAGAACCACGGTAATGTGATTGTGTAGTTAAGTGGTGGAATTCAGGATAGTTTAAGACTTATCTGATAATGATTCATACTCTCTAAGGAGTGCCATAATATGCTGCTATGTCATAGACTGGAAAGTTTTCCTATAACCTTTAAACCTTTGTTCATTGTACTTTGTATTTGTACTGTAATGAATTGCACAACAATAAATGTTTTGTCTTTATGTCTCTTTACTGCATATCCTGTATACTTCTATATATCTGTAAACTAATTAAAATAAGGCATTCCCATATCTCAGAATCAGTTGGAGTGTATGACATTTGGATTGATTCTGCCTTATATGGAAAAATAAATGGAAGATATAGGCAGGTTTTCAAGCAATAAAATAATAATAATAATAAAAAGTTACACTACAATCCAAAAGAAAGACAGCAGATTCCTGAAGATCTATCAGCCAAGGGAAGGCATTGAAGATAATAATGTCTCCACAGAAGTTGGCATGCTGGGACATGGATCGAGTACTCTCTCTGATTGTTGCTAAATGAGCAGTCTGAGGAAATGTCATCTTTTAACTAACTGGAGTTGTTGCACAGGTAATAGCTCTGTATTTCTATGAGTATATGTGGTAACACAGATGTATGTAAGTCACAGAGGGTATTTTTCCCAATAGCAAATGGGTAAGACTGTCTCCAAGAGAGGACACAGTTGATTGACAACTATTTTCAGAAAATAGCTGAGATTAGATAAGTTCTCTTCCCTAAAGAGACTAATTTAATCTTTTAAAAAAAAATCCATTTAAATCATTTTGAAAACAAACTAAACAATCTTCATATCAATCTTATATAAGGATGGTCTTGGTTTATGACATATATTTTGATTGTTTTTAAGAGTGTTTTGTCTTTCCTCTTGTCAGTCTGTAGTTCTTCTCAGTCCCTTGAATAATGCATATTGAGGGAGTAAAGTCCATGTCTTTTGTGTCAAATTATAAAGCTTCCTAACTGATGTTTTCTTTGTTTCCACCACTTGGTTATAAAATCATAAAATTAATTTACCGTGTAATGTAAAACTCTCTTATTAATATCATGCATCTGATTGAATTCTGCGGCATCGTTAATGTCCTTTTGTATTTTAACACGTTTCAATCAAAACAAAAAAAAACAAAAACAAAAAACGTGTACATACATGTGACGTAATCACGTCGCGTCGACACGCTCGCTCGTAGGTGACGGCGCATGCGCGCGGCGGGGGTACCGTCGACCAAGCGGACACAGCAGCAGCAGCAGCTAACGGGGACTCACCGGTTAAAACGCTACGTTTCTACAGGGCAGAGCATTTACTAATTCACCATATAGCACGTATCGCGTTTTATCTGAAGGTAAGCGTAGCGCATTTGCGTGATTTTTAACTTAACTCGTCTAGAAAGGTTTTACTCTTTTCCTCTGCTAGCTAGCTAGCGCCGGTTCAGCCTCACCGGCTCCTTGGTATCAAGCTAACCGCACAACCCTGCTCTCGCTACAGGCGGAGAGTCCTGACTTTGGCGGGTGTTGTCCAAACGTTGCTGCCGCTGCCCCTCGACGTCTTGTGAAGCTAAAGGCGGACGTGTTTGTTTTAGGCTCGGAGAACGACCGCTTAGGATACAAGATGTCGTATATGCTACCGCATCTCCATAACGGATGGCAGGTTGACCAAGCCATCCTGTCGGAGGAGGACCGGGTCCTTGTGATACGCTTCGGACACGATTGGGACCCAACATGCATGAAAATGGACGAAGTCCTCTACAGCATCGCTGAAAAGGTTTGAATACTGTCTATCCGGAAAACTGTGTGTTGGGGCATTAGCATTAGCATTAGCTGGCCCCCCACGCTCAGTAGCATTACCTGCTGGTCTGTTGTGACACATGTCTGACGAAAGGATATTGTGTTTGTAAATACGAGATTTTTTGTCTGCTTGTCTTTAGGGGATTGTTAGGTTAGACATGAGCAGAAGCCAGATATGTCAGACGCATCCTCTATATCTGAGTAAAGGACGTAAAGTTGTGTTACTCATTACGCGTGTTTAGACTGTACAGACCACATATCACTCCTCCAACCAGCTTTCAGACTTGTAGCATATCAGCAGGGATAGGAAATTAAATTATGGTCAGAAGCTGTTGAAATCACAGAAATTACTTTATGCTCAAGAAGCTGCAGACACTCACTACTTGAGTTAGACTGTTTATAAGTTATTAATATCCTTGCTTGTTCTTTGTTAGCTGGGGTAGATGTTAATACAGTGACACCAGTTTTGTTAAAATGTTAAACGCTAGATGGGCAGTGGTGGTTTGTCTTTTGTGATAGATCATTCTACAGTTACTGGTTTTTAATTACCCTTAAACCAACTCTAACAGTATAAATAAACTTAAAGAAATGCTTGCCTGTAAAATTCACACATACTGTGCAGTCTTTAGAAGCAAGGGGAGCATCACTGTGTATGGTTTTACTTGACAATCATATTGACTTTGCACTTTACAGAAAATCATGTCAGGGTCCTTTTCTGCGATGCTGCAGATTTTCTCTAGTGCGGGTTCTATATTTGCTGATAAAAGGATGTGGAGATTAATCACTATTTTTATCACTGTGTTTTTGCTGCTCTTGGCAGTTTATTGCTGATTTTAAAACTAAGATTCCAGTTACAGTAAGTTTTATCGGTGTGTCCTGCTCTTAGTCAGCAAAATTTGTGGACTGATTTCAAGACATGATGCCTATATATATTAAGGATGATTAAAAAAACCTTATGTACTGCAATAATTTATATAGATATAACTTATATTTCTGTGTATACATATTGCCTAGCTTTTTTTTAAACCACTATGCTGGAAAGGCGAGTAATTGGAGGTAAAGAAAAGGCAGAAGAGGTTTGTTTCCATGAGCGTTATCTCAGCACCAGCTAAAGTCAAACATGTAACTTCTATAAGTAGGTTGTTACGTTGCCATTTGAAGTGTCAGGTAATGAATGAACTGACAAACCAAGTACTATAATCCAAGAATCCACAGCCAGAGAGAATCCGTTTGTTTACTCCAGCAACAGATGTTTCCTAGTTTTTAGGTTGCTCCTGTTATATTTAATGTACTTTGCTGTTTGTAAAGTTTAGCATTATAATATTGTGCCTGTCTTCTGACAGGTAAAGAATTTTGCTGTCATTTACCTGGTGGACATCACAGAGGTGCCGGACTTCAACAAGATGTACGAGTTGTACGATCCCTGCACCGTCATGTTCTTTTTCAGGTAAGACACTCAATATCTAGACAGCACATTATTGGTCTATAAATGATCAAAGTGATTATTATTTATATTAAATTGTTACCATTATTAACCCCTCATATTGTGGCTGGTTTTCCTCAGGAACAAACACATCATGATTGATTTGGGCACTGGTAACAACAACAAGATCAACTGGACAATGGAGGACAAGCAGGAGATGATAGACATTATTGAAACAGTGTACCGTGGAGCAAGAAAAGGACGAGGTCTGGTGGTTTCTCCAAAGGATTATTCTACAAAATACAGATATTAATTTTTTTTTTTTTAAATTTAACAACTTTTTTGAGAATTTCTTTCTGATATTTTGTGACATAACACAGAGACTGCAAGTTACAGAAGTCAAAGATTTTTTTTCAGCATTTTTGTTTTCACCAGCAAACGAGACAATATTCTTCTTAATAGTCATGATTGTGTGACATTGTACCATTTGTGATTTTTTTTTTGTATGTAGATTACCACATTTTTGAATTGCTTCAACACTGTTTTTTTTTCTCTAAAAGAGTTATTTCTCTGACAAATTAAGCAAGTCCTCAAATTTTAATGTTGTAATAAACCTGGATATTTACATAGTTGTAGGTCATTTTAAGTGTTCCAAACTGTTTTTTTTTTTGTTATTTTAATTGTTTTAAATGTTTACATATGCTTTACATTTCTGTATGTTGGCTGTGTTGGAATTTTTTAAAACTAAAATCTGGTTTTTCTATTTCTTCATTTTGGGATTTTAACAAGACAAACATTAGATAATATCCACAACTGGTTTGCCTCCTCAGGACAGTGCTGATTCAATATAGAGTGAATGAACTTCAAACTCCTGAGCAGATGCCTCTGCTCTCCCTGTTTGTATTTTAAACTAGTTTGGTTAAAAGTGGGATATCTCCATTATACATTTGTAAACACAACCACTCACAATAAACACACATGTAGTAAAAATAGTAAAATTCCACAATGATTATGGAAAAGGTATTGATTTTACTTGATGGAACATGCTGGAGTAGTATTGTAAAATTAAAATTAAAATATTAACGTTGATACCCAAGGATACCAATCAGGATTTTTCAGGTCTGTCTCAGATCATTTTATTGAACTTTTGACAAAATATGAATAGTCAGTCAAAAATACTCTGACTTAAAAAGTCAGAGGAGAGTGGCACAGTCCGATTTAGTAGATTTAAAATATTTTCATTTTAAAACATATTTCATATTTCTAGGAAGAAATGCTAGCTCATCAATTCAGAAATACGTGGTACGCTGCTTCGATTTATTAAAGCATCTTTATTTGGTGATGTAATAATTTCAAAACCTGGCAGTATATTTACTTTTAGTCAGAGAGAGGGCAATGCTCCATAATTTCCACGAGATGGCACCAGAGATATTTGGTTTTGCAGTCTGCTGGTTACATTGTGACCAATGAACTACTGTGTGATCCATCAAAACGAACCATGTTGGACAAGTATACTCACACATAGGCGAATGGTTTTCAGTTGTTCCCGGGTACATCGCGTGGAAAAAAAAGCAAAATCATAAAAAATGAAACTGAAATTAAACAGGTAAAACTCTCAGTAAGAGTAATGGAAACAGACAGCAGATCAAACGTTGTGAAATGGGTATTTACATGTTAAGATACAAGAATGAAGAAGTGCAACAGTAGCGCAAAGAACGCTGGAATAAATAGTGAACGAATTTAGAGTGGAGCTGTACATCAAATATGGAGGCTGCAGCATGTACAGTCTATGTAATGTAGTATATATTCAAGCTCCGTTATGAGCGAGGGTGGTATAATATTTAAAAACTGGAGGAATATTATGCACAGTACAGTTGAAAAAATTGCCCTATATACACACAACTATAACAACAGTGATTTCACAGTAATAACTGGGTATTGTAAACACTGCAGGCAGACATTCACATGAGGGTTAACTGTTTATGAGTGTAAGGCCCTGTGGGAATAAACAGTTCTTGCGTCTGCTTGTTTTGGCCCCCGTTGTTCTTCAGCACCTGCCAGAGGGGAGAAATACACGTAAGTAAGTGTCTGTGATGAAGAATGGACATCTACTGTAGTGTTTTCTCAATCTTTACCCCAAGGAACTGGGTAAACCTATTTTTTTAAAAGAGATTTCAGAGGATAATTTAACAGTTATAATTCTCATTAGAGTTGGCCTAGAATTCAACCATCAGCATCACTGACTTTTAGAGACTATTAACATGTAGATGAATCACCATGTGTTTTCTCAAACCACAGTATTTACAGTCTAACAAAAACAGTAGAAATCCTGAGTAAAACCACTCCTCTGCAGGATGATAACAAAGCAGGATAACTGATACAGGCCTTCAGTCTGGCTTGTTTTGACCATCAACCCACAGCCCTGAAAGTAATTATGCAACAGTGAGAGAAAGATGGAATTACTGAGAGAAATGACCAGAGCAAAGATAGGAAGAGCAAGAAAACAGAGGGTGACAAAGTTGGAGAGATGACAAAAATATCAGTAGATGAGTGTCATTAATATCTGTTTGCTCTCAGCTCCGTCTCTTACAGCTCCTTATAATCAGACACTAAACACTGCATTGGTGACTGAGTCACAGTCTTCTCTGTCTATTTTACTTTGTGTTTGCATGTTTGGACCAAAGACAGAGAGGGATCCTCTCCAGAGTAAACAGTCCGATCTCCTCACCTCTCCTGAGTGAGACAAGTTGGGAGTCACTTGGGATAAGCCCTCCAATCTCAGAGGCAGTGTGTGCGTGTGTGTGTGTGTGTGTTTGTGTTTGTGTTTGTGTGTGTTCTTTTAGACAACTCACTGCACCGTGCATCTCGGATGTCGAAATGCCTCCTAAAGCTCACTACCCCCGCCCGGTTCTTCGCTGCCCACTGTCTGGTAGTAACTCCACCAGAGCACTGGCCAGAGAAAGGGATGGAAGAACAACAGCTGGCTTTTGAAAGGGAATGAGCGAGAAGCAAGAGCAGAGAGGTGGGCCAATGATTGCTGCGGCTGCTGCAAAAACAAAAAACTCTGACCACATTTGGCTGCACTGGAGTAAAAACCACATAATCTCTAAAATCTCCTTTTCAGGAACCAGAAAAAATGCTGTGTTTTAGTTTGAGTGCCATTCAAGTATCACAGTATAAATTCTGGAACTAAAGGATCAGCTCATTGCATTAATGTGTGTACACTGGCAGCCATGGGTATATTTACTGTTCAAAATAAACTAAATTCCTCGTCTTTGTTTGTGTGGACTATGATGAGGACGTATACACACCCCCTCCAGGCCCTCCACGTCCTTTCCACTTACATTAACCTACAGTCTGGCATGCTTTTGTCTTTGTCTGGACTGTCCCCGCCGGGCCCGAGTAGAGCATCACTGTGCCGCTGGCCTCATATGGAGCGCGGGGCCAAAGGGCACCCCCATTGGTCCATTATAATTCACATTATCATGCATTGTTGTTCCCTATTACTGTTAATCAGCTCAGCCTCAGGGGGGAGAGAAGTGGTCTGGACGACTAAGGGTTACTGGGAAACTTCAGTCTAGACGCATATGGATACATGGTGGGATGTAGAGTACAGTGTGTCTTTGTGTGAGTGTAAGAGAGACAGAGGGAGGAGGAGTTGTTCTTCCTATAGACTATACAGGGCATATGCACACTCAACCCTAAAGCTGTATTAATCCAGGATCTGTTTTCAACTGATAGCGTGTAAATGGAGCTGCACAAAGAGGGTGCAGCAGGCAGACCGCAAGGATCATCTGGTTGCCAGGGGGAAGACATGCTGGCATCCCTTCATCTTCCCTCTTTCTCTCTCTCTCTCTCTCTCTCTTGCTCTCTTCCCTCGCACCTCCTCCTTTTCTTGTCTGTCACTGTCCATGCGTATGCCCAACGTGGGGGGAAGGGTGAGGGGTAATCGCCAATTTCTGGGACACCCCACCCCCAACCTCTGCAGTTCCCCCTGTTGGCACTGATAAGGACGCACGCACACACAAACACACGCATGCAAATAACAAGTCAACCCCTTCCCTTTACCCAGTAACTGTGGTCACCATGCCTCGTTCATCCATGCGTCACATCTTTCGTTTTGAGCCAGTGGCTTTTGAAAGTCAACCTCAAAGTCAGCCTGGATCATCGTCATAAGTCATTCATGAAGGGAAAGTCCAAATCACCTTTTTCTGACACAGATGGCCCCAGTTTCACCCAAAAACAATCGTCATCACAAACATCCCTTCATCACATATTGCATATGTTTATGCATAATGGCCTTTTCATCCAAATATTCAGATTTTATTTGAATACTTTTAATTGCCTGAACGTGTGGAAATATCTAGTGATTTACAAGCAAGAAGGCTGATACTTTGCGCACAAATTACAGTGTAAGTATTTACTGGGTGTCCCAGTAGGTACAAGGGAAGAAGCTCAGTGAACACATGGATAACACCTATTTTTATCTACAGGTTTCCAATTTCTAAACATAAGTTATATCTAAATCCCTCTTAAACCCAAAGCTGCCCTGTCTTTCTTTGACCACTTGTCTTCTTCATTTGTAATTACATTTCTGTCCCATTATTGCCTTGGTAATAAGTATTTTATTGGTATTCTGTATAATTGACTGTTAGTTTTGGGCTATAACCTGAAACTTAACATTTTTCTGAATTTTCTGTAAGAAAAAAAACGCATTAATAATTTTATGTGGAAGAGATGAGTTTGCTTTCTGTCCATTTAATCATCCCATGAACCCTGGGGTATATGTTGCGAACATAGTCTGAATGCAGCGTGAAATGAGTACATGGTGTTAACTGAAACCTACTGCCACTCTCACATTAAAGGACCATTCCGTGTTCATATGTATGCACACATGCAGTCATCCTGTCAGCAGATCTCCACCATCGTAAATCTGTGACCTTGCTCTCTCCTGCCCTTCAACTTCCTCATCTCATAAACTCCAGCTCTCCTCTTGAGTTATATCACAGCCTCTTTACATAACCAGCACACCAGGGAGAGCTATCAAGACTCATCTCCCTCTCGACAGTTTTCATTGCCTAATTCCCCTCAGAGGGAATGCTGACTGGAAGGCATGATAGAGAAATAGGAGGAGATAGTTCACTGTTATATATTCTGAGAGGAGAGATGTTGAGCAAAGGCTTATCTCCAAAACTCCCTCTGAATCAAGATCATACTTATTCATCTTATCTGTTTTCTTCTTCTACTTGATCCACTCGGTTGCATGGGGGTTTCGGGTGGGTTGACTGTTGGCCCCATGAGAAAAAATTCTCAGAGTAAATGGACTATTGCTTACAGGTCAGTAGAGATTAACAAGAGCAGATGTTTCAATTGGATAATATGCTGAAACAAACATAGACCCTATGCCATGAAACAACTCCCTACCCGCCTCCTTTCGTGGACACACTTAGCAGTGTTGTATTCCCTTCTCTTCCCCTTTTGCGTCTGCTTTTTACTCCACTCAGGGACCTGCAACTAAATAGATTTGGATTCTCTTTTCCCATATCATTCCCAACAGGGTGTCATCCCACCATCTGCAACAAAAAGAGGGGTCTATTTAACTTAAGTGCGACAGATACCAGTCCACAGAGAGGAGGTGCGTTTGTGCAGTCTGTTGGCATGCGGACGTTGATGTACTGTGCACATACTGAACAAACACACATGGATGACATTCGCCTCCATTCATGGCAGGCGTCCCCATTCAGAAGCCTCAAGCTCAATTAACACCTGCCCGGTCCTCACAGGCAGACCAGGCCTCCTGCTACAGAGGAGGTGTGACACTGAGCAATGCTCCAGCTGAACCCACAGAAGCGGCTTGCACACACACACACACACACACACACGCACGGACACACACGTACACACACGTATACACACATGCGCGCACGCACACACACACACACACACACACACACACACACACACACACACACACACACGTACACACACATGCACACACACACACACGTACACACACATGCGCGCACACACACACACATGCACACACGTACACACACACGGGCGCACACACACGTGTGCACGCACACACACACACATACACGTACACACACACACATCACACACACACACATGCACACACACATGCGCACATACGCGCACACAAACACACGTACTCACACACGCGCAAGCACATGTACACACACACACACACGTACACACGCACAAAGACACGTGCACACACGCTCGCACACACACAGATGTACACACACACACACACACACGTACACACACTCACACACACATACACACACACACCTGCAGAGGCTTGAAAGCAAAAAAAAAAACACTTTATCTTTACAGACACCAAATTGAAGTCAGTTTGCAGGTGTTAGGTAACACGACCACATATGTGAAGAAACATTGTATGAACCATTTGTGGCAACAGAGTAATCTGATAAATATCCTCAAGTGATGTCACGGGAGTCAGTGACGGTTGGGTCTGAACAAAAATGAAAAAAAATGAGAAAATCTGTGATCCTGAAGTTAGAAAGACAAGAACTTTCCAGACCTCTTCAGTTTGCTCTTTATCTCTGCTAGCGAAGCTACATCAGCCACCAGTAGCATAACACACCTGTACCTCCAACCTAACTGTCAATGGTGGAGCTGCATTGCGGGTAATTCAGGCAGCAGGTTTTGACAAGGAAAAGAATGCATGGAATAAAAAGAGACAGTATCTCTGCTTCTGCTGCGCTGAATTTGATTCTTTGTTTAATGAAACTGTCCATTGTAAGTCTGACAGTGTTATAGCAACATTAAATCGATGGAGTGCTCTAAGTAAATCTGATAGGCAGGAGATGTATATTGCTAATACTGCTAAGTAAGTGATTATGCCTTAATTTGTTTTTTTCTTTTCTCAGCCCAAACTCCCTTCTGCCACTACTGACAATGTCTACTCATTTTTTTTAATGGTGAGATTAAAGAGGCACTCCGCTGATTTTACACATGAAGATCAGTATACTCCTCATGGAGACTACTACTCGGCCTCCTGTGAAACAGTTGTATAAACTATTGACCTCTGTGATTTTGGAGGCGCTTTGGGTGACAGAAACTCTGATGATGTCATCTGAGACGAAAAGCCTTCAGTACAAACGAGAAATTGCTGTCTGAATCTGATTTTAACACATATGAGGCCTTCTGTTTGCTTTCATTTCACATAACTGATTGATATTTTAATAGCTGTGAGTATAGCAACACATAACCTGAATTGATTGTAAAGTGACTTGATCAGACTCTCACACAAGCATGCTAGAATCTATTTATGTGATTATGATGATAATTAGGCCATATGATTGCTGTGATGAACATGACAAACAGGGAAAGGATGTTGACGATTAAATGGTGCCTCAGTCTATGGCATCGGTATTGATGCTGAAAGATTCCTGAGTGCTGCAGCCACAAGCTAATAAATTTTTCTGTTTCATATTCTGTGACTTGCTGACGTGCCCTTTGAGGATAATAAATATCTTCTTCCGAGAGAAAGCTTCTCTGCACTTTAAAGATATAATACTAGCAATGAAGAAAATGCTAAAAATGTAAATGAATGTAAGTTCTGGACCCAAAGCCTCCTATGCACAATATGAGTGTGTTAGGTTAAAGTAATGTTTAGGCTAGACTACTGTATTAATAAACATGATCGAGGCACTCACTCACCTATTTCTTAGATTCTATAAATGGTTATTTAACAAGTACTTAGCTGAGCAACTTAAAGTACTTGTTAACTCATATCTCTATTATGGGTTTGTTTTTTCAGGTTTTTCCGAACCTGTGATGAAATAAAATTCAGGGGAAAAAAAAAAAAAAGATTTTTTAACATATCTTTTGCACAAGACTGAAAATTGATTGGCACAAACTGCCACAAAATATGAGCCACTTGCCTCCTCAGTTAAAAAATGTTGGTATATGCTTGCAAAAGCCCAAAAGCTTCACTTCCTATCGTGCAATCCCCACCACCCTCTCTCCCTGGCCATCTTCATCCCTCCTCCTCTTTGTTCAGTGTTTCCTAATCTTTGCTCCTCTGTCTCTACATCATCTCTCTCTCTCTCCTGTTCGAGCCACTGTCCCCCTACCTGTCTGGTACGGCCCCCTCTCTTTGCCTCTGTCAATGTATTTTGCCCTTATAAGGAGAGAGCTCAGGCAGACTGTACTAACCGCGTGAGCTTGGCAGGGGTGTTGCTGGGGCATTGAGAGTGGATGATGGTGGAGGTGGGGGGCTTGGGGCTGGGTGTCGTGCTACCACACTTCTGTCAATGACTCCAAAAGATGACAGAAATAGGCACAGGAGAGGAGGAGGAGGAGGAGGAGGAGGAGGAGGAGGAGGAGGAGGGGCGAGGGAGGATGGCTGGAGATTGGAAGGGGAGGATGGTGAAGAGAGGCAGGTGAATGTATGTGTGAGTGGGGACGCTTGTGCTGTATGTTAGGTTGAGGGATGTTACCAAGAGACACCATACTCTCCAGAAACATCTACTTTTCACCTCCAAAGTCAAAGTTGGACAACACCGGTTATATACATTTACTAAGCCCTCATTTTCTCTGTTCTGATGCTGTGAGCGGAGTCTACATGATGCCAGCCAAGCTGCTGCCCACATACTCATCGATATGGGAGAGTAATATTTAGCTGGTGAGAGTCCTGTTGGCTTCAGCCCGGACGTCTGTAGTGCAACATGACTGGTCAAGGCTTCGGATGTTCTGTCCTTTGATGAGAGCAGTAAGAGGCCCTTTGAATGGGCAAACCAGGAAGTAAAAAACAATGAACGATTCACGATTACTGAGCTTGTACACACATCCAGATTTTTTTGAATCTTGCTCTGACTCAGGCAATACTTTAGAGCTATCAAGAAAGCCCCTTTATCAGATGAGCCAGTCAAAACCTCATCTTTCAAAACCTGGGGACTACATCACCCACAAAGCAACTCAACTAACCAGCTGGCTTGTAGGGATTGATCTTGCCTTAGGCTGCTGAGCTTGAGCCACAGATGAGCAGTGTTCTACTCCCTTTCTTTCTAACTCCCTACTGCCAGATTTTTTTTCGGTATTTTTAAAACTTGTATTCAAGTGGCTTTACTTTATGTAATTTCTCAGATTTTATGCAGCTCCCTTTGGAGCCACAAAAAACTTCACACAACTTTTTTGCAAATGCGCAGTACTATTCCCCAACAACTGCAGACAGAATTTGATGTTTAGAATTTGCAGGGTTCCCCGTTAATGGAGTAAGCATAGCACATAATCAGATTTCTATTTGTTCAATATCTTGATTTCTCAGGGCATATAAACAAAGTGGATAGACTTCTTTTGGTTTGTACATCTTAATTGTGGATATCAAAGGTCACCAGGATGTACTATGAATGCCGGTTTTTGAAGTTGTTCCTTTAGAACAAAATTAGTTGTTGTTCCTTTAGAACAACTTTAAAGAATAAAATTCACCGCTTTCAACTCTTTCAACTAAGAAGTACAAATGATAAGCCATAAAAGTTATCTTTTCTTTCAGCCTTTCAGAATTCATCATTGTCTAATAATGGTAAAAGACGTTTCTGTTGAGCAAAGGTTATGTACTGTAGTCCCGCTTTAAAATAAACCTACTTTTTAAACAAATCCTGTTCATTTAAACCATTCAAGACCAAAAAATGATCTGTTCAATTTTTTTCATCACCACTTTTTTTTTTTTTAAAAGGCTGTAAAATTTGCCATTTCCTCCTGAAACCAGTCTTCTCAGCTTTGATTTTCTCACCCCATGTTGCTGTTTCACAGTTTCACCTTAATGGCACTAGTGCACTTTACTTCTCCTCATAATTCATAAGGGAAGCCTTTATAGAGACGAAACTCACCTGAGGACAGGCTCTCATACCACAGGCAGTCTCTGCCATTCATGCAACGGCAAGCAAGACGGGACAATTGACCTAAAAAATAATAGTCACTATATGAATAATCCAAGGTGCTCCACTTTATTCTGGTTGGCAATAATGCTCAGGTATTAATATTTCAGTTAGAAAAGACCTCGTATCTCACTTGCACTTTCACATATGGGTCTTTGGCTGGGTCTTGAAATGGCAGCTTGTCATCTGTTTCACCTTATAATCAATAGAGAAAATCTGACTGAAAATGTTTTTAATTTCACAGCTGATGTGATGTTACATGAGAATTTAGAGTATTAGGGTTTTAGCCAAAGACCATGAAACAGATACCTCTGTGCAATGAGGAAGTTAATGAAAGACTTAGCAATCGGTATTAGTTATTCAGTGTATGTACTAGGTGACTGTATACAGTAGCTTTCTCTGGGGGCAAATTTTAACTAGAAGCTTATGCAAATTGACTTACTCAAAATCTTCCCTTGGATCCTTGTTATTTATTCATTTTAATCTCCTTCGTTGCACAACCACTGTCTTTCACAGCAACCCATCCAGATCAGGTGATGATCATGTGTCTCAGCCAGAGTCTGCAGTATCTGCTGTTCAATCATGTATACACACACACACACACACACACACACACACACACACACACAACCACACCAGACAGACACTGCTGTGAGTTTATTCTTAACAGCATGCAGAATTGAATTTCACAGTGTGGTGAGATGTGAACAGCTTATCTTTTAGCCAGAGTTCAGTTGGTCAGGAGGGTTCAATACAAGGCCTCACATCAAAGATGATGTTTATTCACACACAACAGGCAAAACTTGCCCCCCTCTCTCTTGTTCCAACAAGAACATCTGGTCCTGTGTATATTTGTGTTATTAGGGGTGGTGATGATGACTATATCTCTGAAACCGGAGTATTTCATTGTTTGAGAGCCTTCCAGATGCACTGAGCTCATAAATGATCTCAGTCTATGCTTGAGCCTTCTCCGAAAGAAGAAATTAGAACGCCAGAACTGATCAGATTGGTAAGACAGTGGGGGAGGTCACAAAGTCATGAGTGTCCGAGCTGACTGGTTGAAAAACCCTGCAGGGAGCTCAGGGCATCATGATTTAACCGCTGATCATCAAAACCATCAGAAGCAACTGAAGCATCGAATTTGAGAATATATCTCAGCAATCTGCAGGCTGCAGCAGCTTGAATTCATTTTTTTTATTCATAGTTGCAATTCACATTTTCAATATTCATTTAAAAAAAGAAAAACTTTTCCAGAGTTACGTCAGATACGGCAAATGGATAAAACCCACTGTATAACTCATCACTTTCCTGTCTGCATCAAAACATTTGTTTACCTACCCAAGGTGGGAAGCTCATTCAGTAACCTTCAGTATCATTATATGCAGCACTCTAATGAGTCTCAAACCAGCTTTATAATAACCTCCCAGTCAATGAGTCTCAGTGGCTCATGAAAAGCTCTCTGACGTAGCTTCTCCATTCCTTCTCCTCACCTCATCCACATTCGTCAGGAGGAAAACACTTGTCCCAGCATGTGTTACTGTAAATGTGTTAAATAGAAAACCAAAGCACTCTCTCACCACTGAAAAATAATTTCCTACAGTTTTTTTCTCTTTCTTCCATCTTTTTTTTCATCTTTCCTCCATCAGTGTGACTCTGTTGCCAGCCAAAACAGCAGCGTCAACATTGTGATGGACTACAGATGAGTTTAACCCCTTATGTCAGACTTTCTTTGAATGTGTGTCTGGAGACTATGCTCAGTATCTTGCTGAAATTCATTGTGGCACTATGATTTTCTTTTACTCACAATAACAGGTTTTGGGCCATAATGAATCCATTCTGCCAACTCCTTTTAACTTGTTATAATGATGGTGTTTACAGTATTAATAATGTTTTACTACAGGGAAGTTGAGGTCATCTTTAATCTCTTATTTTAAGTCTGTTAAGTAGAGTTATGGTGATTTGAAAGTCACAGTCAGATCAACTTCTCAAGTATAACCAAAAAATAGGAAGACCCATGTTTATTGTTCAACATTAATCTCTTCTTATGCTCTTTATTTAAGATTAGCAGACAGTATAGAGCTTGTCCATGTAGCTGTCAGTCAGATTATCAGCATCAAATTTAAGGCTCTTCTTCACGTGACAATAGGATTAACTGTCAAATTATTTTTTTAATGACAAAAGGTATATGCAGTTAATGATGGGCATTTCAAAGTGCAACAAGCTCACTAGTATCCACTCAGATATACCCATTGTTGCTATTATTAGCTACTAGCATGCTACTCATCTATTTAGCAAATAATTAAACAGATAGTTGTGTTTTCTAGTCCTTCCTCATGACTAACTGAGGCCCCATTGCAGCTTGTCAGTGCTTATTTTATACTGTGTAGGTACAGTGGTTGTGACAGATGCCTCCATATCATTTGCTTTGTTTTCAGATGTCAAGAGGCAAAATTTCTTTTGACGAGCAAAGCCAGAGTGCAGCTCACATGAACTCTGTGAACAGCAAAGTTTTCTTTCAAACTTTTTGCACGACTTTCAATGGGAGAGAATGAGAAGCAGAGCAAATTTTAATACACTTTAGAGTCTGATAGCCTCTGACTGTAAGCTTGTCATATTCAGATGACGCTTTCTCTAATGCTCATTTGACCCATCAGCCCATTCAGATATTAATAATGGTCACAAAAGGAAAAGTTCATCAGCTGGACTCCTATCTCTGTCCCTAGATCGAATCATGTAACCCTATCATTAAAAGGGCACCAGGTCATCCTAATTTGTTTCCACCTCATATTTGGCCCTAATATACATTATAGTAAAGTAGGGTATGGCAGCATTTGGTCCTCAGATCGTTTACCCTGTTCTAATTCCCTGGGTGGGCTCTCACACAGCACTGGTCTGGGTACTACCAGACAATAGACCTTCTGCTCCTCATCCCCGCCCGACCCCCTCCACAAACACATACACACATATAAAGAGTGACAATTTAGCCAAGGGATATTTAACCGTGCCCTTTCGTTTGGGCTACCACCCTGAAGTAAGGGACCCTGATGGGGATTTTCACCATCTCAAATTCTTTCTGAATAACATGGACAGAGAGGGAAGGGGTAACACACACATGCACTCACAGAAGTCATTTAAACCTGTCAGAGTGATAAAAATATTCATCACATGCAACGACTCATAAATGTCAACTTGTTTATGCTTAGTCTCTTTGTGCAGTGTGGTGTTACAATAAATATAAACACCCTTGCACCCAAGCTGCTCATAACCACACATAATAATTTCCTCTTTTCTGCAGCACAGTGGCAAATGATGCTCAGCACCCACACAGTTTGCAAAAATACCCTGGTGCACATGCTTACTCACCATGATTCACTTTCACACCGTGTGGACAGGAAAAGTCACTCTGCTGCTGAAACAATGTCAAACACAATACAACTCTGCACCACATAGACACACACACACACACACACACACACACACACACACACACACACACACTCATACACACACGCACATACACACACACGCACACACACACACACACACACACACACACACACACAAACACAGTAGTGCCCCCTCCTCTTATTGCCAGCAGGCTAGTGGGAGATGTCAGTCAAAGGGGGAGGGGGTGTTGTGAGGACATGGTGAATGTGTGTGTGTGTGTGTGTGTGTGTGTGTGTGTGTGTGCGCGTGGGGGGGGGGGTCTTTGTGAGCAAGTGAGGTGGGAGGAGAAGGGGAGAGGGAGGGGGACATAGCGTTCTATTTCTCATAGACCAACAGCTGCTGTCTTTAGTGCAGAGAGAGAGAGAGGAAGAGGGAGGGCTATGTGGCGTGAGGCAGTGCGTGTGCTCAGTGTTTAGGTGAATCCACAGCCCTCTGGCTCACAAGAATAAAGGATCCTCTCGGAGGAAGAGAGAGACAAGCAACACAGGGACTTTTTCCTTTTTTTCTCGCATCATCTTTCTCTCATTCTCTTATTAACCACCAGCTTGTGGTGTCTGCATTTTGTCTCTTTTTTTGCCCTTTGTCCTTCTCTTTTGTTCCCTGCATCAATCTCTGCTTCACCTCGGTCCAGAGCGAAGGAAGGAAGAGCAGAGTCAGAGGCATCATCCTCCCCTCCTGCATGCCCAGCCGGTAAGCTGAACCGACACTCTTTTCTCTTCTTTTTTTTTACCAATCACATCACTCCATCTGTTTCGCACTGATAGTAGAAAGGGTTTGGATAGTCCCACCCTGCACCTAAAAGAGAAGCTGCAGGCTGGAGAAGGAGGCTTAGGAAGAGAGGATGGATGTGGGTTGGACTCTAGATAGAGGCTGGTGGTTTCAGCCGAGGGACGGTGCTATTGCCTGTGGGTAGATTGACTGGATGTAGAGAACTAGTGTGGGTCAGGATCCCGGGGGGTAGGGAGGGAGTGCTGAATTTGGCCAGACCACATCAAACCCTGTTGGGCTGGTCATCTGGGGCTTGTTCTATTTCACTGCAGTGCTTAGACAGAGCGGCACGGTCACTGCCACAGTCACAGTCACACACACACACACACATACACACACACACACACACATAAACACACATCTCAGCAAGGATCTATTCTTCCTCTGTGTATTAACAGGAATCTGTCAGGACGACATGGAGTCCACAGATGCTCATGCTGAGTTTTAATATTTGGTTATTCTCAATGAAGGATGACAGGTTGATCACAGGACATATATGACATAGAATCACCACATCACATGTATCATATATCGCACTGATGCATTGGAGTGTTCTGTGGACAATATAGATAAATTACATGTCAAGTATACCTCCTGGCCCTTTTCAGCGTCACTATCACACAAACATTACATCAGGAACTTTTAGTGTCAGCACAAAAGATGCTCACTTTTATACAGTGAGGTAGGTGCTTGAGGTTTGAGTGTGTGTGCACATGCAAGGTGTCTCTGCAAACAGCTTGCTAAAAACAATAGCCCCAGATTACACTGCTGATCAGAAGGGGTGGATGCATGCGACTAGAGTGGAAAACAGGGAGGGAGGGAGGGGAGTGAGGAAGGGAAAAAACTGAATGGATAGATGAATGAATGAGGGCTAAGGCTTTTCAAGAGTTCTTTCAAATGTGGGAAAAAAAAGATCTGGTGGAGGAAATGTGAGGTTGTTAGACGGAGAGGGAGAGCAGAGAGGGTGAAGCTATGTCCAGTGCTACCATGTGACTCTGCAGGTCTTCTTTGTGTGTGCTGTGGGAGAGATAATGGGGGAGAGAGAGGTATAGGGAGAGAGAGAGAGAGAGAGAGAGAGAGAGAGAGAGAGAGAGAGAGAGATGCTGTGAGATGGAGAGATTGATAAAGGTAGGACGAGAAAGCGTGATGAAGTGGTGTGTGTGTGTGTGTGTGTGTGTGTGTGTTTGTGTGTATATGGGCAGGTGGGAGGGAGAGGGAAACCGACAGTAGAGGTGTGTAATTGAAAGATCTGGTTCCTGTCTATCCCTCCTGTAATCTACTGACTCTGGTTATAATCCATATGAGTAGATTAACTGATGATTTACTGCCATGTTGACTTTCATGACACAGACATACACACACATGAATCACACACAATAAGCTTCTATGTCTCATCCTCTCTGAATACACAACATAGCTATACTTATACTTATTCATTCAGGTGCATACACAGACGTATGTGCGTATACAGTATATATTCAAACACAAGTGCATCTTTGCATACAAGTGCATATACATATACACATATTTACATTTGTCAGTGCACATGGTAAAATGTGAAATGTACACTTTATGTTTTTTATTATCATATCTATTTATTTATGACACTGTGCATTGCGCATTATCAAAATGCCTTTATGCATCTGTAAATAGAGAGAGAATATTTAAAAACTCTTATCTTAATAGATTACTGTCATTTCAAACATGCTAACACAGTGAGTGATATATGGATTTTGAAATTATCGTATATAGACGTACGCTGCATGGTAATGAACCAAAATATGTAGATTACAACCCATTTACTAAATGAACATACAGCAAGGTGCACTGAAACAGCTAACATGTTTGTGCTCTAGTTCACGATTGTGTTAATCAATGGGTGTGCATGTATGTGTATAGGGTTTTTTTCTGGTCTGAGATGGAATGGTGGCTGCTATGGTATTTACTCCGCTGTTGCTAGGACACTCCCTTTGAACATTTTAACCAAGCCTTTTTATTGGCCCGCTGTGATGATGCAAGATTCCCTCACCCCAAATCTTTCCTGCGCGCCCATAGAAACATGCCCATCTGCATTTCCTCCTCTCTCCTTGCTCCTTCTCTGCCACTCTTTGTCTCACACCCCCTCTTTTTCTTCTCTCTCTTTTTCTGTCTGTCAGTATCTCTCCATCCATCCATTCTCTCCAGTCATCTCTCTTGCTCCATCATTAACTCAAACATCCATTAATACATCCCCGATCTCGGTATTTCTCTCCTTTCAAGCCCCTCCAGCAAGTCTTCATCACCTCAGTACATTCTGTCACTTCCTTCTCCCTCGTCCAGTCAAAACGCTTACAGCAAAATGGTGCTGACAGTATGTGGCGGTGTCTTCCAGGGTTGCACAATCATTCTGTCCTGCTGTCTTGCAGAGGATTAATGGACTGTGTGTCTCACAATGTCCCATTTCCTCTGTCCATATGAGTTCCAGGATCTTATTAGGCTGCTTTAGCATGTGTAAGGATTATCAGTTTTGACAAGGCAGAAGACAGGAAATGGAGTTTGGGATGGTGGGATGGAGAAGACACTCTATATATTTCTCTAATGTAATGTCTGCTTCACCTTATGTATTACAATCTCTTCTCCTCAATAATTTGTGCTGTCAAAATGAGCTATGTGCTAATGTTATCACAGCAATTACAGCAAGTTCACAGTTACCTATCATTCCACATGATGACGTGTATTTCACATTACAGAGGTGAGTCACCTTGTGGCTCCAGGATGTCAGTTATTACATGTTGAGGGATTGGGAATAGAAGATGGGAATATATGAGGTTAGAAGGAAAGAAAAAAGGAAAATAGAGGGAGAACAGAGGCAAAGAGTGGGTTACGTTTGCCTTGTGTGCTGCTACTTTCAGTATTCGTCACTTTTGAAGAGGCACTGTCAACACAGCCCATCGGGTGTAATGATGTGCAATGATCTCCTCCAGCCTTCGCTGAACTAGACATTGCTGAGGTTGCTGCATACCCTCATCTGACACTCTAAGAATAAGGCAGACGAGTGACACATACAGACGGAAATGTGTGCAGCTACTCCAAAGTGTCATGGTTCAGGTGTGAAAAAGTGCTTTGAAAGAACAATTTGAAGCCTGAAGTGAAGAGTCAATATATAAATTAGAGACATTTGCTGCCACCTGCATTGTTCTATGAAAACATGATATAAATATCGTTCTGATATGATTTCAGGAAAAAAATTGTACACTATTTCACTTTCATGCTGGATTATTGCTCTTTTCTACTTGGACAAGCTCATCAGATGGACTTCCAGTATGTGGCCAGAAATAAGTGGATGGGCAACTGTGTTGCTTTCAATCCTTTGATTAAAATACAACATCATCCATATGTTTGTCCATGTGGCCCAACTGGTTTTCACAAAAATGCCTGACAAATCTGCGTTTCATCTAAACAATTCTAATCTTGTTGACTGGCCGACCCATCTGTCCAGCAACAACATCTGTCATTCAAACATCTGTCACTTTAGCTTGCGTTCTTTCTGTTTATGTTCCTTTTCTGTTCATACTGGAGTACAGAAATTGAATCAGACTAGTATTGTATTAAGCTCTTAAATCATTTAGGAATTTGAGGTGTGATCCGTCTCTACCTGGTAATCGTGTGGTTTTTAATCCAGTATTGTCAGGAATTACGGATTACTCCCCCAGAACTGAGATGATCCTTTTAAAGGAACACAGGGTAGAGGGTACAGGGTGGTGAGGGCAGGTCCAGATGCATGAAGCAGGAGGTGAAATCTATTCCATAAGAATATTCAGTACATACAATTTGTGCTGAAACTGGTAATGCTGCCTGTACATAAATTCAGTCTTCGGCATTTGGGAATTCACATCTATTTGGATTCTTGCAGAGAGTTAGATGAGGTAGCCTGGATTTCATGTCTGTCCTTAGATATAAAACTACAACTAGCAGCTTCGCAAAGACTAGAGGCCAGTGGAAACAGCTAACCTGGCTTGTGACATTTTTCTAATAGCAACTCAAAGGTTTACCACAGTTTATCTTTTTTTATTTAGTGAAAAAAACACCAACGTGTAAAAAGTCTTTTTGTGTTTGTCTTTTTTCTTTTGAAAAATATATCATGTTAATTAGTTAGGTTTAGAGGGGCCACTAGACAGATTTGTGTTTAGCTGTTGCCCATTGCTTCTAGACTTTATGCCAGACAAAGCTAACCAGCTACTGTCTGTCATTTCATTTACTGTACAGTTATATTGTAAATTTGGTATTTATCCTCTCATCTAACTCACAGCCTGACCAAAAATAAGCAGATTTCCTAAAATGCTTCACTATTAATTTAAAAACTAATGAAGAATTCTGAAGAATTCTGTTTCAGGAAGTTTCCTTATGTCAGTGCCTTTAAACAAAGAGGAACAAGGGTCCTTTAAAGCTGTCAGTAAAACACTTGATATGAGAAAAAAAAATTTTGATAATTTTTAAATCCCACTTGTTTTAAGACAAATGTAACTCAACTTGATTAAAAATCTTGACTAATAATTTTCAAAATGTGGGATTCTTTAATTTAACATGTCTTTGAAGCATCCCCCGGAGTCAGGGAGAGAATAGATTTGGGAGATAGTAAGATTTAATTCTTCATGGCAAGGGAGCCGAGATCTGATAACTCTTCGATCATATTACCTAACTCTCAACGTTGGATGACACTTGTGGAAATCACGGAAAAGTCCTGTTAAACTCGGCTATCATCCTTGTTATGGGTGGCCTGCTGAAGCTCTGTGAAATGTATGATATTACATCCAATGAGACACAGAGAGGCCACAGTGAGTCCTCATCTGCCTCTAACCAGACATGATTCGGCTTGACTAACTCCCTCTTGCTATTGCAATAAAAGGAGGAGGAAGATTTCTTGATGTAATCAGTTTACCTCAAATCAGCTCTCTGAGGATTTCACACAGTATCATGGCCTGTTGTCTGTTGATCAGATTAATCACTCCCCACAAATATCAATAAATAGCCCAAATTCCTGCCCTCTTGTAGTGTATATTCAAGATCAGTGAACCCGGTTCAGAGGGAAGGTGAAACCAATTTAGGACAATGGATGGGCTAAAGTGAGCAGAGTGAGGGGAAAGGAAGCAAGATGGTATTGCAATTAATTTGTAATAAGTGAAGAGGCAAATTATCTACTTAGCAATGTTATCTCAATCAATTCTCCAGCTCTCTTAATAAGGTCTGCCGGATAATATATCCAAATGTTTGGTCACTGAGGCTCGAGAAAGCAAATCTAAAGCAGACAAGAACACTTTGCCCTCAGTGATGAATAAATGACACAGTGCATTTTGTTTCATACACCTGATCATGGTCTCTCTGTTGCATCCGTACTTCTTCTCTTTAGGTTCAGGTTGACCGTTCGCCCAAAGAGCGATTGTCCAATTGAAGATAACTGACCGCAAAAGGTCTCTCAGGCTCTAGTATGAACAATACTTGATATTCCAGAGTTTTGATGATGGTTTACTTTTTTTTAGCCTTTCCATAACCAAAAACACTGAAGCAAATCCATGTGATTTATCCGATTGATTGTGGCCAGCTAACTAGTATACTACCTACAGTGATAACGCTAATGTGTGTAACTTCCAAAGCCAAAGTATCATCATTAACAAACTACATTATTTTGTAGGGTTCCAGCTCATGTTAGAAAAAGACCTTGAGGACTGGGACATCTGTTGTGAAGCATTTACCTACAGTGTTGAGTCCTGGGTGATACTACATCGTTTAGGGAAACATTAGCAGCCCTTCCTGCTCTTTATTGGATTTAGGGAAATTTAGCAGCTAAAGTAAAAATCAATCAAAGTAGCTATAGGCTGCTTGGAAAGTTGCAATTTGTTGCTAGATGACGCCACAGACAAATTATGCTAAGAGCACTTGTTATTTCAGATGGCAAAACTGACGTTTTCTGGGATGGAACTGGTAAGGCCGCTTTTGTCCACGTCTGCGTGAAATTGAAGGCCCATTCTTTCAAAATAGGAATGATAAAGTGTGTCAAACTAGTGAATCTGTTCTCGTTTAGACAGTAACCAAAGAGGGCAGGTATTAGTGAATGGTCGATTCTCATTTCGGTCTGATCTCTGTATGTCTTTGTATGTTGCTGTGTGTGTGTGTGTGTGTTTTTATGTTTGTTCATGTGTGTGTATTTCAGATCTACCATGGGCACGCTGGGGTACTGGCAACCATTCTTGCGTTCAGTGTTTGATCAGACTTGTGAGACAATACACGTAGACTCTGTCTTTCCCCCTTTCTATTCACATGAACATACACACATTGTCGCTAATTAGTTCAGCTTGAACCAGTGAGGATTTATCTACTATATATATAATTCTTTTTTCCATCAAACAATGAAGAAATAATAGGCACACAACTCAAAAATAAGTCACTGGACAGAAATAAATCACAATATCAGCCAAGACCTCAAACTTTCACAACAGGGATCCACCAACATGTCCCAAATTGACTCTTTTTTAGTTCATTCTCATCCCGTTCAATCAATTTTTTTCACTGCGTAAGCTTGAGCCCATGCCTTACCTCACAGCCAATTTCATATATTTGCGAGCTGCTGCTGCTCCTATCCTTCTCCTCCCAGTGGGACAGTGAATAGTATAACACTGCATCCTCTGCCATGTGAGACACACTGCAGCACAGTGTGATGGAGCATTGCCTTTGTCAAGGACACACCGGCACTTCCCGGTATGTAGAGGGAGGACGAATTTGACACACAGGGCTGAATATAGATTCTAGGTCATACCGGGGTCAGAGGTCACCCCATTCATTCATTTTCTGTGGTCATGTGCTGTGGTTGAGGGATTGAGACACATGCCTTGTCCCAATTCCACACTAGATTGTAATAGTATTCAATATGCACTACATACAAATTACCAAAGTAAACTGTATTGACTACTAATATCCAAGAAAAGGACTATATTTTACTTTGAGCACGAAAGTCAGAGGTAGTGACCCTTTGACTTCTGTTGATGTTATTTTCAGTCAACACAGAAGCTGTGATATTGGTTGCTATGAGCGGTTAACTAATCTAGTTTAAGAATTGTTCTATTTAAGTCGACTAACAACAACCTATACAGCTGCATGGTGCTTGTCCCGTTCATGATGACATTTTTGTTGTCATCTTTCAGTCACCTTTTTTTCTGGCTTTTGAACAGGAAAATTATTTCCCTGCTCTTAATCTCACTTGCAAAGCTCTGATTGGCTCAGTTGTTTTTTTGAACCAGGGAAAAAGAACTATTTGAATGGTTGAAAAATCAGAGATGTGGACTGCGATTTAGAAGTCTGAAACACGACTACTTCTCTGTTACGTGCTACAGGGAAATAGGTGACAAGTGCACACACAGACATCAGCCCCACTGGGCATCAAACAAGTTTTTCTCTCAAAGAGAGAGGGAGAAAAGGTTTTTTCACAGATTTGATACAATTTTTTTTCAAGATCACTCTGGAGCTCTTTTACTGCTCTTACTATGCTCTATTTCCATTGGGGTTTGTGTAAAAATGGTACACAACAACACCACAACCATTGTAATATACATTTTTTTTCACATTTGTAATTTCACCAGTCTGTACACACTAAAGACTGAAAATTTTTGATGAATTGTCAATAGGGGCGTCCTTGGATTCTGGTGCTTTAGACACATTGCATTTCAAATCCCTCTCCCTCGTGTTATGTTTTCTTTCTGTATCTATGCTATCAGCTAGTCTCCAATAAAGGCGAAAAATGACAATAAAAATATGTAGGATGAAGCTGGAACACAGCTACAGAGAGACAGAAAGGGACTGAATATGATAGGTTATGGAGCAAAGGAATTTAGTTTTCTGATTGCTACAGACAAAATGAATGATTGATTTGAAGGAGAGAGCATTGGCTGAAGTGCATGGACAGAGAGAAAAAAAACAGGCAGACAGACAATAAATGGACTGAAAGAGCGAAGGAGAGTTGGACGAGAGAGGAGAATAACAAAAAACAAGATTCCAGGGAGGTGACTTTACACCATGTACCCTGTTTATAGTCATCCCTGCCGCTCACTCTGTTTTACATTCTCATACACACACAAACACATACAAATAAAAACACGTGTTTAGTTCAATTAAATTAAAGTAAAACCAGCTCAATGTAGATCGGATTAATTCACTTGGGTGAATATGCACAAACATACTGTATGTTCAGGCATCTGCAGGACACACACGCAATACATTCCAACCAGGTTCAAATCAATTCAGCTCAATTTTATTTTCATCCCAATGAATTTAACTTTATTTATAAACACGACACACACACAAACACACACACACACACACACATATACAAATACAGTCCTGACCCATAAAAGTCAGTGTGTAAGCAGTCCATCAGGGACAAAGAGCGACTAGCTGTACAGGCGTTCTGTATATTGCTCCTTTTTTGCGAAGAGATAGCAGGGGGGCAGGGTTGGACAGGGAAGGGGGGTGCAGAGATATTGGCACAAAACAAAAGCATATGCACATAAAAACATCACAAGCTCCCTGCGGGTGGGCTACATGTAGACCCCTAAAAGCCTCCCTTTGATAGCAGCTAATTGGGATCCAAAATCACAAATAAAGATACAAAGCTCACTTTACATCCATCCATCGTTTGACAGCTGAGGAAATTGCTCTTAAAATTGAAATCTAAGGCTTTCCTTTTTCCAGCTCTGGTCTTCCAAGGTTCAATACGCCCCTTAGCCAAACTGTGGTATTCAAATATTAATGGCTACATTAAATAAAGGGCATATATTAAACTCTGTGTTGGAGAAAATAAGGAAAACGGAACACTGATAAAGAATTACATCAAATATACCAGGAATCTCTCATGTAATGACACTTTATCAACAGGGTACTGTATATAAGAAATCCAAATGTTTAATGCATATAAACCTTTATAATTTCTCTGCAGAACAGAGACATTAGAACTCAGTTTTTAATCCACATTGTAGCAAATAAGCATTAAGTCTCCTGCCCCAGTTCTTAATTTAACTAGAAAACTGATCACACTGAAGCATGTTACACAATAGAAATTGACTCAAGTACAGCCTTAACGTGCCATACCATCTCTCTCTCTCCGTTATATCTCCCTGTCTCTCACTCTATCCTCCCTCTTTCTTTCTTTGTCAGCCATGCAGTGCAGAATCACAATGCTCATTTGCAATCGCCCTTTCATGAGGCACCGTGCTCTGGACTCAGACTCAGTCAGCGTGTGTGTACATGCGCGCGTGTATATATGTGTGTGTGTATATGTGTGAATGTGAATATGAGACAGAGGGAGAAGGGGGAGGGGTGATGCAGGAGAGTCGTAACCTCCTCCCTCCATTTCTATCTCTCTCTTTTGCTCTGCCACTCCATCCTTTGCTCTCACACTCAGCTGCTCTCCCCTTTTATTCTTCTTCCCTCCTCACCTCAGTGAGGGGTGGCAGTATCTATAATTGCATTTGAATGTATGTGTGTGTGTGTGTGTGTGTGTGTGTGTGTGTGTGTGTGTGTGTGTGTGTGTGTGTGTGTGTGCGTGTCTGTGTGTCTGTGTGTGTGTCTGAGGCAAATTGGCTGTAGCATTCCATCAGTGGTCAATCTTAAGCGATGGTCTAGCTGGGTCTGACAATGCCACCTCCCATTTTACTCCTCAAACTGGCTCTTTGTCGATGCACATCTCTCCTTTCCTACTCGTTTCTTTCCTTTCCTTTCCTTACATATCTTTGTTTCCTTCTGATTAATTCCTCTAATTCCTCCCATCTCAAAATAAAAACCACTGTCCTCTATGTGATTATCACCCATTTTTCTTTAAACTTACCACCAGTCTGAGCATGATATTTCTTACAGAATTATATAATATAAAATATGTCAGCCTAAAAAACTCCTTTTTCAGCTAAATAAAGGGAAGATTAGCTGAGTTTAGGTGGGTGCTTAGTTCGCTCTATATCCATCCCCTTTCCCCCTCCTTTCTCTTGGAACACACATGTGAGATGGTGATACAACACACCTTCCTGCCCTTGTCTCTATCTTTAGGGAGAATATGCTGAGAGAAAAGAAGAAAAGGACCAAGGCAGCATGAGAAGGACACAGTAAGAGAGGAAGAGGTCAAAAGGGTGTGTGGTGAGAAGATGAGTGAATGAACGGTTGCATAAAAAAGGGGCTTGGAGTGAACAGGGGGTGGAGAGAGGGGTGTGTTGGGAGAGCGAGTGGGATAGAGAGGGAGCAAGAAAAGAATAATCACCAGTGGGGTTTTTTTGTTGTTGGTTTTTTTTTTTTCTTTAAGAAGGACCTGTTCAGTGAGCAGAACTAACTTGAGCTGAGTACTTCTGACTCTAAACAAAACAGACAGATGTCTGCACACACTGACTTTGTGATCTCTGGCTTTCTTCCTTTTTTACCCTCTAAGACCCTTTGACTCATTCACAATCTCTGCCTGAATTACATAGCGGCTCTGAAGTCGGTGGGAAGGCAGCTACTGTCCATCGAAAGGTCGTCCCTTTCCGTTGGCCAGACTGCTCTAACAGTGTCTGCTCTCTGGAGAGTCTCTGCTGCAGAGCGGTGTGCTATTTGATCAAAATGACCCTGACTCATGATGGGGCTCATCAATTGGCAGCGCCAATATCAAAGTCTTTGAATTGGAAAAAGGAAAGCCTGGAACATGATTGACTAATAATGACTTTAAAAACATATTATTAACACTGGATTCACACAGATTTGTGTCAATGAGCTATTTTGGTTACAAAGAATAGCTGCTTAAATTAACCTTAAAACTTGGCAATGAATCTGTTCTGGAGGCCTGCGGTGGAATAGGTGGACAGGGGAGAAGACGGGAGACTGAGGGACAGAGAGATACTGTACAACTGTATCCGAAAGGGGGAGGTTCCTACTCACGGTCAACATCGTAGGCCCTAATCCAAAGGAGCAGCCTCTTACTGAGGCATTTTATGTTGGGTTTTGCATTCTTTTTTCACCCATATCCTTGAAATAAACTACATTTCTGCTGTGGGATGGAGTATTAAACCAGCATATTTATCATAAAGGCCCATTTTTCACCTCCTGTTATTACTGTTGCTAACATCCTGTTTTGATGGAGTAGACCTGCAACAATTAGTCAATGAATTGATTGACAGAAAATCAATCAGTAACTAGTTTGAGAATGGAATAATCATTTATTTAGACATTTATTAGGAACACATTGCCAAACATTTGCAAGTTAACGTTAGTGAGCCCTAGCTTGGACTCTTAGATATCAAAACTGAGCGGAATGAAAGTTAAAATGTGATAGGAATGAAATCAAAGTGATCCAGGTGTATGCAGTTTCATCTCAAACCCACATAATGTATAGGTACAGCATGTACATTGATCAGATCAAGCAATGCTGAGGAAGCAAACAGGTGGTGGCAAATTACAGCCCTCAATTAATTAGCAGAATTGAAAATAGCCATCTATTAAAACGTGTGGTAAGGACCCTGAAGCTGGAGTAACATTAGATGTCTGCTCTCAGTTTGATTTGGTTAGAACCATTAATAGATATGACAACAGCTGCATGGAGCTGGTTGGTTTTTCTTAACAGTTTGCTGTACCTAAAACAACTACTTTTCTGGGGTGTGAAACACAAGTAAAATGTACATGATGTGACTTTATAACAGCCTTTTATTGCTGACAGAGAAGAAGAGGCATAAGCTTCACTACCAGAAAAAGACTCAGGCGGAAAGAGCAATCTGACTCAAAGATATAATTTACTACAACTCTATCCACAATTATTAACCTCCCAAGTCTTAGTTCAAGTCTTCATCTCTTTTGACTATGTCCATTGAAATCCTTGACCTTTGTCCTTTCATGGAGAGGAGAAATCAATAAGCATCAGGCAATGCACTTGAATAGAATAGATAGTGAAGAAAAAACTCCTTGTGTAAGGTAGAAGACATGTTATTCCAGGAGGGGACGATGTATGTTAACAACCCCCATGGGTAGGAGAGTCAATGCCTTGGTGTCCCACACACTCAAGAGATTAAGGGAAGTACAGTTCATAGTTCATCCATCCATCCAATCAACACCTGACTGATAACACTGAACACCAACTCAGCTATGGGCTGCCATGAAAATAAGAGGCTGTGTTTCCCTGGTAACTATTCTTCAAAGCCCCCCCACCCGCCTCTCCCCTCTCTACACTCTCTCCTGATGAGATTTGATGATGCAAGGGAAGCAGCAGTAGTGTTAATAGTTACACCAGGCAGTGGGTAAGACAATGCTGCAGCTGTGAGAGAAGCTAAATAAATGAGATAGGCTAAGCTTTGTCCTTTATCAAAACATTAAAATAAGAGAGATAGAAGGACCTTCTAGGTTCTCAGATCAGACCGATAACTTCTGTAACAGTAATACTGATCATTTTGGGATAAAGCTATATACCCTTTTCTTACCATTATTTTTAGTGTAAATTCAGTTGAGCTGAATTGATATCATTTAAATCGTTTAAATGATATCATTTAAACTGACAATGGAAGTGGCTTAAACAATATTCATGCAAATCAATTTTAACAAATAATATACTCCTTCTAGAGCAGTAAAAGAACATATATATATATATATATATAAAAGGTATAATCAATGTTATTTATTAAACCAATAGATTCATTGATTACAAAATGAATTGAAAGGGGTCACTTTTAGTAACAAACCCACAGAAAATGATCATCTAAGCTACAGTTTACCTTAGCTCAACTGACTTCTTTTTTTTTCTTACAGCTCGTGGGTTTGATTTTCAGGCCTGCACCTTTACTGTTCTGGTTCACTCCTATCGCTCTCTTAGTGTTTTTTGCAGCTCCAAACGGCTGTTCTCAGCCAAAAAGCTCCAAACATCCACTGTGCACTACATAACCAGCACCAATCGGCAGAGAGTCAGCAGCTAGCTGGTGAACACATTAGCAGCTGAAGAGTCAGATATTTGTAGAAACTGAGCTAAAAGTTAGTGAATATTTTACTTACAATTGTTGGGTGGACACAAGTACAACTCTAAATAAATGTTGCTACATATCTGCTAAATAGTTAAGCGTACACTAACCAATTCACAATAACAACAACTCGTTTCTGCTGTTGCCGGTTGGATAAAAAAAATCTAGTTATTGCAGTTATTGTTTAAAGTACAGACTGATAACATTTTTAGATATAGTAACTGATTAGATTTGGGTGGATTAAGTTTCACTGCAAAGCTAGCTGAGTAAAATCATATCCTCACCTAAAAGGTTTACCCAGGTGAACTAATTCATCAGCCTATTTATTTTTATTATTGTAAGCTCTAATGTTTATTTGCTCTTTGTGGCCCTTTATTTGTCCAAGCATGCTTTTCTTTTCCCCTACTGACTCTGAGCAACTTAAAACCAAAATCAGCACTTTTCTCAATACCATACTGTACGTGAAGTCGAATTTTATGTTAATTTCCCTCTCTCCTGTGTGTCTTTCGGTCCCTTTGTCAGGTGGTGGGTGCTGATGCTGTAACCAGTGTGTGAAGCTGTCAAGCCCTGGTTGATGCAGTGAAGTGTTCCAGAGGGATAAACACAAGCGAAGGTATGAATGAGAATTGGAACGTGGGGAAAAATGCGGAGAAAAAAAACTGAGGAAAAAAAATAGAACAACAGCTGAAAAAAAAGGACACAGCAGAGAAACACCATATTAGCGAGTTGGGAAGAGGCAAGATAGAGGAACGATTTAGGTGTAAGGAATAGTGATGGGTAGAGAGGAAAGATGAAAGATGAGAGCTGGGAGAGTGCGGTCACTGCATGTTTTGTAGACAGTACAGCCGCTGAATGGGTTTGATTCACAGGCCTGTGAATAGCCAGTTAGCCAGTGTACAACAGAAAGAGAGATCATTGTGGTCATTGTGGCACAGAGAAAGAGACACAGATGGAGAAAGGCAGTTCAGATGGTATTATTGGTAAGTTAACAGAGGTTAGACTTGGCAAAGACGAATAGCTCTGTTTCTGTGTCCACTAAATCCACACTGATGAAGCTCCTGGGCTGTAACAGGAGGAATCTTTCAGTAAGAGCTGAAAGGAGTCGGGGAGGCCGTGCGCTGCTGCTTGGCTTCCAGTCTGGAGCAGGTTTGCTTTTCAGCCGCCATGTGGGAGCCGAGCTGTTTCTTCATTATATCTTGAGGAGCCATTCGGTTTTGCCTCTATTGCTGGACTACAGATGAGAGCTGTGTGCTGTGCAGTTGCATAACGGAAGCACTTTGCTCCATTTTCACGCTGGCTGACTACAAACATTATGTGTGTTTGCGTATAACAGAAACTGCAACCAGTGGCCACCAAACGCACTTCCTAATTCACAGACTGCTATGTCCCAATGACCAAGCCGAGTGGCTTTTATAAATGTACATTATGGATCCAATCTACAACTTTTAAATGAAAACGTGTGTTTGCACTGCCCGGTCACCATCTCCATCCTACCACTTAGAGATGTTTGCACCTAAGGGCCACCAGTGGGACTGAATGGCACCATGACAAAAATGTGCTTTGACAAGACAAGGCCAGAGGAGCCAGGAGAGTGCTGCTGAGTGGTGAAATAGAGAAGTGAGGCAGAGAGGAGAGCTGAGGGGGATATTTTTGAGGAACCCATTCTGATGTCAGAAACTAAAAGAGAGAAGGAGTTTTCTCTTTTTGCATATGAATTGAAAATAAACAGACGTGCATCAGGACAACACAGCTGGAGGAAAAAGACAGAAACATAAATAATATGAACATCCACTGCATGCTTTTTATACCAATATCCTCACCCAGTAGAGCATCCTCTTATAAAAAGAACATGAACGAAAACAACATCTAGCAGGGAGCAAACAGAGAAAACCACAGGGTTTAAAATAGCTAACTGAAAAAGAGAAGTGTGAAGTGGACAGAGGTACTCAGAGAAGGACATAGGGAGAAGGAGTCGGAGCATAAGTTTACATCATTCTCCAAAAAAAGCAGAGTGGCAACCAGCGCCACCATTGGACTCCAGATATCGCTCAAAGTCGGGTTAACCCTGGGATTTACTCAAAGCAACAATTTCACAAAGCAGAGAGGACAAGAACAGGAGGAGGAAGAGACAACTGAGGGGGCGAAGAAACTGAGGGAAAGGAAGAGGCAAAGCACTCATAGGAGGGTATAAGAGGGTAAGAAGAAAGAGGTGTGAAGGGCTGCTGGTTGGTTTCTTTCCTGGTTCTGAGGTTCTATGGACTGTGTCTTCGTGGTGACCATATATGATCTTAAAGATTGATTTTTGTAGTACGCATGATGCATCAGCTCAGTGTTGTAAGTGACTGACCCAGTGTGTGAGCAGGCTGGATGCTTTTTTCACATCTTGTTCTGAGACGAGCAGACAATATTACCAGGCCAACGGTATCCTGGCAACCATCGGGCGAGCTCTGCTCTGTAGATGGACCACATGCTGTTTCAGACTCGATGCATGTGTGTTACTGTGTGTGTGGCCGGTGTGCGACTACTGCTAACACACACCTATTCATATGTCAGAAAGCTTGCATTGCTTCATACAAGACTCCGATATGTATCTCAGCTCAGCTTTGCCTTTGAAATCACCTTGTCAGGCTGAAGTTATGAATCTGATATTAATATATTCATAGTGTTGGTTCAGGGTGTATCTTGGAGCAGGTGGTCTAAGAGTCAGGAGGAGACAAGGTGTGTTTTACCCCTTTGTACTGATGCTCATGGGCTACAGAAGTGACTCAGCATACAGCTCTCGTTCTCAGCCTCCCAACAGATTTTGTAGATAGAGTAGACATATAATACAGAAGATAAGGTGGTTGTTTGAAAGAGAAACTGCTTCTTCTGAGAACTTTCTCAGCAACTGGACAGTGCAACTCCATCCCTTCTTTATCTGTACCTCAGTGCTGCATTGCAACATCCACTCTTGATGAGTAACCCTGAAAAGACCAGGCTTTTTGTGCAGGACGGCGGCAGCTCGTAAACATGCTAATGCTGGCCATAAATCCCCATTATAGGGACAAACCGATAGGCCTCCGCCGTGTGCTAACATAGCACATAAACACAGAGGATACAGCAGGAGAAGTGAAACTTGGCAGCTTTCTACCTTCTGATACTAATGTCCCTCTATGATGAAGTGGGGAAGGCTTTCATTCCCGTACAGCTGAGAGTCATTTTTGACTATTGGATTCCACTTGCTTTTCATGTTTGTTGTGTGTTCTTAATGCAACACACGCACACACACACTCACACAAGTCCACATGTGGCTATCCAATAATCTCCCTCACTGATACCTTAACAGCCTTTTAAACATTAGTGAAATAACGTCATATGTATATATATATGTATATACGTATACATATATATGTACATACATATATATATCTATACATATATATCTATATACGTATATATATATCTATACATATATATATATATATATATATACACACACACACATATATATAGATATATATATATATAGATAGATAGATAGATAGATAGATAGATAGATAGATAGATAGATAGATACACTTATATATATATATATAATATACCTATATGTATAGGTTAAAACCATAGAACAGTGACCTGGTCTTAAATTGTAAAAACGCCTGACAAGGTCTGGTGCTGTATATAACACGTGAGCATGTGGACCTGTATATCCTGCCTATCTGAACTACGGTAAAATCTAATGAGGCTTGGATCATTGGTTAAACAAAGTGCTGGCATCTGGCCTTTTGGTATGAAATATAAAGTGCTTGTCATAAAGTATCTACTGTATAGACTGCTGTGCATTAAGAGCATTACCAGAGAGTAGTCCATACATAGCAGGCTTTTATTAGGTTACTATAGTAATGTAAATGGATTAAAACCACTGCTCAGGTCTAGTGACTCCCAATGAGCGAGCTAAATGATTCACTACTGGATTTAGGCTCCACTCTAATTGAATACAGCATACGCTTTGTATTGCATGCAAACTGTGATCAGTGTCATTTAGGACCGGAATGTCTGACTTCACTCTGGACATATTGCTTAGACAGATGGATGGAGGAGGAGAGGAAAAAAGAGATAACTAGACAAGTACAGAGGGGTAAAAAAGTAAAGAAGTCACAACCTGCTGTGTTCTCCATGTGCATGTTGTGTATTTTACCTGCGGTTGCCAGGTTCTGCATACTGTATGCGTTTTGTTGTTTCCTCCTGTCCAGGTCGCCAGCCATGGGGAACCTCATTAAGGTCCTTGGCAAGGATTTAGAGAACTGTCCACATTTTTTCCTGGACTTTGAAAGTAAGTGAGCACCGGGTTGTGTGCACGTGTCTGTGTGCTGGAAATGTGAGCGCACGTGTGTGTGGAGCAGAGGTGTTCATTGGGTGGTGGCCGGGTGGGGTCAGGGGAGGTACGTTTGGATGTGAGCCGATTGATGGTGTGACGGAGTGCTGTTGTGGGTGTGGTTTGTCATTATCAGTTGCTCTCTAGTCCCACTCTCAGTTCTTTCTGATGCTGAAAGATATTCTATACAATCAGAGATGATGTGATATTAATATATGGTGCGTAGGTACATATAATGTGGTGTGTAGGTAATTACAATGAGGCAAACAAGCGCTGATATAATTCAAAAACCAGTGATATTGTCACACAAGAGTTAATTTAGCAGTTTCCTCTGAATCCAATTGTCCTCAAATAACATCTCAATTAGGGGAAAGCTACAAGTAATTTATATATATAATCTATCTTTCATCTAGTATATTGGGCAAAAAATATGATAAAAGTATTCAAGACAGCTCTATTTGGTTATGGCATTTTCTACTTTTCTTGGCAAGGATTTAGAGAACTGTGAAAACATACCTACCTACCTCCCTACATACATAAGTTTCACTGCTTCAGTTTTCAGTCACACTTCTGACACCAATGTGTCATTACAGGGTTAACACCTGCCCACAAGTGGGGGCACTCAAATTAGGTGAGGCACATTTATTTATTGCATAGTTTGTTTTTAAGGTTTTTATTTTGGCGGGGGGGATAAATTATTTTTATTCTATTTGAATTAAATTTTTAACATCCTGCATTTGGTTCTCAATTGAAATAAATACGGTATAATGCCATATAATTTCAGGTTATTGCCATAAAATGAGTGATAAAGCCCTGGAGTTTATCATTTTTTTAAAATAATTCGTTTTTATTCTTCTTTCTTCAAATTATTTTCACATTCTCAGTTAATTTTGTTTGTGTTTGTTTGATTCTTTAGAGATTTTACTCAGTTCATAGTGAAATAGAATAATCTCGTAATGTATAATTTTAAGGTTTTTGTCAGAAAATGAGGATTCTTATATCTACGTTTTGGGTTTTTTTTGTTTGTTTTTGTACATTGAACTCAGATTTTAATTATGTCTTCTCTCCTTTATATTCTGAGAACATTCCCTGTAACATTTGACCATCAAACTTGAGGACTGTTATCATTAATGCAACCAAATCGAGTTTTCCTTTTAAGCAAGCTATAAACCATAAGAGTGGGATTAAAGAAGCTCTGTGTCCATGTTGCCATGCTTCACCCAGGACATTCCTCCATCATGCCATTCCAGCAACCCCCTCTCATCCAGTCCCCACCCTGAAACCTCCAACTCTCAAACACCTAACACACATGTTCAGCTCACACACTCACTCACACACATACATCCACATGTGCACAACCCCGACACCCATTCCCTCATCACCCACAGAATTCTCCCCTCTCTCTGTTCCAGGGGGCTCATGGGAAACCTCCTGAAAGTGCTGGCTTGCGCCGAACTTGAGCATGGCCCAATAGTTTTCCTTGACTTTGAACGTGAGACCATCCGCTTCTTATTTTTTTGAGTTATCCCTTTCTCTATGTTGCCTTTGCTTTTTCCCCCTCATTCCATGAATCTTAGCCAAACCTTGTATCATCTTTACATCCTTATTTACCCTTTTTTTCCCTCCTCAGCTCTTCTCCTCCTCACACTCTTCTTAATCTTTTGATTTCTGCTCCAGGGACTGGCATTTGAAAGTCATTTGGCCTCTTTCTAAAGAGTCTAATTCACACATGCCACATTTTATTAGACGTAGACAGATGCACAATAGCATGTTGATACTGTGGTAAAATGACTACAATAATGCTTTGATCTTGTCTCCTAAGCTACAGAAACTGAGGAGAAATAAACAGTGAATGCCAGTTCTGTGTGGGTGACTGTTGCTTGGGGATGACGATAGTTAACTAAATCTATCGTCATCCCACCACCTCCTCATCTCCTCATCCTCTATTGTGCGACCTATTGTGTGTCTGACCTATCTGTGTGTGTGTGTGTGTGTGTGTATAGCACTAAATAGTGTGTGTGTGTAAGAGAGTGAGATTGATTAAGAGAAACTGAATGAAAGGGAGACAGATTGTGAAAGAGGCTGGTAAATAAAACAACCTCTGTCCCTCCTCTTCTCATTTTCCCAGTCAGTGAATTCTAAACTTTGCAGTGTGAAAATGTCCATCTTAACAAGTCATTTAATTTGAGTGCAGTATTAAAATCTTCTGTCATTTTTTCACCCGGTATAACATTTTGCCAAAGTGGTTAACAAGGGCCATTCTAAACAGGTAGTAAACTTATTCTGGTGAATACGTCCACACACAGCATGACTGCCGTGACCGTCAGATGCTACTTTCACACCTGGATCAACCCTGGCGCAGTATATGGGCCAAGGAATGAGGCATATGTTGGGCAGAGGCGTCATTTTGTGACCTGGGTAGCAGCTCTGTGAGACACCACTTTGGCACAGAAGTTACTTTGAGTTACATGCTAACGCGCTCACAATGACGAACCTAACATGCTGATGTGAGCAGATATAATGTTTAACATGTTCACCGTCTTAGTTTAACATGTTACCATGGTAACATTTGCTAAACAGCACTAAACACAGATCCGCGCTTCCAGTATGGTTATGTATTGCTGGCTGGTAGCAATATTTTTCATAAATGTGTAAATAAGTAATCTTTAGGAAGAAAGCATCGCAGTGAAGATTTTAAGACTGATTATGAGATGACTAAATGAACTGTTAAGTCGATAGTTTGCAGTGTATCCCAACATACTCTGCCCCTCCTCGAGCATTTTCCCCCTTTAACAGTTAACTTCCTCCTCCTATTTACTGACTGACAGTGGGAGTGGGAGAGCTCACTGCTGGCAAGAGACATCAGCTGTCAAATAGGCTGAATTTCCCCTTCATTTATTATGCCTGTGATTCACTTGAGTTCAAAAGCAAGTGGAAAGTGTCAGCCCCCCCCCCAGCCACCCCCGCCACCCCAGCCACCCCCAGCCCCGTCACGCCATCTGTGAGCTCTCCTTCTAAACCCCGAGAAACAGTCACCTCTGTCACACAGTGCAGTTTGGGTACTGAGCTCTCACGTAGCTATTTATGGCTGAATGTTATAATCATTATACCTTGTTAAAAATTTCTGAAGGGTCAATAGAAAATCAAATGATGAAAATATGGATAATTTTTTATTCAAAGTTTTTTCTGTCCAACACATGAAAATATGATGCTTGGAATTATTAATGGCCTACATGTCCAACCTTAGAAGTAAACATTCATCATCATGTACCAAATGAAAGCGACCCAGATTCCTAATAGGAATAGTCTGACATTTTGGAAGTTTGGTTATATGCTTTTTCTTTTTAATTTATAAAGAATTTTCAACTTTTTAACATTATGAAATTTTTTTTCAGAGCTGAATACAGTTGCTTAGTGTTGCATAAAAAATAGAAACAGGAGGAAACAAGCTAGCCTGACTCTGTCCAAAGGTTAAAAAAAAATCCACCTACCAGCTCCTGTAAAACTATAAACATGTTAAAAACATTTTTTTAAATTTAATCTGCGTATAAACTAAAACCTAAAAATTACTATACGTGGTTTAATAGGTACGTAAAGGAATATTTCTTGGCAGGGGCACCGTGACTTCTTGGAGTTTAGTCATCTACATGACGTTTGATGGCAACCAGCAGAGACTTAGGGGAGTCACTGCGCCCATCCAAGAAATAATCTAGTACTTAAACCCCCATAAAATCTTTCAGGCACCATAAGTGAAGAAAAAAAACTTCGAATAGAGCCAGCATAGCTCTGTCCAAAGGACTAGCCCCCTCTAGTCTATCAAGTTAACCATCTCCTGGCTCCAGGTTCTTATTGAGTTTTCAGATATGATATGCTTATCAATTTTATAGTTTAACAAGAGGGCAACCTATTCCTTTAATGCTAGGCGCATACTTTATGCTATGCTCATTTAATTATTATCCTGGAAACGAAATATGAAGTGGTTTACCACATAGTTTTTACCAGAAGAATGCAGGAACACATTAGTGAGAAGTCATCACTAAAATAATAATGCCTGCTGTGCTTATTATTGCAGCCAGTAGGATAGTAGGTTAGCAAATATTCCATGATTACTATTTCTCTGCAGGGAGGCAATGCCTAAGGGTGCAAAAATAATCAGCAGTGCTACCACATGTAAAGAACTACGTGGGCACACACTCCCACTTTAAACCTGAGTCACACATTGAGCGCTATGAAAAAACAAAAAAAAAATCAAACAATCAAACAAACACAATGAAAAGACTCAAGATGGCACATCCTAAATTGTGTCCCTCAAATGCTTAACGCCACATGTACGCATGCAGTACGCCAAATGGAAAAAAACACTGAGACTGGGAGGTGCCCTATGGCATAAACACTAAGTTTACAGTATGTGTGCTGCTCAGTGTTCATGTGTGAAACAGAGAAAGAGAAAGAGTGAGCATTCCCAGAAGTTGTCCGCCCTGCTGCTAGTTTGCTTTACCATTTCTCACAAATAAACCTCAAGGGCAAAAAAAGTCTCCACTCATTCAGTGAAGTGGGGGGAAATTGACAAAAGGATGGGACATTTACACCTATTGAATGGATAGTAGACAATGGACACTTGAGACGATTACAGGTCAAGACATAGACACAAGTGGTGCAATCCAGGCACTTTGTCTCAGATAACCATCAGAAAACTAAATGACCAGTTGTAACATCCTCATTTAAATGGTTACCTGAGGTGACACTGAAACTTGTCATTTTCTGGTTCTTATTTGGCGACCACACGTTGTAAACAAACCTTACTGAGTGACAGAGCGTGACCTACAGGTCTCTTGATATAATTCTCTAATGGATAAGTTGGATCATTCATTTTCTGGCTAGATTTTGACCCTAGTTGTGTATGGCTGGAATGTCCATTAACACAATGAAATGCAGTGATTTTTTTACTTGTAGGGACATTCCATTTTTATTGCACTTATGTAATAAATAATCATTTATCTAAGGTTTTTTTTATCTGGCCCTCTAGGATGTCATTTTTTCAGCTCTTCCTTTGTCATTAACCTCCTCCTCTCCTCAAATCTTCTCTTCTTTTTCCTCTCATTTTTGTCATTCTTTGCCCTTACCTCCATCTTCCCTTCTCTCTCCTCTGCCGCCTCCCATCAAAATTTTCATCACCACCTAAACCTTACATCACACTTTCATTTCCCTCTCCCTCTCTTTCCCTCTTCCACACGTCCCTTCCTTGCTCCACCTCCCAGATGCCCAGCCGACGGAGGCAGAGACCGCTGTGTGGAACCAGGTCAGCGCTGTGCTGGAGGAGGCTCATGGGATCCTAGCTGAGCTGCAGTCCTATAATGGCGCGGGCCAGGAGATACGAGAAGTGAGCATGAAGCAGTCAATAAGTGCTGAACATCAATATGCTGGCGAGCCACAGTGCAGAGCGGAAAAAAAGCACTTGTGTGTGTTTGAAATGGCCTGCCACTCTGACATGTAGTGTACCATGCAGTATGCACTAAACATAGGCAGGGACAGAAATGTGTGAAAGCATTTTTTCAAACAAACACTCCATGCAATATGTTGTTTTTACTGGCAGTGTTACTGTGGAGACATAAATATTGTCCCTTATAAAGCTGGTCTGCCTGTCTTGATGAACACCCATTACAGTATAGAGTGTTCAGGTTGAGCTTTTCCTCAGCGTGATCGTTGCAGATTACCTAGAGGTTGGCATTGGTCTGCTTCTTAACATGCTGTGCTGAATCATTTCTTCTCTTTGCTTCCTAAGCTTGAGGACTCAGAAGCATTTCTTTAAACATTGTCCTCATCCTCTTAAGGATGGATTTTTTTTTCTTTTAAAATCTCTACTTGCAGAACATTTCTAAAGTCAATGTTAAATGGAACCTTATAGATCCAAACCAGGTTTTGCTGGGATTACTTTACTATGGAGGTACTTGATTCACATTTGAATCAAGTGAAAATATATTACTCCAGTGAAAAATCTCTTTAAGGGAGAGAGGATAGAAGAGATGTGAGGAGATTTTTAAATCATTTTTGTAAAGTAACATCTGTCTCTGCCTACACTCCACGCCTGCAGGCCATCCAGAACCCAGGTGACCTCGCTCTGCAGGAGAAGGCCTGGAACGCAGTCTGCCCTCTGGTGGCCAAGCTGAAGAGGTTCTATGAGTTTTCTCTCCGTCTGGGTGAGCAAGGCCATTATATATAGTCTGAAAATATTTCAGGTGATATAACACAATCTCTGGTGGCCATATTGGTGGAGGTCCAATAACACCTGAAATTATAGCTGCAAGCAGCTATAGCCTAGACCTAAATTTAGAATGAGTATTTGCTGTCAGCCAGTCAGTTACCAAAAAAAACCCCAACACCTTCACTATGGCTGCCAAAAGGTGAATTAGTTCAACTTGATAGGTGAAAGTGTTGTATGGGTATAGAGTCAGTGTAAGAGTGGAAGAATACAAGAAGTGTGACAGCAGGCGAAGATGAGGTGAGGAGGCATACAGAAAGGTTCATTTCTCTGTGCTTAGGCTATAATGAGCTTTTCTTTCTTTTCTTTTACTGCTTTTTCTTGCGAAGCAGGAAATCCTTTCCTTGGTTTGGGACAGAAATATGTACAAGGATTGAGATATATTCAACACGTCGTGGACTACTACTACGTGTAGACACTAGCTACTGTTTTGTTTTTTGACAGCTAATCAAAAGTTACAGGATGTGAGACACATGACGTGTATTGAATGTGACTGACAGCACAGTTAACACATTGTGACCCTGACTAATACAAGTAAAAGAGAGATATCTGAGTCACAACTCAGTGAACACATTGTCCACTGCATGTTTCACTGAACCTTAACTGAGAGACAGGTTCATTTAAAGGAAATAAAAAGGAGACTTTTATCATTTTAAGCCGTGTTTAGAAGCCAAGTACCAGGATTAGGATTTTACATGCAACTTCAGTCTGGCAGCATTCCTTAACACAGACACACACACTTACTCACTCACACATCCACTATGATGTCCTCTCAGCCATCTCTGCAGCATCCTGACCTAGCAGCAAGGCAACCGTTGCTACGGAAACAGCGGTACATGGTTATCATGGTATCCAGCACAGGGAGGGAGAGACAGAGTAGAGAGAGAGAGAAGTATGTGCATAGAAATAGAGTTTGGCTGCCGCCTCTACTCTGCCTTCCAATAATACCTCGATCTCATGTACATCATGTTCTCAGCTTACCATCCAACGAGGGCTCACTAATTATTGATGGTAATATATAAGTGCTAATGTATCTAATGCTAATGTAAGGTGAGATATAGTACAACAGATATCTTGTAGGCATCTCCTTACCTCTCTCCTTAAGGAGAGAAAGGAATCAAATCTTAATAACTAGCTCACAGGTACCTTTTTTGACTTGTGCATTTAATCAGAGGGGAAGGTAAGAAGTTAAGAGGCTCCATGTACAGTAAACAAAATGCTGCAATGTCTCTTTATCCACCCTCAGGAGGCAGCACTCAGTATAGGGACTGTCGGCTCGGTGGGAACAGCAGGAGGGAGAGTGGGGTTTCTGCCCAGGCCCTTTAGATGAAACACTTCAGTGCTGTATTTATAGAAGGTCCTTATGCATTTTTAATGCAGAGGAAGGGATGGTGCCTCTGGAGAGCTTGCTTCTGAGGCATTACTACTACATACAGTCTCTGAGGTCCAGCTCTGGTGTCTGATGTGTTAGAGGCAGGAAAGCAAGGGAAAGAGTTAGGTTCAGTAGCATATGTGACACAGTGGATATGTGTGGTCAGTGATACAGTGGCCACAAGGATGCTCAGACTGTATGATCGGCCACAACATGATCTCTCGATATGAACATGTACCACTAAGTTCATGAGTGTAATTTATTGTTAATGCCTGTGTTCATTGAGGGTGAATAGAGTGCCATTGAACTGCAGAACCTTAGAGAAGGTCGAATTACTCTCCAGGCCCATTCCAGTCATAACAAGACTAAGAGTTCCCAGCCATGCGAGTAGCTCTGTAGGACTGTGTGTTTTAGGTTGTACTTCCACTTTTAAAGACTTAACAAATCATTTAATGCTGTACAAAGCATTTAAGCCTTCTCTAATTTTTGCTGTACGTAAGTGCAGTTTTGCAATAGTCTTGCTGACATGATCATTGTACAATAAAATTTTTTGCATTCTTAGCAGATATAATGTTTACCATGTTCACCATCTTTGTGTGTTAAGGTGCTAATGCTTGCTAGTTAGCTCTAAACAAAGTACACTTGAAGCTGGTAGGAATGACTTTAGTTTGGCAGGCATTTGGTCATAAAGCAAAGTACTGGACAAACTGAAAGCCTGTTTACAGTAGTTGAGGAATACTAGTGCCTATGAAGAATTTTGTGGCTCCCGAGGGTGCTGTGAAAATTTGGTTGATGCCAGAAACTATAGGTCAGAAAAGGAAGAAAGGAAAAAAAATCTGCGGGTGTGGAGTTAGAAAAGGGTGAGTTTATCAGGCCACTGTAGCTTGCTCATCATCCCCGCTTGGGGCTAGTCGCTGTTTGCGTAACACAACAGAATCGCCAACCAAACTGTCCGATAATTTTATAGCAGTACAGTGTAAAACCAATGGAATACTCTTTCAAGAGATCACCAAAGTCATCAGGCTTAATCCTGAGGGGAACATGATTTTCTGTACCTGATTGTATGGCAATTTGTTCAGTTGTTGAACCAACAGACAAAGTCGTCATCCATAGAGCCACCCAACTACAAACTAAAAGGAAAAACCTCCACATTTAGAATTTCAGGTATGTTGTTCCAAAGCCTAGGGGCTATAATGCTAAACTTCTGGTCACCTTAAATGTTAAATCTCAGCCAGGAGGGCCCTGTCCGATAACCTCAGCTCTGCTCTCACCGGGGATTCAAAGGTCTATTATTTGGCCAGAGGCCAGATCCCACTGTGCTTTGAAAGTGCTGGGTCCATTTCTAAAAAGCCCAACAGGTATCCAGAAATACCCAATGAGGAGATGACTGAACTGAAGTGAAGCGATTCCATCTATTTCTACCAGTTAAAATCCTGCTCCAGCTGTAGCTTCAGTTTGTTTTGGAAGCTGCTGACATGAGACTCCTGATCCAGACCAGATTAGAGAGAATTACAGCAGCCTGAACATGACAGATAGCCTATATATTAACAATATGCCAAGCAGAGTCTAGCTTGTGTAAATGAATTTGTAATGTCTAATGTGTGTGTGTTTGCAGAGAATGCCCTGCGCAGCCTGCTGGAGGCGCTGACGAGCCCACCGTACGCTCCCATGCAGCATCTGGAAAGAGAGCAGGCTCTAGCCAAACAGTTCGCTGAGATCCTTCATTTTACGCTCAGCTTTGATGAGCTAAAGGTGAAGGGAATGATTTTTGTTCTAATTACAACCATCTCACAATGACCTTTACTGCACTGGATTATTAATATATTTATTGAACAGCCTTGTGAAAACATAAATAACCTCTTTTATCACCGTGCAGATGACAAACCCAGCCATTCAGAATGACTTCAGCTACTACAGGAGGACCATAAGCAGGAACAGGCTGAACAATCAGCAGGTGAGGCCCTGGACAAATGATCTGGCTCAGGCTGTTTATGTTGCATACATGATAAACTGTTCAGCCAAAGCAGCTCTTTAAACATTAATGACCAAAGTGGAGGTTTTCCTTCCCTTCCAACAATGCAAGTAACACAAATTAGCTCCATCATTACGCTCTCATTTCAGCTGGATTGCATTATTATTGGACTTTACGTGACTGATGATTAACATTTTTCAAGATATAATATCCAATTTGTTTTGGCACGCAGTTGGAAGCAGAGAACGAGGTTAACAATGAGATGGCCAATCGGATGTCCCTGTTCTACGCTGAAGCAACACCAATGCTGAAGACTCTGAGCAATGCCACCACTAAGTTTGTTTCAGAGGTACAGTATTCCAATCAATCCAAAGTCAGATCAATTCCTTTATAAGTTTACTGTGTCAAGGCTTAGTTGTAGAACGCTCCATTTCAGGACTGAGCAATAAGAACATGCCTGTGCAGATCACATTACCTTTGCATTGTCCTGGCCAGTGTCATGGCATCTTGTGTTAAATGGCAGGAGAGTTTACAAAAACGAGGCCAAATAGCTTGTTGGTAACAGTTAAGCTACATTATTATTTTACACCTTTCTCGTTGGCATATAAATATGATTCACTATGTTTAGTGTTTAGTCCATTTATTCCTGGTAGACTTAGGCCCTCACCTCATGTGTCCATGCTAAACATGAAAACTCTCGCTTTCTCCTTTCCTTTGCTGTCATGACAGACTTTTAGTTTAGAGGCAGTGGTCTTTTTCCCACTTTACACCTCAGTGCATGTCGATAGACCTTTGACAGACTTTTGAGGCATACATTTTAGACTCATGAAAAATTTAGAGGACATGCCGGTCATGGTCGCCTTTTAGCCAAGTGGCTTTACCGTCCTCATACGTCTACTGAACTCAGCAGATTTACTTTGTCTCCACCTTGTGGTAGAACATTATTTTGTTCAATCAGCACATAGCTACGGAGGACAAGGTTAGTCATTTGATACTGAGGGAAGGGATGGATGTTCTCAGTGACCAAACATTAATGTAGAACGGTTTATCTGTGTACTCATCTGTTCTTTTTCTCCGACCTTCAGAATAAGACCTTGCCAATAGAGGACACCACAGACTGTCTGAGCACCATGGCCTGTGTGTGTCGTGTAATGCTCGAGACTCCGTGAGTACTTTGCCACATGTTCCCCTCTCTCCATCATCCCTTCTCTCTCTGTTCTTTTCTCCTTGTCATCTCCAAAGTTCAGAGGCCTAAGTCTTAATTAACAAGCCCTTTCAAAGTGAAGACAAAAGAGGTCTTCTCAAGTTTGAGACACTAATTCAATAGGCTGATTCACTAATTTGGTGAGAAAAGAGATAGACCCCATCCTTCACGCTAAATTTAAAATCCTTTTCACCAGATTACTGTATGTGAATAGAAAGCAATCAGCAACTTATCCAAACAATCACAAAGTGTTTCAGATAATAGTAGCAAGTTTGTCCCAGGTCATAACAGAAGACATTCTTTGTCTCTTTGGTTATCTCATTTTTCTTCCATACTTGTGTGTGTGTGTCTCCCAGGGAGTACCGCTGTCGGTTCACCAATACAGACACCATGCTGTTCTGTATGAGGGTGATGGTGGGCGTCATCATTCTCTATGATCATGTTCACCCTGTCGGAGCTTTTGCCAAGACTTCCAAAATTGATGTGAGTACACACAAATGAGTCCAGTCAAGAATCCAGAAAACCGTACCAGCACTGTTGGACGCTCCCCTTAACATTACTATTTGATTACATTAGAAAAATGACAACATTTCGAGACTAAATCCGATCTTAGTCAGATGTACCTTCGAGCCCGATGACATACTTTTTAAAGCGAAATAAAACTGAAAATTTTAAGGGGACTGTAGCAGCATCTGTCAGTTTTAAATGTGACTTTTATTTGGCTTTCATTAAAAACCTTTATATTTGCCAGTCCTGCTGTCCACACAAAGCAAAGTCTAAATTAGTTCCGAGGTGACCACACAAGTATTCATGATGTGCTCACAGTGCAATACATTATCACAGCGTGGTGTAGGATATTTCTAATTCACAGTCAGTAAAACCTGTAGGAAAAGTTTCCTCGTTTCGACCTTTAGAAGATACTAACCCACTAAAATAATTTTCCTAGTGTTCAAATGTTGTTTGATACATTAAATACATTATTTTTTGATACACTGGTCTAACTCAGTGGGGTTAGATACAAAAAGCGATCACAAGATAAATCTGAGGGGTCACCTGATAATTAAAGAAAGATCAAAACTATGTTGGCCTTGTCAAGCTGTAAAAATCTTTTAAACTAAGCTGAGGATCAAAAGTACTCTGTGATTCAACTCCTCATAATTCATATCCACACAAAGGCCATAACCTGTGATTAGGAGTCACGAGTAAAAACTGCTCCATTTTAAGCAGTCATGAGTCAAAAGGGTGAGGAACCACAGATCACACCTTGTGAAGACGAGTGACTGCTTGTGTGTGATATATATTCACCATTACAACGGTAGATGAGGACTTACTTTTTCTTGGAGTTAGTATTTGGCCGCAGCAGCAGGAGATGAGGTGGATCTGCTGACCTTTCTCTGACACTCTGTGTTGTCTTTGTGTGGAGCAGATGAAGGGCTGTATCAAGGTGCTGAAAGAGCAACCATCCAACAGCGTGGAGGGACTTCTGAATGCACTGAGGTGTGTATGAATGTGTGCGTGTGTGTGTGTGTATACCTCTTGTTATTTTCTGTGTGTGTGTGTCAACACCAGAGAAGAAGAGGTAGACAGAGACATGATCCGCAAGGATTTGTAAAAAGGCTTTCTGATTTCATCGCATCTCTCTTTGCTTCCTTCTCCTCCAGGTATACAACACGACATCTAAATGATGACAGCACCTCAAAACAAATCAGGGCCCTCCTTCAATGAAAAAAAAGAAGAGAGAACAGTGGGGAGAGGGAGGAAGGAAGGAGTGCACTTGAAGGAGGAGGAAAAAGAAGAAGAGGAGGAAACAAACGCCAGTGGCTGATAAACCTGTTTGTTTACAATGAACAAAGAAAAATCATCTCCAGGTTAAGAGCAACCTGATGATAATAAGAAGAGGAAAAATAATTATATATATTGTCAGCTGTCCATCATTCTGTCTCTCATTTTGTAAAGTAAGAAAAGAGAAAAAAGCCAGAAAAGAAAATATAGATATATATTAAAACAAGTGAAACACAAGCAACAGAAGAAAAATAGGTAGGATTAAAGAGGAAGCTATATTGGAAAATTTAAGGTCAGAACCGAAGCAAAGTGAAAAAAGGGTTCATGTTCCAGCAGTAGTCTGAAAAGTATTTTTGCACACACTTTGAAAACAATGCCATCTCCTTTTCCCTGAAATCTGATCCCAAACTGATTGCTGGAGATTTTCCTGTGCCCCATCACACACACTCAGATAAAGCAGAGAGATTTTTAGCAGACGTGTCAGCACAGCATGGCCTCTGTGGCTCCTTCAGCTGCACTGATCTCCACCTACAGGGGAATTGTGAGGCAATATGATGGATAAACTCCGGAGATTTGCTTCCACCTGTTTTCTTTCTTTTCTACATCGATGCAGCTGAGGGAAAGGAAGCAAAGAAGTCTTTTTAGGATGCCTCCATTTTCACCCTGATTTCTTCCTCATTGACCATCATCCCCTTGGCACTCAGTCCATCCATGGAATGTATCAGGGGAGTTTTTCTCCGTGGCACAAAAAAATCCATCCAGGTAGTGTGTGTGCCCTTAATGTACATGTTCCAGAACGAAAACATCATGTGAGTCATCTGGCTTTACTTTAACAGTGTCATTCACTCTCTCTCTTCCTCTCCATGGTGCTAAAGTGGTTTATATATCACAGTACTAGCTTGTTAGATGTCATTTGGCAGGATGACAAAGGGGTTCTTCATCCCTCTTTTGTACTAATATGTTAAACCTCATAATCTAAGAACAGCAGATCTGCTTTCAGCTTTTCTGTGGATTCACATTAGTGCAAAAACATGGACGAATCAAATGGCTTGTAAGAACTAAGAAAGACATTTTAGGAAACCACAGCACACTTACTTCTTTACCCAGTGCCAAAGCTGATTGGTTTACGCTCTTGTTACATCATCAAACCAGGCTCAAGGACGAGGGGGTTTGAGGGGATGGAGTCATGTGAAACATCAATGATCATCATTTTAAGTACAGTACGAGGATTAGAAACGTGAAATGATGCACACGGTCAAGTCAGAGGGTGGTAAAATTTGCACACATGCATCTTAAGAGAGATCTGAGTGTTCCAGTGTAAATATGTGAGGCCTTTCTCAACAGGCATCTACATGGTCAGCTTGGGTCCTCAAGGAAAAATACGACAAACATCGGCATCTGCATACAACTAGAGTTCTTTCTTTTAGTACGAGGTTGATAGAGTCGTTCACTAAGTGGGAAATGAAAATTAAAATAAAAAAAGATTCTTAAGGAGATTAAAAAGAAGTGCTGTACTTTGGATGTCTATAGCCCTTAGTCTAATTTAATTTGGTCTTATAATATATTTTCTATACAGGGGTATGTGCACAAGCATATTCTGTATAAATATATAGATGGCATGTTGTAAAAGTTCTGACAAAAATGTGTAAATAAGGTGTTTTTATTCATTTTTAATTGTTCAGTGACGCTGAAATTGGGTATGTGTTGTCTCTCAGAAATTACCATGCGTTTGGCTTGGACCATTGGACTTGCCGTAGTCATAGGTTTCAGAAATTCAGCTTCATTATGGTGATCCAGAAGGAGGGGAGGGACAGTGGGGGGTGGGGGGGGGGGTCCATTTGCTTGTTATTTTGTACATTTTGTGCAACAATAAACTTGTCATTTATTACATTAACCACTGATGTTCTGTAGTATCCATACACAACATAAATCAGTGTAGTTACTGAACATTTCTTTATTATGTTTACCATTAAACCAGCTTCACTCAGCTATGATGATATGCAGTGGCCTGATTCATACATACTGTTGAACTCACACATGACCAGTGCTATAAGGCCATGGAACAGCTCCACTGGTGCAGGTAGGTTGAGCGGGCTCTCTAATCGGCACCACGTCAAATGGTATGGGAGGGAATCAAGGGCTTTGATATAAAGCATTGTCTCTCTCCAACTGCTTAATCTGATTATATAACTAATGTAGCATTAATCAATAAAACACAGAAGGATTTTGCCACCTAGCCAACAAATTAATACAAACCACTTTTTAATCACAGGCCTGCTGCTTTGATCTTTCATGATCACATCAAATAGGCTATGAAGTGGTATAAATGAGGACAATGGTTTAAGTCCAAGTGTGGATGGTGTAGTGTGGAGGAGCAATTCCAAAACTAGATAATAAAAAATTTATTCAAATCAACCTATTTAAAAATGGAACAGTGTTCTTTTAATGTTCATACTGTAAACATGCGACCTGTGATGAGGGGGTCACATATATACATACAGCAAAGATTCACAAGCAAATAAAAGGTTAGGATTCAATGTAGAGAATGATGACTAAAAACAAAAAACATGGAAAATATTTAAAGAATAAAAATGAGTATACACACACACACACACACACACACACACACACACACACACACACACACACACACACAGAGGCATAATTGAAACACAAAATGGCATATCTTGAAAAAGCACAACAAATAAATGAATCATCTAAGCCCAGTTATCATTACTAAACTGAAAAGCATGAAAATAGTGCGTGTGTTCAGTAACACATGAACACAAAATCGATGTTACAGTGATGTATGCAACACTGAGGACCGTGACTTTTGGTATGAGTTGTGGTTTCCATCCTGCCTGCGATTACTGACACTGGCTTTGTGGTGCAGGGGAATACGATCTACTCAGGCGACTTTATGCTTCCTATTAATGCACAACAAAGATTATATAGTATTTCTCAGTTAGTGTTTTGGGTGATTACCTCTAATGGCACAGTGTGTTCTTCTGTCTCTGGGTGTACTTAGGTCATGCTCTGTATCTCACCAGAAGGGGGCAGCAGAAGATCACTTTATAAAAAAAGCAAAATAAACCAGAGGACAAATACATAGGAGTAGCCTACTTTATCTGGATCAAAACAGAAGCCGCCGGCTTCACCAAACAAGACCCACTGACATTTATGTAAAGAGATAACAGCTATCATTAACTATTTTATCACTAATACTGGAATTTCTCTGATGTTTTAAATAAGTAGTGCTGTTAATTAATTAAACTAGTTAAATATGTGAAATAGTTTAATATTTGGTGTTGAGTTTTACTGCAGTCATAGTGACAGATACGAGATCCTAGAAATAGCTGCAAGAACTCTGAGTCCACTCAGCTGTAGAAGTCCGTCAAGTGGCAGTACTGTACAGGGGGATTGCTTGAAGGTGTAAAGCAGGACAGGGGGACACAGGAGAGCCTGTCAGAAGTTATAAATGGAAAAGAGAGCATCCGGCAGATACTGTACCATCTTATATGGCAAAATGCAACCACAGCTTATACAGAGAGAGAGAAGCAGCTGTAAGCAAGGGCACGGCCACTCCTCAATTGACAGAGATTTGGACATAAAACAAAAAAGATAATAGGCAAATATTTTATTTCACGGTTTGTTTAGTGACTTGTCTGCCTGTGCTGGGTATAGACCAGTATCCACAGGTCTGGCTTTGGCTTTGCGCCCTAACGGTCATATAAAAAATAAGGAACCTCTGTCTCACTTCACTTCCCTAATGGCATGCTTTCAAATTCAAAGTCACATTTAAACCTAACAAATGTCAGTTATTCACTGTTTTTCAATAGACAATGTGAAATATGAAGTAACAGAAAATTAATTCAGACAGGCATGTGCCACATTTTGACTTTATGGAGTGACAGACACCAAAATACACTGACGTTGATGTAGGTTTTTAAGTAATATATTTGCACATTTCCACTTTTGTGCCAAAAACAACATGCTACAAGTGTTTTCTGTGGACCTTTATTTTTGTCAGGGTGGTTAAGCCTCTAAAACAGCATTCAGACTATCATGGGACACTAAAACTCATTAAAAGTTAAAGGTTGGCACCTTACTCACACCTTTTTGAATAGTCACTCACTGGGTGTTTTCGAATAAAGAAGTCAACAATTTTAAAATGAAATGAGGAACTAAAATCCACAATGGTTTTAACCTATAGTAATGTTAGTGGAACCTAAACTGCAGCTGCAGTGGATCCCTGAGAAGCGAGTATTTGTGTAAGAATGAATTTGTCTATATAACTGTAGTTGTGACCATTAAAAACCCTGCAGAGCTAACATCCCGACTAGAGAAATTTTCTTTTCAGTTAGATTATTTCAGCAGTCCGAGGCAGCTCATATAATCCAAATTTTTTTTCCCTGAAATGATTTGCAGATTCCCCTCTTTGTTGCTTTCACTCCCTTCCCTCTTTAGTGAGCTGCAGCAGCAGGTCTCAGCCCAAACGGATCAGCTACCAACCGTTAACTGCCCTGAGGTGGGAACACCTTATCAGCAGGACTGTGAGTGATACACGTTCAACAGTGGTTTCCCTCCTCTGGCTTCCCCTCCTGCCTTTCACTAAACTTGAAGCCACCGCTCCCGAGTGAGCAATTAAGCAAGCGTGCACGTACGCTAGCAGACAAATAAGCTTCTCCTAAATTTTCTTCAATGGCCCTTTTTTCCCCCCTGTTGTCACACACCTATCTAAAGAACCCACCACTCCACACATACTTTACCAACTGCTGCTCCACACACATCCTGCACCCTACAAATGCACTGACCAACTGTCCTGGGCAACATTTCTGTGCATTTGAACAAGTCCATATGCATCTGAGTGTTTATCTGTGATATTAAATTGAAGGATTCAGTGGTGGGAAAAAAAAAACAAGACAAAACCCTGCTGCCACTTTTGTCTTTGAAAGATGGCTGTTTTATTTCTTTAGGGAAAGAGATCAAATGAAGTGAATAGAATGTTTGTATTCATTTAATTTCAGTCAAAAATCACAAGCTTGTCAACATATTATACTGTCTACAGAGGTTCAAACTCCACCGACAATGAAAGTATGAATAACAACTTTACTGAGAGACGTGTTTACTAACACTCATATCAGGATCATTTACAATAAAGGTGTTCTTTATACTAGAGGTATAGGTGAAGTTCTGATCCCTTCAGACCTTCCCCTTCTCTCTGCCTTTAGAAGTAGGTGAATTTGTGCTAGAAATCCCCACAATGTAAAGTATATGTGTAGCTCAGTGAAATGCCTGTATATGAACCATGTCCAAAATATTTCTTTTGCATTGTGATGTGCAATGAAGTGCTCTAATTGCAGAGGAACAACAGGTGTACCTGTGCAAGAAGATGACACTGTATCATCCCTAATGAGTTATATGCCCTCAGTCTTTCTCAGTAACTGCACAGCATGCCGAGCATGATCAACTCACAAGTCTGCTGACAGCCAAGTGGATACTGCATGACTCTATAAAGTTTCTCATGCATCAAGCCTAGAAGGTGTCCTGATGCTGCAGAAGGCATGAGATATACATGATACACACAGTGAGAATGAATACCCTGGCAGAGCGTGAGGTGCATGGGACCATGCTGAGTCCTCCATCCTGTCACGTTTAAGCAAACATCTCCTTCATATAACAGTGATCTTTGTTAGAAATGGGGTTGAAGAGGGTGTGTGTGAGCGACAGCATTATAGTCTATATGCCACGTAATGTCCCGCTGGGTTGCGTAACACACTTATAACATGAGCAAACCATGTGATTTTACACATGAGTGGATACACACACACACACACACACACACACACACACACACACACACACACACACACAACACACACAACACACAATACCTGTAAAAGGTATCAGCAGCACAGTGAAAATGAAGCAGGAGTTTAATTTAGAACAGGTTTAGGTGAGCAGCCACATTTTTATCCTCTGTGCAGGATTTTCTGGTGTATGCAGATTTCAGCATCTATGGTAAAAAAGCAAATAGTATCCGGAGCTACTTCATCCATGGAGGCACAAGATTGTATAATCACTAAAGAGTAAAGAATACCATTGTGGCAGTCTCAGTAAAACGGGAACTGTGTAGCATATGACCCTTTACAGAGAAAAAATGTAAAAACTGGTCATTTTTGAGTTTGCTGTGGCTGGACACTATTGTTGGTGCACAGAGGAAAAGAAGAAGCTGGGAAAAAAGAATTAAGACAGCAGCTCTCCGAGCTTCAAGCTCGACCGTTGTTTCATGTCATCAGTCCAGGCTGGTCCACCAACGGGAAAAGTTGACAGTGCCTCCAAAATGTTGCTGATGAGAGCAGTGGGAATGAACTGACCAGTAAAGCTGTGGGTTAGAAAACCAAAACTATGAATTGAAAGAAACTAAAAAGCTGTAGCTGACTCTTTGATTACTGATTATGGCAACTTTCAGTTGAGTTTTGCTATTCTTTTTTTTCTTATCTTTAGACCCTGTTTTGAAGAGGGTCAAATCTAGTTTGAAGATATTCATTATTTTAGTATTTTATTTTATTTCATAATACAGAAACTAATTGCTACTCTGGGCCATCTCTGAAGGTCACTATGACAATGGATAGTATGATTGCACTCTGCACTCTGCTGACTTCAGCCCTGGCAGCGACAGAGTTAAGCGCCTCGGTAGGGGAGGGTCCCCATCCCGCCCACTCTCAGCCTATTTGCATATCGGGCGGGAAGCTGGGGCTCTTTGTTGCTGCTGGAGCCAACAAAAGCCCCTCCCACAAAACGCCGCACTGGCGGGAAAAAGCCGGCACCAGCGCTTAAGTCACTAACAATGGAGAAACCCAGACACACACACACACAATCTCTTTGTCTCACATACAGTACACTGCAGAGAGTGCATTGCTCCCTGCACACACACACACACACACACACACACACACACACCCATGCAATAAATATGAACACACACACAAACACACCAGGCAGTTCGGCTGCTTTGTTGGTCCTTTTATGAGCTGGCACACCCATTTCCTGCCAGAGAGCAAAGGTGAAAACAAGTGAGCAGATGGATAAATGAGAAAAGAGATGGAGAAGAAAAGGTAGGAGAGGATTTATTATGATATTAAGCAAGCTGAGACACACACACACACACACACACTAAAACACCTAGAGTGTGTGATTAGTGAGACAATGACATTTATGTTGCCCACCAGACACAACACATCGAAGATATGAAGCTTTGTCTAAAATAAGCACATTACTGAAAAAACATGACAACAGGGTATGTGCTGGTTATCTGTGTGTATGTGTGCCCTCCTAAGTGTTGCCCTGGGAAGAGTTCACTGGGTTGCTGGAAAAACAGGAAGGCATGTCATGCTCTGAATTGGGGAGGGTAGAAGAAGAAGAAAAAAAGAACCGAGCGGCCCCCGCATTACATAACCAGGCAGGAAATATGCAGCAGAGAGAGAGAGAGGGAGGGAGAGACAGAGAGAGAGAGAGAGAGAGAGAGCGAGTGAGAGAAGGAAGCCATGCATAGACTGCACCTATGCCACTTTCCTTAAAGGCTTTTCACTTCTAATCACATCTCTTCTTCTCCTCGTCCTTCTGTCGCCTTTTCATTTATGGCGGCCACCACAGGAACCAGACAGCGTGACAAAGAGAGAGAGAGGGAGCTGCATGAACTCACTGAACCTAGCTCGTCCCTATAGACACACACGCACACACATCAATAAATGATGGTCTGCTCTTGGCTCTGGATGCATACATCACATCGCAATGAAACGTTATAAAACATCATCTCTGGGCTGGATTAGGGTGCACCACACTCATCCCTCATGGGCAGTTCTGGCCTTGTGTGTGTATAATCCATAATGAATACAGGTAAATCACAAAAACATTACAAAATGCAAACTATAAACACACAAGAGTGTTAGAGCCGATGGAGCGGTTGTGGCACGTGTTTCTCAATATCATCACTAATATGAAACATGAGAAAAGCAAAGCTCTCACATGTGCACACACACACACACACACACACACACACACACACAGACACACTAAAACACCTAGAGTGTGTGATTAGTGAGACAATGACATTTATGTTGCCCACCAGACACAACACATCGAAGATATGAAGCTTTGTCTAAAATAAGCACATTACTGAAAAAACATGACAACAGGGTATGTGCTGGTTATCTGTGTGTATGTGTGCCCTCCTAAGTGTTGCCCTGGGAAGAGTTCACTGGGTTGCTGGAAAAACAGGAAGGCATGTCATGCTCTGAATTGGGGAGGGTAGAAGAAGAAGAAAAAAGAACTGAGCGGCCCCTGCATTACATAACCAGGCAGGAAATATGCAGCAGAGAGAGAGAGAGAGAGGGAGAGAGAGAGAGAGAGAGAGGAGAGAGAGCGAGGGAGAGAAGCCATGCATATACTGCACCTATGCCAAGGCTTTTTCTTTTCTTCATCTCTTCTCACATCTCTTCTTTCTTCTCGTCCTCTGTCACTGGCTTTTCTGTTAACCAGACCACAAGAACCACACAAGAGGAGCTGCATGAACTCACTGAACCTAGCTCGTCCCTATAGACACACACGCACACACATCAATAAATGATGGTCTGCTCTTGGCTCTGGATGCATACATCACATCGCAATGAAACGTTATAAAACATCATCTCTGGGCTGGATTAGGGTGCACCACACTCATCCCTCATGGGCAGTTCTGGCCTTGTGTGTGTATAATCCATAATGAATACAGGTAACTCACAAAAACATTACAAAATGCAAACTATAAACACACAAGAGTGTTAGAGCCGATGGAGCGGTTGTGGCACGTGTTTCTCAATATCATCACTAATATGAAACATGAGAAAAGCAAAGCTCTCACATGTGTGCACACACACACACACACACACACACACACCCATGCGAGCGACGCTCCCTTATCTGATTGAGTCACACCTGAAAGCGTTACCTTTCGCACTCGGTTACACAAGAAAAAAATTCTTTGTCGTTGTCCTCTTCCTGACAGACAGCAAAACACTGACTCTGACCAGAGGAAGGTAACACGAGGGACACACACATACTTACATCAATGTTTAAAAGACTATTAATGAGACAATGACGGCAAACGGCACAAATAGGAGCGCTTGGTGTACTCCGTACTCAGGATGAAGCTCAAACTAATTTACGCACACAACAGCTGGCAGCCTGGTAGATGACCTTCTGCCACTTTCTTTTCCAGGGGCAACAAACAGAAAAGTCGCACATTCTTAACTAAGACCTTCACGTTTCACATGCTTCTGCTTTGAGATTATAACGCCGTGTGTTGTCTAGGATTTTGCCACAGCCAAATATTTGTCCCTCTATATCATCTACAAACATGCTCCACATTAGCAAGAGATAGTCCTCATAAATAAAGCTTCTTCTTTGTAGTCTAGTCAACAGCGACTTCGACTACAGCTGCTGCTCTATCTGATTAGCTGCTTCCATGTCTGTCTGCGTGTGTGTAGATGCATGCGAGTGTGTTTTTTGTCTCGCCAGGGCCAGATGGCAGGGAATGTTTAGTCAAATGGGATTAGAGATTAGGATTAAGTGGACTTCAAATTACCTAGACGCACAGTCACTGGATGACACACTACTACAGCAGAGCTGTAAGGTGGAAAGGCCCTGCAAGTTCAACAACACAGACTCAGAGAAACCGAGAAAGTTCAGGGGAAATAGGGCTTTAAATGTCATAAAATTCTCGCTCATAGATAACCAGAAGGTATGGCTCCGTCTAAAGGTGACTAAAATCTATCCACCAGTGCCTTTTAAGATCCCTAATTAACATATGTCATTTGTTCGAATCATTCAAAAAAAGGCTAAAAATTACAAATTGCTGTTTTAGAGGAGGATTTGTTTTGGAAGTTGTCTCGCTATCTCATTTCGGGACCAGTAACTTCATCTATGGTCCCAGCCAAGAAACAGAGAGCTGTTATTTTTACACTTGAGTTTTTTACTCCACAGACGAGATATAACGTGGTAATTAATAAAACTGGCTACGTGCCTGTCAACTGTTAGCACGTATAACATCATGAACTTTATATATGAAATAGAATGTCAACACCCTCTAATCAGAAGTGGAAGTGGGCTGCTTACCTCCCTCAGCATCCGTCTGTGAAACCACAATCGATTTCAAATACATACTGATTGAGGCTCATCATTCAGTGGACTTTATTTTATATTTTGTCAACACCCTACTCACTATTTTTCAATTTTGGTGCAATGGTTTGGACTCATGCTTTTGGGGACTGTAGAATCACTCCAGGACTGTGTTCTTTCCCTTCAGACCCTCATTGGCTCAGCAATGGTTGCTGATGGCAGCAGGTCCCTTGATAGCAACACACTGTTATGTACATTTGCAAGTTTTCATGAGAGTGGTATTCTAACTACGTTGCTGGCTCAAAGAGCCCCGGCTTCAGGCATTACTGAGTCTGGAACCAATGGCTCAAATTGATGCAGCTCAGGGACCACCATGGTCCTCCACCACACTAAAGCACACATCAGGGGATGAGGCTCCTAGCATAGATGCCTTGTTACCACTGAGTGATTCTATAGCTATCAGGGGTGAAAGCGGTTTGAAATTCTCGCTGGTATGATACGCGACTTCACAGTCAGTCTGCCTGAAAGGCCGATGGGCTCCACTCAGCCCGGATCAAAACACAGCATGGACGGTTCAGGAGCAATTCGGAAAGACTTAGAAATGGTTAATAAGGAGACAAGATGTTGTTTAAGATGAGATATTGTTAGTACATGTGTTTTCTTGCTGAAAGTGCAGCTGTGACTGGTTTTGAATGGGGGGTTTAGCAGGCAGCTGCTCTCCGATCTTTCCCGTACTGCAGGAAAACCACTGGACCTTTCAGCGGTTCGTAGGACTGGACCGCACCAGCTTACTTTCACCCATGATAGCCATGCTAGCAGCTCTATGAGGCTGTACTTAGACATGTTTGCTCTTTGAGCTAAATGCTAACATCAGTATACTAACATGATCACAATGACAATGCTAACATGATATGATATTCAGTGAATATAATGTTTAAAGTGTTCACCATCTTCGGTATGTTAGCATGCTAACATTGGCTAACAGGAGCTTCGCGAAAAAGTACAGCTTAGTCTGTTGATAATGTCATTAGCTTTGCAGGTATTAGGTCGTAAACCTAAAAAGCTGTACAAACTAAGCCTTTTCACCGTATCAAATATATCTCAGTAATCAAACAAATGTGTGTTTAGTCTCTCAAAGATAATCAACTTACAATGATATAAATTCAAGAAAAGTACCAAATGAAATTTTTTTTCTCAGTAAATTACTTAAAAGATTCATTGATTATCAAAGTGGCTTATTAATTTCCGGTTGACTACTCTTTTGAGCATTAAATCACAAAAACATCACAAAAACATCAGATTAGGTGATATCCGACGAGCATTTGTCAAAGTGATGCATATTGGAATTGATGTCCAGTCAAGTATACAGTGGTTGCAGAACCTGCAGTAAAGCCAGTAGCAGAGGCCAAAATGCCATGGCAAACAGTCCAGACCTGGACAACAAGCATCTATAAGCTGCAGCATGTGTTATATAAGCGCGCCTGCAGTTACCCCACCGCGGGCCTCATGTATAGGACAGTATGTGCTCTGTGAACATACACCACTACTGAGCCGCCACAGGAAAGAACGTGACGGACACAGCGAGGGAGGCAGCGATGGAGCGCTGAAATCGGGTGAAATATTGGGTGGCTTTTTGACTGATGTAGCCATACATACAAACATAAACATATACAAACACACACACACACACACACACAAGAGCTCTCATTAAATCGAATAACAAAGAAAGCAGAAAACTGCCCTTTAAGAGGACTTATTTGTGTGTGAGTTTGTGTGGGAGGCCATTGTTGCAGGTTTCCCATTTCAAAGCTGCTTTGGTGTGTTGACTCTTTGTGCTAACTGTCTGCAGCTAATGAGTTCACCCAGTGCATGTGTGTGTGTCCGTAGATGATCCATTGCATCGCAGCGCGTAAATCACTAATTAGCCTTGTGACCGTGGCCGCTGCCCTACTTCTCCGCTTCTGAGAGTGTCTGTATGCACAGTTCAAGGGGCTGAGGCCTTATGTCACTGTATTGCACAAGTTTTCTCCTTTAAATGTGAAATGATTCAGCAGTGCCTGGAGGTGCCAGGCAAGACTTGCCGCGGCACCTGGGATAAGAACATACCACACATAAAGTTTCCTAAGAAAATGCATAGCACTTAACAAATGACTGATGATAGTTTTTTTTCCCATTCAAGGATCACTCTCTTTGTTTCTTTTTATGTAATTATAGAGATGTTGGAGAAAGGGGGAAAAAAATACTGGAGGGAAAAGAGAATTACTTAAAAAATGTTCAACGGAAGGAAAGAAAAACAAACACAGAAAGGGTTATAAAAGCAAGACCAGTTGCACAGTGGTCTTTGCTTTCAGTGTAACTCCCATTCTGTATGGTAAGTCCCCAGTAAGCTTGAGGCCTGACCCAGTTTGGAATAAGGGAATGTGGGACACGCTCTCAGACACACATGCACATTTCCAGCTATTATATGGCTGGAAATATTTTTAGTCATGTGGATGAGGTCAAATACCAGAAGCCTGTGAACTAAACTTTTACCGAAAGGATACGTCCAAGACTCGGACTGGAAATTTAAAGGAGGAGACGGTGGGGAGTGTTAGCTGGGAACACCAAACAATTCTGTTCTGGTTCTTTGCAATGGAGGAGAGGTGAGAAGAAAAACGAGGCAGGTGAGGACAGGGAAAGAGGCTTCTGGAGTGATGCCAGGTATTGTGTAAGTGGTTTTTACAGTAGGCAGGCACACCTAGGTTTGAAAGGGCCATGACCGCCGTTGCATAAAAAAGACCTGCTTTCACTGCTGGGAAAACACACTCTCTCCTTACAGCCTAAGCCGGTGGAATATCCAACTGTCATAGCAGAAATGAGCTTAGCTAAGCTCCACTGACAGACAATGACAGAAATTAGGTCTCTTGTCATAAACAAATAGAGAAGTAGAAAAATGTGCTTAAAGATCGGTAATTTAATTTATAAAATTCAAAAATGAACTAAAATTATCAACAGAATGTTAAAAATTAATAGTTTTGACGTTATATCAAAGATGTCTATGTATGTGTTCCTGATGGTTATACTAAGGTTAGCATACTAACCAGCTAGCCCTGGACATGCAGTCTCGTATTGCCACTTTGCAGCTCAAGAGGTGATAGTGAATCACTGTAGTGTCCAGTCTCCCCTCAGTCCCAAATGAGAGGAGGAAGTAGTAACAGTGAGAAGACTATAAACCTGTGTTGCAGCATCCTCTCTCCACTCTTTGCACCAGATCAGCTGTTGATGCTGCAGCTCTAGCTCCTCTCCCTCATGGTCCTCGACCTCTCTTGGCTCGTCCTCTACCCCCGCCACTACTATTTTTGACAGCCCACCGGCCCACTGCGATTTGTCCTTGTATGTCAGTCCATAGTCCAACTATGGCATGGGGAAGGGGAGACGGGAGAAGAGACCAAACAGTGCTTCGCCTTGTTTCTTACCATGGGGATGGATATCCAACTTTGTGATAATATGCTGCCCCCCATTTGTTTGGAATATGAATTCGACAGCTGCCCGATTCTAAAACATTGTCCCTTTAATGACGGTGGGACAAGGTACAGTACTTGTACTGTTTAAACAGGCCAATGAAATCTCACTGAGATGAAAGTAAAATTAATGCTGATGTCATGTGAAAACCTCTCCACCTTTGTGGATATTGTTTTTCACTTTAGTGAGATTAAAAAAAAAAAAAACAACATAATCCTAAATTGGATGAAAAAATTTACGATCCCTTGGTTTATTCAGTGTTTTCAAAACCAGCTGGATGAAGTTTAAAGTGCATGGTGGGAGGGCTTAACACAAGGCAAAGAATCCTGACATGATTATTTTAGAAATGGAAGATTTTCATTCAGTAACAACCATATGGAAGATCACCACCTCAGTAAGGCACATTCAGCAAAAATAGAAAAATAAACTTTCTTCAAAAAATTTAACCAAGGTTTTAAGGACGTGACAAAAAAGAATCCTTAAAAGACAAACTTCTTTGGCTACATGCAATAAACATCTAATTTATCCTTCTGAGTCCAAAATGTTGAATTGTCCAGACCATCAACATCTCTACTATAAAAATGAGCCACTTCAATGATCCGTACTCCGAACCCAGGATCAAGTACCAATATGGGAAATAATAGTCTCAAATATGTTCACTGTTATCCAGTTTCAATAAGGATCTGTGTATGATTTTTGCAGGGCTTGAAGAGTTTCATCCTTCTGATTTATAAGTGCTTTGACAAATTCTGTTTTTGAAGGATTAATGGAACTCAATGGGGAGCAAGACAGTAGCTCAAGTACAGACTCTCCGAGAAGGGCCCGCCACTGCCAAAACTCTTTTAAAAACATGGGCATATTTGTGATTCTATCAGGAATCTAAGGAAACATCCAGTTGTTACTGCAGATCAGTGGTGGAAACCTGAATAAAAATGTATGTAGTCCAGACTCAAATTGTCGACCGCACTTCCTTTTGTGTTGCCCTGGTGTCTTGAGAAGACTCCTGAGAGGTTTCACTGCAGCTCGGGGCAACAGGATCAGAAGTGTCCTTTGAGAGAGTCTCTCCTGAAGAGGCAGGAGCAGCAGAAGTACACTGGGACTGGTCACAGGCTTGATCAGACTTCCTCTTCTTCCTCACATGATAGTGATGCTTCTTTGACTTCAGGTGAGCTGCAGGTAAAGATTAAATCAGAGGATACTGAATATATTCTGCGATACTATGGATTATGACCCAAAATGAGTGATGGATATGGTCTGGATAAAGTGGTTTGTGTTGTGACATAACTAGTTATGTAGTTACAGTATTTTGTTGGGCAACAGCCTCACCTGTCCACTCAAGGTCACCAATGATCACTTTGTCACACAGATCGCACATGTGGAGGTTCCGCTTGTTTTTCTGCCCCGCCTCCTGTACCCTGATTGGTGGAACTGTCGGCTCCTCACTCTGATTGGTTGAGCCAGAGAGTTTAAGTTTAGTGTTAAATAACTATTCAGCTGTGAGAAATCACTCCTTTTGCACAAATTTACACTCAGTATTGGATGCTCATATTAGATGGTGGAGGACAAATATAGTGCAGTATCTAGTAAATAGGGAGTGATTCTGGACACAGTGTTGATTTGACCAATTCAGTCTATACAACGGGAAAGGATATAGAATAATATAGAATATAGAGGCCTGTGAGAAAGAAAGCAAGGAAGGAGGAAATGGAAAAAAATGGAAATATTGAGATGGGAGACTAAAACAGTTTAAGTTTGAAAAGAAGGAGGCGGTTACAGAAAAAGGAATTATGAAATTAGAAAAAGAAACAAGGGAAAAAAAATTTAAGCAAGAAGAGGGAAGAAAGAAGCAAACTGAGAGAAGAAAAAGAAAGGTTAGATAAAGCAGAACTGGAGATAAGAAGCGAAGGAGTGATGGAAGGCAGTGTGGAGAACAGAGAGGAAGGATAAAGGGAAAAGAGAAAAATGAGAAAAGGGAAAAGGAAGAAAAGGGAGATGAAAAAGAAAGCGAGCAAGAAACCAGGCGAACGAGGAAGACACGATTAGGATGTGTGAAGACGAGACCGACTGATGATAAACAAGGTAAGTAAAGCGATGGAAGGAAAAAGAGAGCAACTGGAGACAAAACTTCAAACTGGAAATAAGCAGTTAAAGAGGGAGTGATAGTGAAGGAAAGAAGAAAGAAACAAAAAGGGAGAAGGAGGGAGGATGGTGACTTAAGAAGCTGTTGGTTTAGCCCCTCTGAGGCCCCACCTTACTGAGACTCTCCAGTATCTGCAGTGCAGGGTTCAGCACCGCCTCTTCCCACCTCGACGTGTCTGTCACATCCAGACCATAAACCGCTGGAACATTGTCTCCAGGTCCTACAAACACAATTAACACACATTATGCATTTTATGGGGCCAACACAGGCTGCCAATACATGTAATGAGGGCTTTTTTCAAAGTGTATATTTTGATCCAGTGTTTCAACATTTATTTTCATGGGATGTGTGGAAAAGCCTCTGACAATGTCTTGACTACTCACTAGCTTACTACTGCTATTCACTGCTGTCTGCGACTTATATCGCCTTAGTGTACACGAGTTAAGGTTTTGCATAGACAACCAATGCACTGATAACATTTTACACTCTAAAATGCCATCGGAAAAAATACACTGTACATTGTATCAAAGAGGATGATATGGTGATATAAATGTTTGATTCTTAACATGGAGGAGTATGCTGGCACGCAAAATTATGTAACCGATTACTTTATATTTTATAAGAAACAAACAGGCCCAGAGTGAGTGACTGTAGATCAGAAAGACTGAGCTTGACTGCAGGATGAATCCAGAACAAACTGGGAAATTTACAGTGGCAGTGATGTGCTAGAGCTGCACCCCGAAGGTCTGTCAACCTGCTGACTCACACTGGCTCGATAATGTCTCTCCCTCTCTCCCTCTCTCCCTCCTTTCTCCCACCCTTCGCTCTTATGCGCCATCTCTCTCCCTCTCTCTCTGTCTCTCTCTCTCTCCTGCCATCAGTCTCCCTTCGGCCTTCTCTCGCTCTCTCTTCCTCCCGCTCCCTGTCTCTAACTGTTCCACCCCCGTGTTTCTGTTTTGCATCAGTCAGCAGTCTGCAGGCCAGGCCGCAGCACTGAACAGCAGCACCAGTCCCTGCCCTGCTTGTCTGCCTGTGTATCTGTCTGTCTCTCCGAGTACCCGTCTGCACCAAGAGCCACTGCCCCGCATTGACTGAAGACAGACACCCAGGAAACGACGATGTGTGCAGCTTTTAGAGAAAGTGACTTCTAACAGCTGCAACTATATCGGACGATCACGAAAGTCATTTGGGGACATTGTCTAGGTACCATGAATGGACCAAAAAAAACCAAACAACCGACACTGCCATCCTTAGAGCTGTGCCATTAGCATAGCAAATCTGGCACCTGAGCAGTTTTTGCATATAATATCTCCATTTAAGCACACACACTTAGGCAAATGAATCCCATTAACCTGTAAGGCACAGTTAGCCAACTCAATTATAACTTAATCCTAACAACACACGAACTGAACTGGGTAGTTGAGGGCAGCAGACACCCTATAGACTGGACTTACTAACTCTACTGGCACTGCATTTTTACTCAGGAATACAAAGTGGTAACTGTACGACTGGTCATCCGCACAGCTAACAGTATTGCCTCTGTCAGAGGAATGAGTGTATTGGAACAACGAGAGTCGTCTCACAGCCACACCCAAAAAGCTTTAAACTTAAATTTTGATCCGGTTCTTGGCATGAGCCTTATTTCAACTCCGGTCTAAGTTTGCATCTGCTTTAAACATCACGTATTTCATTCATTTCCGTTGGAATTCAACCGTGCTTAATTCAATAACTGACAAAGGGTGTAAAAGCAAAATAAATCACCATGTCTAAATACACCTGCGCTTGCATCATTTGGCCTTCCAGATGTGTGTTTTCCCTGTGGGCCTCTCTAATCCCAAAATTCTGCCCTGCATGTTTGTTTATACATTATACAGTGGGTCAATTTGTCGGGGAGTTGTTTTTTTTTATTATTTAAAAAACAGTAGTGACTGTTAATTAAAGCCTCGGGTCGCACAGGTGTTGTTCCAATGCGTGTGTGTGTCTGTGTTCCTCTGTGTGTCAGAGAGGAAGTTTTTTGTTTGTGGCACAATAGCAGGCAGGTGGTGGTGGCAAGCGCCACCTGGCATACCTATACCAGATGCAGAGTCGGAGCTCTCCCATGGGTGTTTTTTCTATGCCCTCCTGTTGCCGCTCTCGTGCTACTTACTTTGTACTTTTTATCTCACTAAACACCACCATCCCTCCTACAATTCCCCTTTTTATCATCCCCACCCCCCACCAGGCAGACTGGAGTGGTGGTAAATAAAAGGGAGATATTGTGTGGTGGGTTGCCAGATGCTGGATGGAACCCCAGCACTCCACCGTTCTTGTTTGGGATCTGGTGAAATTTAACTCTGCTAATCCACTCTGTGGTGAAAGAGAGTTGATAAGAAATGCTGGAGGAACAAAGAGCAGGTCGGTCAGCGCGCGCACACACACACACACACACACACACACAGCCACACAAACTGCTGTGAGCGTTGCCTCTCACTTTGCATACAAGAAGGAGCATCTCCTGTCGCTAGGCAGCTGCTTGCCAGTGTTGACTGTGTATGTGTGTGTATGTTGAAGCATTAGTCCACCTGTTGCAGCAAACGGGCTAGAAGTCATTTGCTGTCTCATGTTTGCTGAGTGAGGATGTACGCCTGTGTGTGCACTACTATAAAAACTCAACTACCCATCTAAGTGCAGCGTCCCCTGGCCCAGCTGTGCTTCTTTTGCTGTGGTCCACACTGGAACAGGACAGCTGCCTCTGTTCTCTCAACAGCCTCCTTCCTCTTTCCTAGAGTTCCTGTCCCCCTTTCGTATCCATTACCTCCTTCATTATCTGTTGTTCATGTTTGACATCTCTGGAGTGGGTTAAGTGTCATTGGTCAAGCAGATATCTAGAGACATGGCCAAGCAGAGGATCAAAAAAATCAGCGTTTTAATAATGTAATCAAATAATGTTATTTTTGGCTCCGTATGTCCATATCGGTTATCTGTATCCTCACTGTTTCATCCCTTCTTGTTAGTTTCCTCTTCTTTGCTCTATCAGTAGTTATGTTTCCATCATAGTTTAATGCAATGTTTGGGTTATCCCAGTGTATCCCTCTCTCTCCCCTCCTTTCCTGTCCCTAGCTCTGCTGTCTAAAAAACAGTTTAAAAATATTATGTAAGTATTGTGTGAATTCATGAAATTTTAAGCAAAATAAAATGTAAATCACCGCATTCAGTTTACTATTTTAATGCCAATATACTCAAAAAGGATTAGATAATTACTCCAGTACAAGTCTAAAACATCTTTGCAATTCTTTGCTGATTCCCACCTAAAATGGCTTTCACGTTTTATTAATCAATCAATGGGTCTTCTCTGGTCCAGAAAATAGGGGGATGACATGTAACAAGGGTCCCCAGGTCTAGATTCAAACTGGGCTTGTCCTAACTTAGTGTAGATATTGTATACGGTATCAGTGAATATGTTGGCCGATTTTCTTTTCCATTTAGGAAGTGTTCCACTCATTTCATTCAATATTCTTTGAAGAAAATAAAGGGGATCCTTATGAAAAATGTTTATTATCTCCGCCAAAGAGGTTATGTGATCAACGGTGTCTGTGTATTAGTGGGTTTTTTGGTTCTTTGTTTATTTGTCAGTAGCAAAACTACAGAACCAAATGAAGGGGCATGGGCCATGGAAGATCCCATTAAATTCTGGGGCAGATCCAGCTGATTTCAAAGAATTTAAATTTTTTCCTCTGAAGGTGTATATTGTTTGCTCTACTGAGTGCATGTTCTAGTTTATGAAACGTATTTGTGTGAAGAAAAAATCTTGGCTGATTACTCATTTTCGGAGGTTTTTTATTTGTTGATGTTGGTGGGTTTTTTTAAGATTCTGAAGTACTAATATTGGTATCAAGCTCAAAAAAATCCAGTATTAACCCGTCAACAAGGTCTCAGAATTAATGGAGCACCAGAACTCTGATACATCATGGTTGTTTAATGGGCAGCCATTGTGATAGAGAGGGTGGAGACATACAACAGTTGCCTATCTTGAGTTGAACCAAGGATGTTGTGTTTGCATACGCCTGTAACATCCCCTCTGTTTTTGTTCTTTATTCATAGGGGCTTCTGCTGGAGTGGAGGTCTGTCTTCTCTTCCTCAATACACCAACTTTACTACCTCAGCCTGACAAAGGCTTTTTTTCTCAATATTTTGTTTTTTTTTTCCACTCAATACATTGATAAGAACATACCTACTGTATTTCCTTTATCCTCTTCTCACCTTCTCCAGGCCTCTCATGTCTTTCCCTTCAACTGAAGGTGACAGGGAGGTCTCTGTGGCAACAACAACCCTCCCTTGACTTTATCACCACAGGAGGAGGTGGCCTTTGTGTGTGCATGTGTGTACATGAAAGCTAAAGACTTGCTAGAAGACATTGGGGTAAACTCGCCCCACACCTGTTGCCCCGGCAGGATCAGATAACCTTCACTCTCCATCCAACCAGCTATCCATGTGTCGTTCCTCTGTCTCTCTCTGTGTGTCTCTCTCTCTCTGTCTTCCTCCATCCAGCCTTCACTCAGTCGCTCACTCAGGGGACTAAAAGATACCTACACCCCTGTTACTTAACACTCAGGGGGCCTCGGTCAAACTACACCTGTGTATCCTGATTACGAGTAGTGTGTGTTTTCTTGTGTGCATGTCTTTGGGGAGTAAAAATAAAACCTCTGAGGGCACTAGACTTCTCAGTATTAATGTGGCACTTATTAAAATTAATATAACATATAACATATTAACATTTTCTTTATGAACAATTAAATCCACTAATTAAACATTGGCTTATAACACACAGACGCAAATCTCATTAGCATACACCCATACACAGACGCACTTAACGGCAAGGCAATTTAAGCTTGATTTAATTTGAGATGGCTGAACTGGTGTTTCAATCCCCACAGCAACCGGCAGTGAGTCCATCAAGAACCACACAATGTGCTGAAAAGTATTTAAGACACCGAATGCCCACCTGCTCTCTCACTGTCAGTCACTGCTAAATGCTTTAACTACGAGCTGTAAAACTGGGTTAAACTAATGCCACTGATGATAATAATAACTAATTCATATAGTGCTTCACATATAGGATAAAATACACAGTTTCCAAATGCAAGTATACATACAAAACTACATACATAAATATATACACACATACACCCATAAATATAAAGTAAAATACATGAGCAACATAGAGTATTTTACAAAAGGCTAAGTTATAGGAATTAGTTTTAAGCAGCCATTTGAAACAAACGACATATTCAGAAAAGTTTATGGAAGGCAGAAGACTGTCCACCGTGCACGGTCACCTCTGGATTTAAAATAGGAATGGGGAACAGATAAAAGGCCTTGGTCAGATGATTCGAGAGGCCATCCGCTAGAGTAAGGGCTAAACCTTTCTGCTATAAAAGCAGTGGCCAGGACATTCAGGGCCTTGATTGTTATCAAGAAAATTTTGAAAACAATTTGATATTTTACTGAAAGCCAGTGAAAGGAGGCCAGGCTTGAGGTTATATGGGACTGACGACAAGTCTCTTCTCTTTTTTTTTTTTTTCCCCCCTCTCATCGGCCAACTGCAGCTTTTCGGACCAACTGAGGAGAGGCTGCAGAGGACTGAGTAAAGCAAGTAGAGAGGGAGTTTCTGTAATTGAAAGGAGGAAAGATTAAGGCATGTGCCACATTTTTGGCTGATAATATAAGTTTGAATTTAGCAAAATTTCTCAACTGAAAGGAACAAGGCTGAATGAGCTTCTTAATGTGAGGTTCAAAGTTCAAATGTTGGTCAGAAAGATCACCAAGATTCTTAGAGGTGGTCTTGATGTTGCTGGCAAGGTCTCAGTAGAGACTGATCTCCCTAATAAAACAATTAGGGTTGATCACAAGGACCTAAGTCTTATCAGAACTGATACGTAGGAGGTTTGGACACATTCAATTTGTAACAAATGCTAGACAGTAGTGAAGGGTGGCAATGTTACTGAGGTTGTTAGGTTTAACAGTGAACTAAAGCTGCGTGTCATCGGCATAGCAATGGTGAGAGATACCACAAGAGGAGTTAAGCAGATGGCCCAGAGGTAGCATTTATAGTGAAAACAGAACAGGTACAAAGATCGACCCTTGACGGACCCCACATAAGAGAGGATCAGAAGAAGACAAATTATTGTTAACATGAACATTGAAAGATCAGTCAAGTATGAGGGAAATAAGTTGAGTGCACTACCAGAGATTCTAAACACGTTCAACGTTTTGTCAAAGGCAAAGGCAAAGGCAGAGGGTTTGTCTTTCTTCCATCTCTACTCAGCCTCAGTCTCTTCTATAGTTCTAGATGGGATCATCTATCCATCAGGGGACTGAACCAGTTTTCAATCGATAAAGCCAGTTAACAGAGTAAAAATGATTTTAGGGACGTTTCAAAAATTATACCTTTGTGGTCAGAAATTAAGTCCTTCATATACAAGGAGTTCAGAGCAAGGCCAAGCCTAAGGATAAAATCAGGGGTGTGCCCAAGGTTATGTGTGCGGCCAGAAACAAGTTGGGTTAAATGAGGGTTAAATGATTAAATGATTTTTGCAGTATCAAAAAAATCAGTGGCAAAGTGATTAGAGTGGGTGATCGAAGTTAAAATCGCCTACAGTAATGATCTTGTCAAATTTGAGCACAACAGATGAAAGTGAACTGGAAAATTCTAAAATTAGGACACGGTCTAGGGGGATGATGGATAACCATATTACACATTTGGATATCCCACTCAGTTTAGAAATTGGCAAAAAATTGAATCTTTTCAAAACTATGAAAAGATCCAGCAGTGTGACACATATGAGGTGGCTCTTTGGAACCAAAGCCATCCCCTTCTGAGGCATGTGATTTTGCCTCTTTCTATATATCTACATGTAAAGTCAACATTCAGGTCATTTTCTAGCTTCTCTAACCTACTTCGTTGTGTTAGTCTGACTGAGGCTCTCTGTGATTTACATTTGTCTTTCTCTTTGACCCACTAGTCTCTGTATGCTTGGTTTGGTCCGCCCAGCCCTTGTGACCCCGTTGCCCGCCTTTGTGTGGTCGGGGCAAATTCCCAGCAGCTCTGTAATGCTTCAAGGATTAGCCTGCTCAGCTGAGGCCTGCTGGCATCTGTGTGAGTGTAAGTGTGTGGCTCAGATGAAACAGAAAGGAGGTCAGCAGTCACAGAAAGAGAGGAAGGTGAACAGAGATGATACAAGACAGAAAGGTGGGATCAACAGGGTTAGAGCGTAGGCTTGGATGCAAGGACAATCCGATCCTTAAGCCAAATGACACTGAAAAACCATCTGAATGAGGTATTTACTTATGGGAGCATGATCCAAGAGAGCCTTGTTCTAGACTTGTGAAAGGGAAATTCCTGCATTTTTCAAACTGAGTGATATTCCTATATTTTTCTACAATATGAAAACTGATCAGGATACAATTTTACCCACTATCGCTGCTGTAGAGTCTTTGGGAAACAGATGTGCACACAAACTCGTTGTCAACTTGGGCATGATGTGTGAATGTCCTACAGTTTTCCTGAAAATTAAAATCATCTTTAAAACTTGTACTTCCTGTTTTGTCATTCACCAGAGTAGCCAAAGGAGTTTCCGGTGCACTACTTCCTGTGTTTACTTCAACAAGTCCTGCAACCTACAACACAAGTCACTTGTCCCTACTCTTGGATACAATCCACAGGAGCATACCAGTGGCAGGTGTCATCTAGGGATATGCGCGATACCTAAACGATTAAAATTTCCTGCCCTCGCTACTCAGTACCAGAAATAGTAGTCAGTAGAACTAATTTATTAATAATATTTTATCAATGTACAATGACAGTTAAATGTTGCATCTAAGATGTTGCTGTAGCCCCAGCTAATGGCAGCACCCCTCTCCCTGTGCTAATGCCTGAACTGTTGTGAACAACCAAGGTGGAAGTGGTACAGATTATATTTTTAAACCAGTGCGGTTTAGTAGTATTTTTATCTAGAAAATGTAACTAGGGTTTTATATAGGCTATGTCAGAAGAACATGGCATACAACTACTTGGCCAATGCATAACATTCAGCACAGGCATATGGACTTAACCTGCAAGGAAAGAGGGCTGCTGGTGCATATACTGCTAACCTTAGCCACACTGAGGAAACCAATTGAGATGTAGTGTTTCCCATTAATTACCCAGACTTTGGCAGCCCATCAGTCTAATTTTTCCCACCAGTTTCATAATGAATCAAAAATATTTTTTACACTTAATAAAACAACATAAAAGCTTTACAACATAAAGTTTTGTGCGGTTGCTTCATTGTGGAGCTGTGTACAGTGCATTGATTGTCCTCTCCTTGCCTCCCTCTCTCTACCAACCATGTGTCACAGTTGGACGGGCTACCAAGGGAAATCCCGCCACAACAGCAGGCTGATGAACTGTCAGGAGCACCTGTAACTACCAAATCCATTCAGCCAGTCCTTTGCTTCCATCATGAAAACAATGGTTGCTAGGTGTTGCCTAATAATAAAAAATAACTATGGGTCATAACAACATGCTTGTACAGATGACCTAGGGTGTTGTTTCTTACAGTCGAACAGTCTTGTTTAAGTGTTTGAGATTGATTTCAGTGACACTGAAGCTTTTTGGAAAGCTGTTTCCCAAAGCTCTCTGTCAAAAAACAAACAAACAAACAAACAGACAATTAAAAATGCGAAACAGTTCAGTGAACTAAACATTGAACCAAACCTTGTCACGAAACAATGCACCATCATCCAACAATGCATATTTCATAACTGAATATTTCTAGTAGGTTACGTTGTAAAATCCATGCATTATTTCTACTTTTTACCTTGTATTTGCACAATGAAAGTTAAAGCGATCTTTGCTGTGAAAGCTTTTCAGATAACTGAAATCCTCCATATCAAATCCCACTGTGCAATGTTATGACATCTACGGTAAATTTACTTCAAACTCATAGATCTGCTACTCCAATTGGAATTCCTGGATTGTATTTAATTGACTAACTGTTACCTGCAGCAATATGTCAACATAAACTCCTTGCATTTTTTAAAATGTAGGGCTGTTTTTGGTCTGAATGTCTACCAAGATCCTGGTTGACAACTGCTTGAATTCCCCTTTGATATCATAAAGACTCACAGAGTGATTGGCCACTTTTATAGTAGTTGGATTTTTTCTTTCAGAGTGCCCTTATGTTTATGGGATGGAAAGCGTCTGACTTTTAACACTTTAATACCGATCATATATTCTGCCACCTCTACTGTCAGGCCTGATGTTACAGACTGTTGTCAGTCAGCTTATAAAAAAACTTAAAGTAAGCATAGGAAATGGCCCATGGAAATCCCCGTAGATACAGCAGTTAACTGTGTAGCAGGTGATGGGTAAAATGTACCATTATGACAATAGACATGAAAAGGGCAAAATTCAAAGTATAAGATCTAGGTTGACATTATATCAGATTTTACCTTCTAGACCTTCAAACCTTTGCAGATCCTCCAAACACAAAAACACGAAGTAACTGTGGTGACTTTTAGAAGTGTCAGTAACTTATTTCATAACCAGTTACAGCTAATACCGACTTCATGGGATACAAAGTTTCTGACCTCTAACACTTTAGACAGTTGATCTCATCTGCTGTCCCCTGTACAGCTAGGCCTTTTTGTTGAACTTAAACTTTCTGAGCTGATGCCACAGCAGAGTATCCATGTGAGGTTAGATGGACTGTTTTTAGGAAACACAAACAGCTGAAACACATGCACAAAGGCACAGACAACTTCAGAGAGATTACTGCATATGTAAAATGGCAGTAACACAGATTCGCACACACATGTGATGAAGACCATATGGTGAGTGTAGCGGCTAGGCAGGCGGTCAGGGCCTGGCGTGGCCTAAGCCACTTGGGCATAACAGGATTAGGAGGCCGGGTTACTGCAGGGCATGCTGCTGGTGGGACAGAGAGGCCAGGTTTCCATTTGGGACGGTGAAAAACACTGAGCCTTTATATACATTTTAAAACACGTCTGACATCCATGGGTTGTGACCAGGGTGGGAAATCACCTGCCAAACGAAGGCTGATTTTGGCAATGCTGGCTATATTTGTCCATTTGGCTGTGCCAGCCACTCTGGCAGGTAACCAACTACTATAGTTAATTTGTATGCATTTGGTGCCACAGGGGACTTAGTGCTGGAAAAAGGGTCAACCGCAGGTGTATACCAGGGACGATTCTTGAAACATTATCCATTCAATAACATCACAGTAGCTCATGCATGCTGCATAAAATCAAATCCAATTTTGTGCCAGTGAATAAATTAATCGGATGTCCTCAACTGAGATATATAACACTATGAAGTCCTTTATCTGTTGAAAGCAAATTCAATTTGGACATTCTTCTAACAAAAAAACTATCAAAGGAAGGGTTAGACATTTTGGGAAATACACTTACTCACTTTCTTGCTGAGAGTTAGATAGGAATAACGACAAACAACAAATAAAATTTTTCAATATTATCTACAAATTCTTGCAGTGCTCATGTTAACTGAAACATTGTACTGGAGATCAAGGCACGTAATGACTGTCTTGAAAGTGACATCACTCCAGTCCTGCAGTGCATGTACATAAGAATGCAAAAACACAAACACACTGAACTCTGTAAACTGGATCACAATACAGTGTGTGAGAGACTTATTGTGTGTCTAATGGACACACAATAAGTGTGCATTAATCACATCTGGTTATAGAAAGTACTGATTGCTAAGGAACTGGACTGTGGAGGACAAACAGGCACACGCACGCAGTAAAACACATATGGTGGGTGAAGGGTACTCACGTTTAAGGAAGCGGTTACGGACCCATTTATTCTGTTTGCGGGCGTAACGCTTTGTAGCAATCTTCACAGCTTCTATACCTGGACAGAGTTAAAAGGAGGCTGTTATAGATGAAAAGGAGACAGGAGAGAGATCTTCAAATACATTCTTCTGGTTAATCAGTCAGCCAGTCAGCCAGTCCACCAACCAGTGAATCTAAGTTCATCTCTGTGACTTTGATCAGGTATATTTCTGACCTTTGTCGCGCAGTGTTTCTTTCTCCTGCTGGGTGCTGCTTTCGGGAGCGGTCAGGTAATCATGAAACTCCTTAAAACCAATCGACTGGAAAATCCCATGTTGATAGCTCTGACTGGAGAGGAGAGGAGAAAATGACACATTATGCATCAATACAAAAAGTTTCCATCCTCAACTTAACATTTCTAGACACATTTCTAGACTCATGTCAACTTCTCCTTCACCTCATCTACCCTTCCCTCCCTGAGCAAAGAATATCAGTCTTAACAGATGTGAGGTCCTTTGGGGGACAAAGTGACAGAGTGACATGAAAAAAACTGAATTACAGTGGCAGAGGGACCCACTGGTGCTGGGACTCAGTAGCCTGACCGGAGCGGCATCGGTTTGGGGCTGAAGCCTGCTGTTTAGCTCATCAGATGGCGTAGACAGAGCATTTCCTTCAATATCAGACTACATCACCCCAATCTGAGTGTGAATGCCTGTTCAAGCCCAAGCCATACTTTTCTCATTTTAGTAATAGCTCCTCTATTGTGTTGTGTTATCGTGTTAAGTTCAATGACCTGAACCTTTTCTGAATTTGGGGGGATTGAAAAAATATCAGGTTAGCTTTGGTGCCACTGTTCTTTCTCACATTGCAGGAAATTCAATACATTTGACTTGACTGATGAAAAATTAAGTCTGCACTTGTTTAATGGAATACATTGGCACTACAGTATGTGCAATGGACAATACGGTTCAGAAGCAAATAAAGCTATAACTATAAACAAAAATCTGAATCTCTCTGGGCCATTTTGTCCATTTTCAGACCGCCGAGACTGTACATACAACAAGCACCTGAATAAGTTTGATAACGAAGAAAAAGTCAGAACCTGGTGTTTATAAAGATCTGATGTCTATGATTTTTAAAGTATAGGATGAGGTAACAGTTTGTGTTTAATTTCTGGGCTCTGAGTCACTGAGTTATGACTCTGAATGTAGGTGGTTTGACCTTTGTGGCAAATTGTGTCACAGGTCAGTGGGGTGCGCATTACTGCAAAATTCAAATGTTTATATCTGTTTAGAGCACATTGTCTTCATATCTGCAAAATGTATCCATATTAATTTACATCTTAAAAAATACAAAAAGTACAGTTAAGACAATCGTACAGCGCTTTCTGCCATGTTCTCATAGGACTGATGAACAAAATAGCAATGTTTTCACTGAAATCGCCATCTCACAGTAACCTGTAACATTCATGATAATTCTCAACTGTTCCGATTTTGACTTATTGGCAGGTGAACTAATATGTAGAACCAGTCAACAGGAAAGAGAAATGGGAGAGATACATTTTTTGCAGATTATCTATATTCTGATAATGTTCAGGTTATTCCGCTTGACATGTGAACTAGAATTTTTTTTTAAACCACATCTTTGAACTGATTCAATTTATAGACTTGCTTTCATCTCATCTTTCATTTCTGGGTTTTCATTTTCTATGGTTTCATTTTTACTTAGTCCCTGCTCTTGCTTTTCCTTTTGTTTATTTATAAAACACTTCAATGCTCTTTTTTTAAAACCTATTGTAGACCAAACATTATAATAATAATAATTACTGTGTTTGGCCCCTAACTTGTAAATTGTAACAGAAAAAAGAAGAGGAAATTACAAAAATAAATTTGGCTAGACGGGCAGAGACAGAAATTTGAGAGTAGCGACAGAGCACAGGAAATGTAGAGTCAATGGAGGGAGGGAAAGAGAGACAGAGAGGGAGAGGGAGAGGGAGAGAGGGCGGGAGGGAGAGATCTGACCTTGATGTCTGGCCACAGCAGCCAGTCGGGGATGGAGACATGAGGGTAAAGGAGAGACAGACAGAGAATGTGAGAGAGAGAGAGAGGGGGGGGGGGGTAGTAAAGTGCTCTGCTGATCAGATTGCTGAGAGGGCAATAGTGGCAGAGATGGAGGGAGACAAACAGAGAGAGGAAGAGGAGGAGGAGGCTAGCTGATGAGGTGGGATGGGGTGATGGGGTGATGAAAGAAAGGAGAGACGAAAGAAGGGAACTGGCAGCTTCCCGGGCATCGTTCCACCAGTGCATCAACTTGCTGCAGCCACACCCTAACACACACACAACACAATATCAATATATGATGCCAAAGACTCACACACAGCAGCACGTTCCCACGTCTGTTTCAGATTGTAGTGAAGCTCATATACATGTTTATACATAATTCAAGACGCACACAAAACACTTACTTAAAGAGCAATAGTGCTACTGTAAATTTTTGTTGTAAGTTCAAAATTTAGCCCAGCATGAATATATTATGACTCATATATTTTACATGCCCAGAAAGTAGAAAAAAAAGATCGCTATAGATTGATAAAAAAAAGAAGAAGAAAATAAATCCGATATTACAAATTGATGCCTTTACCTCTTCCACCACTTTTCCAGAATTAGCTACAGCAACTACTTATTCTATTTCACCATAATCGTTAATAAGTAGTCGCTGTGGCTAAATCTAGAAAAGTGCTGAGAATTTATTTTCTTGCCCAAGAAAGTGCTTGTTGTTAGAAATTAAAAATATAGCTGACTGAATCAGTTGGCGTGTGCTTGCAAGTGTAAATGTCAATCATGACATTTTTCCATAGCGGCCATGAGTGGTAATTCATGGACAATTATAGAGACTCTTTATCTTACAAATTGTCCTCTGGTAATGCACATGTAGGGCTTGAACATTACAGTGGGGGACACAGACAAATGTTCTCCTGGGTCAAGTTGATCATCATGATGTCTGTGTTTTCTGAAACATTTCCCTACAGTTCAGAAAATGTCATTGGCAATTCCAATAAATTCCAATTCTAACCCTTCAACAACAAAAATGCCTTTTGATGTGTAGCCAGTTGAGTTCAGTTTTTAGTTAGCTTGTCAGTCTTCATTTATTGAGCACCATTAACCCATCGGTCGTTCGTAACATGTCAAAGACCAAAGAAAAGCGAGTGTTGTAGTTTTGACAGAGGTGCAGCGAAAAAACCAAGATGTAGTGGTTTCGGTGAAAAAAAGAGCTATTCCTCATCCTGGACGAATATATCTGACAAATCATCAGTCTTGAAACCTCCCAGACAGGACTGATTTCAAAAGTGGCAGCCATACCTTAGAGTATAAGAGACGGCTACCATATCATAACTACAGGACGTCAGTTGTTTGATAATGAAGCACAAATGGTGAAATTCACCATGCCTCTAGACTATAGTAATCCAGAGACACAACCACAAAACCCCATTCATAGCACAGGAAACAGTGGATCCATACAAATCAAACAGGGACATAGCTCCAGGACACCACTGATCATGTGGTTATTGTTAAGGAAATGTCAGACACAAGTTGTTAATTTTGAGAAAGACAAAATATCAATCTTGGTCATTTTAAAAGTTATCTTCAATTACCTGTCCATGGTTTAACAGACACCATAGTACTATAAGTAATTTGTTCCAGGGCGACCAGAGTGTCCTTGCAGTGTGGGATAAACTTCCTGAAGCCCTGAGGTAATAACCACCAATAACCAGACTTCCCTGGTTATACCAATGTCATATGGAGGGGCCTTATCTCTGCAATTATTAATAATCACTGGACATCCTAGAGAAATATCAGTCCCATCTGATCTAAACTCACTAGAGTGTGGACTGCATTTAAACTGGTCTCCAGGAAAACAGGAACCATGCAGAACAGAGCAGCAGTCAGACTGGGAAGTAGGAATAACAAACTGGATAGCTGCTTGGCTGAGTTTACTTCACTCCTAATGACCCTGTTGCATGGACCAGAGGAGTTAACTCTGTGTCAAGACTGACAGTTTGCATCAGTGATTTAGATGAGGGTGAATTCGGACCTTGAACTTGGTGGATTGACACTGAACAATAAGACTACCTTGTAATGCTCAATAGCAATGCTTACAGGACCAAAGGCAAATATCAAGTAAGTTTGGGAACTGGATTGGATTTAGCTGATATTGCAGTAAAAAAGGTTAAAACAAGACTAGGTTAAACCCCAGTATATGGCTGGACTGCCTTTTATCTTATAGCTTGTCTCCTACTCTTATCTCCTACTCTCTGTGCTGACATTTACAGCTGTGCTGTAATTTTGGCTATATTTACTTGTAAAATGATCGATAGAGAGAAAGTCAGAAACTAACTCACGTCTGCATATGCTGTCTAGTGATTGGTTGAATGAGATGCATGGAAAATGTGCCTGTGGACGGAAAAGCCCGACCTCTTCTACGGAAAGTAGTTAAGATTTTTCCAAATGTCACTAGAATTGTTGCTAGGTACTTTTATGTATAAAAGTCACTAAGGGGGCATGAAAAGTCGTTATCTCTAGCGACAAAGGTGCTAAGTTAACAACTCTCTGTAAATGCCATTATGATGACATAATAGAAACTGTTTGCGCCTATTTATTTTGGAAGCACAGTAACTAATAGTTTTCCTTCAGCAATTATGCACATGGCATTCAGCTGAGCGATGATGCAATTTTATCACTCAATCAGACAGTCATGGACATTCACGTTTGTAGGGCTGGCCCCGCTGTTGTTGTCCAGCTGAAAAAAGAAATGCTGGAAATAGAAGCTATATGCAACATTTCCAACGTCCTACAATCCCAATTCCAATGTTTTTTTTGCATTCAGCAAAACAACAACTATCAAACTATCCAAACCGGTTTTGCTGCTCACTGTCCTACCTTTCATCCTGGACTTTCTGCTGATTGTAACGGACATGGAAGTCTCTGAGCTCCTCTATCAGTCCTGCAGACAACATCTCATCTACACGAGCTTCCAAACGCTTGTCTAGAGCTGTAGGGGTTAACAGAGGGGAAGAATTACAACACGCTTAACAGAAAAATAACACTGACACATAAAAGCTTATTTTATGCTACACTACAGCTTCCATATAAATATCAGAATTTCTGTTGTTGTCATGCATGGAAATGGATGCAGAACCTTCCTCCTTACTCTCCATGTCAGCGTGCAGCCAGAAAATGCAGGGGTCTGGGTACCTCATTGGCCCCCCCAGCCCATTGCCTCCTTCCTGCCCCCTCTGTTCCTCCAACCAGTGACTATGGGGGATGCCTGTCTCCTCCTGGATTTGCAGGCTCCTGTAGATAAACATACAAGCAAAGATCTGCAGGTTAAATAAAACCCTCAGTTGCATTTCTTACTGGAAAATTGTGTAGACATAACCAAACAAATCATTTTCAGATGTTTTTTTTAGATTTTTACTAATGATTTCCAATATATTTACATCCCAGTCCCTGTATGACAGACATTTGTGGGTAAACTGAGACTAGATGAGTTAACTATCAACCCATCCATTAAATCCAGTTTAAATGTAAACCTCCATCTCCCTTTCTGAGCCACAAGTTAGGAATCTAGTTTGAAAATAGCATATCTCTTAAGAAAATATATGATTGCTGCCACCAAATATGATACAAAGTGTAAAAACAAAGGTGTTTTAAAAAAGTTAAAAAAAACAACAACAAAAAAAAACGGAGGAAATATAAACCATGATCAACACAAGGGAAAAAACTACTGTATGAAATTCCATTCTTTTTCTCACCAGTGCATGGTTGTCTCTCAGCCAAACTTTTAAGATGTTCAGATTTAAATTCAAACCAGATTCTTGAGGAATGGCTGGTGCCACTCTGAGGTTATATTGAAAAGATGATTTCCGTCCTCTCCTGTCCTTTAGAAGAACATGGTAACCTAACCTATTCACAAAAGACCAGAGTGCGCTTACTACTACTCATCCATCTGTAACGGTTTGTGTGAGTGTGCATGTGTGTGTTTGTGTAAAAAGACACTTGCCCTGTCCGTTTAGATTGAGTGGAGGTCGTATACTTTGACCGTCAGCCTGAGACAGAGCGTTAGCCCTTCAGGACCTCACACAAAACACAAGAAAACTCCACAATATTGTGACGCACACATGTCCACTCAAAGAAATTCCTACAGGACACACCCACAAACACTATACACCATATTATTACAAAAAGGAGTAGTTTCCCATTCGACTGACATAAAAATCCATTAATTCTGACAAAATGGTGCTAAATTAAAGGTAAATGCATAACAATGTGAGAATTGTTCAAATGTTGACAATGTCTAGAATATACAGGCATAAACTATCTTTCTAATTCAATGCAATTTGAACAAAGTCAAAATAGTTTCATATATTCAATACTAGAGCATGGAGGTCTCAATTTTTTTAAATTAGTAGGCCTATTTTGTTTCAGGGAATTTGCACTGGGGCATATAATGCAGTTTGCAGTGGCTCTCACTATTACATAATAGAAGCACACACCTAATTTTAACAAACCAAAACCTAACCGTGTTATAAAGGAAATTCGAGAGCTTCAAATTTTTGCCACAATTCAAAATTCAATCACATTACCATGCGAGATGGCGAGAACAGGGAAAGGAACAACTGCATGTACCTCAAGACAGTTATCTTAGCTAGCAGCTAACCCTTTGACTATTTGATACCCAGTGTAACGTGCCAACCGATGAATATGTTATCAGCTGTTTCACCTGGCAATCTTCCGTTTGTCATTAGGGTGTAACATGGCAGCCATTTTGGGATCCACCTCTGCCAGGCGTTTGTATAACTCGACTCCTGCCAGTTTTTCCAGCTCCAGTTTCCTTTTCGGAGCGCTGTCCCCTCCATCCCCTGACTCTTCGTTCTCCTGCAGCGAGAGATATTTCATTTAAACTCCTGCTTTCAAAGTCTTAATACATAAATATGTCGCATTAGAACAGTGTTTTGGGTCAGAGATAATGTGTAATGGAATAGAAAAAACAAGTCCTGTCTTAAATCACAGTCACACTTTTTCATTCCAATATGCAGTGAGCATATTCAGCAGTGAAAGCAGCATATATTGTGTTGTAATTAGGCGATCTACTGAGTTAAATAATGTGTAGTGTATCACATAGTGTATGTGAAGTGTATTTTTTTTAGTTATGACACTCACCCCTGTATCCAACAGGACCTTCCATAGCAGAGACTCGATGTAATAATTTGTTCCTCCAACAATGATTGGCAGTTTCTTTCTGCTGTGCATGTCATCTATGTTGAGTGTGTTAAGGAAGAAACTCGTGCTCACATTTTCTGTACAAGAATGCACAATAATTAAAACCATTTCAAAATGACCCTATTGAGCTTATTTAGTGGCATCTAAACCTTAATGGCATAACATCAGTTACTCTGCAAGGCCACCATACATATTTTGTTAAATTGCAAAAAGCTCTTTGGGTATTTGTGTTGACTGTACATTTTCAAAGAAACTTGTTTATTTGTTGTATATCATGTGCATATCCCAGAAAAGAGTAAGAATGCAAATGAGTCAGAAAATCTAGTTTTCTACCTCTTTGATTTCAGGGTGCTCCAATTCAAAATAGTGTTCAAATAATAGCAAAAATTTAAGTGAACAAAGACAAAAAGAAAGAACTACTTCTTCAAACTAAAGTTCCATAGAAAATAAAAACAAAAAAGGCCTGCTCTTAAATTAGGATTGAGTTTGCTGTCTAATCTTAGGGGGAATATATCTGTTTCAGAATATTTAACTTGAAAAACAATGTAAAGAAAATTTAAATTGAATAATATCTCATGACAGAAGTGCTGTAAAGCAGTGTAAAGGGGCAAAACAAAGGAAAATACTGAAAAATCTGTAAAATATCAACATACTGGAACCATTTTTTAATGAGTCCAGGCATCAACACAGTACATAGAACCTAAGAGCAAAAGCCACAGCATGATATCTGCCAAACACTGCCAAAGAAAAGACAGAAAATAGCGGCAGATGCACACATCAAATCTGTTTTAACCACTGAAGAGACTGTAACCTTACTCAAAAGAATACATGAAGCAAACATAGATACCATATTTATATCATGTTTTTACGTTGTTTTTCGGAATCTGAAGAATTAGCAGAGAACTAGCGCAACTGACTGTTTATCCTGATGTGTTAAACGCCTAATATTAGCAAAAGGGTAATGGATGGAAACACATGTCAATTTGTAAATTTTTTCCCAATTTCCTGAACATTTGGTTCAAATTGGCACTACCTCTGGATGGAACCTTTCTTATGTCTTTTGGTTGAGAGTTTTTACCTCTAAACATCTCATATTGTATCATGTGAATAAACGTTCCAAGCATAAGGTGTAAAACTCTCGAAGGCTTCACAAACAAAGCAAAGATTAGAGGTGAGTATAAACAATGAATATAATTTCTGTGCAGTGGAACTTTGTTTTTTGTTCTTTCCTATCCCATTACTCTTCTTGTGACCTACTATAGATGTCCTGACACTGAGGCTGGGAATCACTGATCAACTGAATGTGCTTGGATTTTGGATTGTTGGTAAGAGAATCCATTCAATATGAATACATCAACTTAAATAATAAATTTGAAACTTTGACAGACATTTATATTAAACGATTAACTGAGAAATATAATTGGCAGATTAAGCATAAAAAAATATAAACACACATACCTGCAGACCAGCAATAATGAAAATAAGCCAAAAATATCAATACTGTCACACAGACAGAGCATCCGTGCCACGCCTTTTTCCACATCTTTTCTCATCTTGCACCTTTCCCTTCCCACTCCTTCTCTTTCCCTCTGGTTCCCACCGTCTCTACACAGAGATAATTAAATAACCACTCAAGAAAAGATAAAGGCCAATCAGCCATCGTCACTCGCCTCCTCTAACTCTGTCTCACACACACACACAAAAACACACAGGGATGCATCACAGTACAGGGGGCAAGGGGGGGTGACGACCACTGACAAGCAGTGAGGTAAATTGAAGACGGTAAAGCAGAAGATCGAGGGAAGTAAAAGGGAAAGAGATGTGTTGTGATGTCTATGTGATAGACATGTTGAGTGAAGGATTGATAACTGATGATGGGTCATTCGGTCCTGCTCCTTTGAACCTCTTAAGCTTGATCAGCCCTGCTGTACTATTACACGCACACACCGCGCGTGTGCGCACACATGCACGCACAAACCCCTCCTTTCCCCCCCTCTATCGTCTCACTTCCCTGGTTTACAGTTTGAAATCCTCCACGCTGTTCTATCCC